>JAYKAV010003078.1:351862-505668 GCA_035582835.1 Phoebastria nigripes | reverse complement strand
GAATACTGTGTTCAGTTTTGGGCCCCTCACTACAAGAAGGACATTGAGGTGCTGGAGCGTGTCCAGAGAAGGGCAACGAAGCTGGTAAAGGGTCTGGAGAGCAAGTCTTAGGAGGAGCGGCTGAGGGAACTGGGACTGTTTAGTCTGGAGAAGAGGAGGCTGAGGGGAGACCTTATTGCCCTCTACAACTACGTGAAAGGAGGTTGTAGTGAGGTGGGCATCGGTCTCTTCTCCCAAGTAACTAGCGATAGGACGAGAGGAAATGGCCTCAAGTTGTGCCAGGGGAGGTTTAGATTGGACATTAGGAAAAATGTCTTTACTGAAAGAGTGGTTAAACATTGGAACAGGCTGCCCAGGGTTGAGTCACCATCCCTGCAAGTGTTTAAAAGATGTGTAGATGAGGCGCTTAGGGACATGGTTTAGTGGGCATGGTGGTGTTGGGTTGACGGTTGGACTCGGTGATCTTAAAGGTCCTTTCCAACCTTAATGATTCTATGATTCTATGATTCTATCTGCATAGCTTTCAGGGCCACAGCCAAAAGAGTCAGGCAGCAATGCCTTGGGGAATACCTGTCCTCTTCTGCTGGGACTGTAAGCCACAGGACRTTGTGTTCTTTATCTCCACACTTTCAGTTAGGCTTCAATATCTTGGAGCCCAAGGTGGCTGACTGAACCCATCTGAGCACTTGCAGTAGTAGTCCTTAGTTTTGCATTCTCAGCGAAAGAAAAGGTAAGGGCACTAAATRCTCTTTTGCTGAAAATGCATGTCTGTTTTGGGATTTTTCACATTATGCACCTTCACTTGGTCATGTGTTCAACAACAGGTGTCTATACAACTTTCTTTTCTGGACTTTGACAGAGACAGCCAACATGTACCATTTGACCTCCACCATCATTTTTATTTCTATGTGCTCTGTCACCGACCAGATAAGATTAGAGAGAGATGTCAGCAGTGGACATGTAGTCTAGTTGGTGTCCTCTTAGCAACTGCCCTAGCCCTACACTTTGAAGTATAGAGTTAAAAGATACTCTATCGTTTTGTCATGAACACGGGTTTTAAGATCCTGACTGCACTTCACCCTCCAAATAGAGACCCAGTTTCTCTGAAGAACTTCAGTCAGATCCTCATAATGAGCAAGCCATTTGAACCTCCGGCTAGTTGTCAGCTGCTTTATTTATATGTGAAAAGCGTGGGTGAGCTCCGAATCTCTATGACCATTTCATAGCCTTTCATGTAGAAGGGAGGAGTTCCTAGAATGTATCAAAAGCTTTTGCCAAAGCAAAAGCTCATTTTCTTTTGCAAAGCTCATACTGCTTCAGCCACATGTTGCATGGTGTGGCATACTCATGTCTTTTAGGACAGACACATGCATTATATACTCAGTGTTGGAGAGGAAAAGAGATATTGGGTATGACTTTACGCCCTTTATTCATGTCTGCACAGCATGCAGGAGGAGAGGGACCTGAGGCATGCCACTACAGGTAACTGCTATCATAAAAATACTCCAACAAACAGTGCTGGGGGAAGAGTACCAGGAGGGTGAATGGAGAAGGGCATCTTGAAGAAAACCAGTTGTTTGAGAACAGCTGTAAGTTTTCAATATTACTGCTCTCCCTTGCTCCCATGCAGCAGCTTTTTACCATCTCTCTGGTGATGTCTACCAGCCCCACAGCACAGCTGGTGGAAGAAATAGGGCAGATGCTCCCTAAATGACTTCAATGCAGTGTCCTAGGCCAACTGAAACCACTACCGCTACTTTTGGCAGTTTCAGATAAGCACACAGAAAAGGCTCCKCATTGACACAAGTGTGCATGAGCTGTGAGTGCGTGAGGGGGAGCAGTGGCATCAGCTGCCACAGCTATAAATTGTCACTGTCTGTCTGTGTGTCTGAGCCTTTAGGACTCTTGTCAGGAAGCTGAGCTTATCTTAGCTTTTAAAGGTTTTTATTTTGTTGGTTTCTTCAGCATTTGAGAAATATTAAAATAAGGAGAAAAAAAAAGCTTTTCTCAAACCCATATCTAACTGGACCAGCGCTCTAAGACTTATTAGAGCAAAAGCAGTATTTTGATGTAAAGTTAGCTGTTTGACAATGTTGATGTGATTTAGAAACAAAGTAAATTTGAAAATAACAGAATTGTTAACATGAGAAAATGGGGATAGAGAAAGATTTTTCAATACAGATCTTCACTTTGTTTCCACTTAGAAGAGAAKAGATATCTGCATTATGTGGTGCTGTAATACATATTTGAGTTATATTTTACAGCCAAGTATAAAAAAGACTTCTTGCCTTTAAGGTTTTATAATCACAGTTAGATGAAACGCATACCAAAACCAAAAAAMCAGGCATTAGTGAATAAAATGAGCTTGTACTGGTGTGATGTTAATAATATATATATTTTATTTCTGCAGCTTCTAGGTATTCGTGAGTGGTCTGTCTGTGGTTTTATCAAGTTATCATTTGCTTACTCCAATAGGAACAAATTCTTAAATAAAATTTTAAAATAGTTTATTAAAAAAGCTGACAAGAACAGAACTGCTATAGCATACAGAATTAAGTAGAACTTCTCCTGTTAAAACTTATTTTTCTTACTCCGTTTTCCTGTAGTTGCATAGTGTCTTTCATAATTAGAAACTCAATTTTGACAATCTAAGTGGTATGAAATATAGGGTCTTTTACATTTTCTTTCCCATAAGAAAGTAATTGTTAATTTAATGTTTCCGTACTGCTGTTCAGATATGACCCTTCCGTGTTTGCAGGTAGGCAGAGGTCAGCACGTGAGGAAGGAAGGAATTGCAAAGATGACAACTGTAACTATGTTTGTTTGATGTCCAGTACAACCTCAATGCCAGAGAGATACAGCTGCAATAAATAACATTTATTCTGACATCTGGCATAGCTTTTACTAGTAATTATCAAGGACTCTTTAATTTTCCTTTTCCATCACAACCTCATGGTGCAATTACCAAGTTGTGTTGGCAGGTGAAGGCATATTAATAAGATAGAAGACAAAAGAAAAGACAGGGGCCCAGGAATAAAGTAGGGAAGGAAGCTGACACATGACGGAAGGGCACGACAGCAGGAACCCAGGGCTTGCATCCTGGATACTCAACTGGTATTGAGCCGATTCCAGCAGGATGTGTTTAAGTCATTTGGTCTCTTTGCTGGCCCAATTTCAGTGTGCCCAAAGGGATCCCAGATATGCTGTATGAAGGCGTGATGGGAAAGCTTGTTCTTTTGCAGCCAATCCTGCTGTTCTCATTTATTGATCACTCAGGTAAACAGCGCTTAAAAAGAGGTGGCCATCTCACACCATCAGAATTAACCCATTAATTTACTTTTCGGTGGCTTCAGCTGTGAACAKGATTCCTGTTTCTAAAATGTTTGTCTTGTGTCCATGTCTGGCTTCAGCAGAAGTTCTGAAGAACCCTGTATCACTGCTCTTTTAACTGAAACGGTGCAGTTTTCATATTACAGTCTCTTGCTTCAACTTATTTTTTGTGTTTATAAATAATTTATATACAACCAGAGTAGAGACTCTTTACAATACACACTAGAAAGAAAAGTTCTCCTTTAGGAAAAGGAGTAAAGAGATAATACACCTTGCAAAGATGAGTGATTTAACATACGGGAGATATTCAGTGTCGGGGAGAACCAAACAGTTCATTAACTTTTCATCTATTACATTTGACAATGTTAACTATGTGAATGGTCCAATAAGACACACGTGCTCCAAATACTATAAAATGCAGTTTCACCTCTGAAGGGCTATAAACTAAACACTTGTGATAGTCAAACATGCACAGAAATTGTCCATTTTATCTCAAAGTTTGATTTCCTTTGCTTGTGTGACTTGGCTAACAAAACCATTGCTGTAATTGGAGCTCAGCTAGAGGTCTTGCCATTTTCAGATGTTCTGGTTGTAGTCAACCTGAATTGTAAGCTATTTGTGTTTAATCCTTTCTCAGACACCCAAACTGTGAATCAAGTCTTTGCTTGAGTTAGTAACATCCAGGCATACATATGTCCAGTATGGAATTTGAACATTCACAATGGTGCATATTTCCTGGAAAAAATAATGAGCTCAATCAAAATGATACAGCTAGGAAGTTATAATGCTGAGTTTTCCTGCTGTCCTGTGACAATTCTTTTTCAGTCCAACATCACTCCTTGATTTCCTGACATCCTGAGAAACAGAATCTTACTTAAACTGCTGTACAGGGAGCACTAAGAGTTTTTACTGTGGACCCTGGATTTTTAACCTTGCTCCACTGCRGTGTACTACAGACTTTATTTTTCAGGTAGCTTTCCATTGGAGGATTTTGCAAGTACCGTCATTTGCGTTTCTCCGACGTCGCGTGAGCTTTCTTCGTGATGTGACCTGACAGCGCTTGAAATTGATACACTCACTTGTCGTCTCAGTATTTTCATTACAGTTCTCTTGTATCCTTTGCATGCAAAGAAATAGATGAAAGGATCTAGGCAGCAGTTAAAATTCATCAGAAACACAGTATAATGGAGTGACTTCTGAAAAACTTTCTTTTCAGTGCACGAGGGTTCATTCTGAAGCTTCTTAATCATGTGTTGTATGATTGCAACATGGTAAGGGGTAAAGCAGATGATGAACACTATAATTACAAAGATGATTGTATTGATGGCTTTTTTGTTTATCCCTGATTTTTCAGTCAATGGATTTTCCTTGGCCGTTTGAAAAAGTTTGCAGCTAATTTGAGAGTAACAAAATAGTATAATCCCCAGGGGAACAAGGTACCCTACTAAACAGGCAGCAAGAAGTATAAATGGTAGATGTGCTATTTTTTCAAAGTTTGGGTATTCCATACACGTAGTCCTTTCTTTTTCTTCCTGTGACATGGGTTGTATAAGTAATGGGAAAGTTTGGCTAAACACAAGAAACCAGATGAAGACACAGATGCCCTTGGCATATTTAATCCTTCTGATCTTGTATCGGAAGGGGTGGACAACAGCGAAAAACCTGTCAATGCTCAAACATGTCATGAAGTTTACACCTGCATAGGTGTTGATATAGAACAAGAGAGCAGTTATGCGACATAATGCTTCTCCAAATGGCCAGTGAAATCCCAGGGCGTAGTAGGCTATCCTTGTAGGCAAGGCGATACAGAACAGGAGATCGGAGAAGACGAGATTTGTTGAATAGAGGGTAGTGGAGTTGATCTTCTTTCTGTTTTTAAAAATGACAGTGAGGGCAATGGCGTTTCCAAGCACCCCAAGAATTAAGATGGAGCTGTAGAAGACAGATAGTAGTATCCGTGCTGTATCTTTGTGCTCATATAAGTCACAGGTGGAACTGTTTGTCTGAGAAGCTGTGAAAGGGTCCATTTCTGTAACCACTGTTGTTGCAGGAAGCTCAGTAGACCTAACACGAAAAAAAAACCAAAAGGGAACATTTTGTAATAAATGTAGATAAACTTCTTCTGCATAACAATGGCCAACCTCTTTTGCAAAAAGCAAGATTGTGAAAAACTGAAATGAAACTTCATTATGGTGAAATACTTTTCAAGCCTCCATCCAAAAACAAACAAACAAAAAGATGGCTCTTTTTGGCTTTTCTGTTTTGATTCCAATTCCTTCTCTCCTGAAAAAAAATCAGACGGGGCAAAATAATAAACCAGGGATGTAATGTATTTGGAAAGTGAAGTTTATAAATGGTCAGGAGGTGGGAGACTGTTTAAAGCAATCTGAGGGGAAAAAGAAGTCTGAAGAAACCACATGATAAAGGATCATATGAAGTCCCCAGGGGTCAGACAAGCAGAAAAAAAAATCTTTTAAATGCGTTTCAGTTAATTTTTAGGGAGTTTTTGTTTCTAACAATTCACGTTGTGATGGTTTAACTTGTTTAGAGAAACTAAATTTTTTCAGGGTTCTTATCATACTGGCATTATAATAATTGAGCTTGTATAATACTAGTTTTAAGAATTGGCTTTTGGAATCTAATTCAAATATTGTTACATACATACATACATTCTTAAGACTACTACTTTAGTCACTCTTTAGTGGTGCTGCAGAAGAGAGTTAACCCAGCTGAAATATTTTACACATTGTCAATTTAGTAGATTTTAGAAATTGTTTAACCTGCACAGTCAGAAGCAGCATGGAAAAGCTGCAAAGTGGCAGTGATTTGGGGGACTTAAAAATATAAAAAATGATCCAGCAGAATTTCAGAAACGGAAAGGACCCCATCCTGTTGATATTGCTTCCAGTGCGAAATATTTCTTAGGTGTGTTGTTACCTCACAGTTACCTGTTGCATAGTGTAAGCATAAATGTCAGAAAGGATGGGGCATCTAACGTTACTCCTTGAGCAGCTGTTCTGCAAAATGGTGCCTCTTAGAGGCACCATTTATGGATTAAAACAGCAGTCAAAACAAGATTGCTTCTGCTTTAATGCAGAGTATTATTTGGAGATAAAAGCTGTTGTAACCTGAGTTTATGTCCGTTTGGTACCTTTAATTACAATGTCTAGGTTATTTCTGAGGATCTGCCTTTCAACACACAATATTTACAAACAACTGTAGCCTCTTATACCTTAAAAACATCTTTCTGGAAAATACCTCTCAGTTTGAAGGGTTTTAAGCTACACATTTTAGAAAGTATTCATTATCCTTTTGTTAACTTCGTGAGAGCATTAGAAGGTTAGTATCTTCTTTCATGTTTTGAGGAGATTGTCCTACTTATTTCAGGTTGTTTGCAATTAATGTACCTGCAACACATACTGTATTATAAGCCAGTCTGATCAGACTTCTGGCTAGGTTAGCAGGGGTGCATAAGGTTCTCTGTAAACAGTAAACCTGCGGATAGTGGATGATGTGTATTAAAATACATAAATGAGTTATATTACATACATTTAAGGAAGAAATTTAGCATCCAGGTAGTATATTAAGTCTATGTTTGCTGTGTTGCACAGGCAGTAGGAAAGACAGGTAAGTGATTTCTGACTGATAGATGTACAATGTTCTGATTCTTAGATACCCATGAAGTATGTACCATGCGTCAAGAGGTGGGAATACTGCATTCAGGGTTGGAAGTTAAATCTGAAGTGGGAGTTTTGTGGTTTGAATAAGGCAATTAAACTGGTACATAGCAATTCCAGCTGTAGTCCAGATTTAAGAAAGTCTGTAATTTTATATTAGTTAATTCCGCATCGTTCACAGTATCTTCGTGTTAGTGTGTTTGATGATTGATTAATACAGTAGTTATTACCCTGAGGATAGTTCTGGTATAGTTTCCTCCTGTTTTGTCTTTTCCCTTATAGAAGCGTGCACGATGGCTCTTGTTTTACGTAAGTGTAACAGACTGCTTTTTGCAGAAAATGGTGTGGGTTTATGTAGGCACCTGGATAAGAGTCAGTGAGGTATTTTGTTTTGTTTCTCTTATTTAAATGCTTCTGATTACCTGTTCACACTCCCAGAATGACATCTATCTTTTACTCATCTCTTCCTTGAAATTTAGGTAAAATCATTTCTTTAAACATATGTAAGGAAGAATAATCTAAGATTTATGATAAACAGTTCTATTGCAATAACTAGCTACAGCGTATTAACTGCATAATTTTATTTTCACTGTGAAGTTGTAATAGTTTTGGTTCATAAATAATGTGCATAATTGTCACGTCCATTCATTTGTCTGTCTATAAATGCTTGTGAAATGTAGAATATCTATTATACAAACACATTTAACTATGGCTTAGGAAAAATTCCATCATTTCAGTGAAATTTTTTTTTTTTTTTACACCAAGAGTAGAATTTCATAAAATGCATGTTACCTAATTTTGTGCTATGAAGACGGATCTTTAATGTAATAAATTAATCTAGAACTTGCTGTTGCTCAAAATAGGATGTTCACCCTCGCATAAAACCATGGCTATATTGAGAAGGAGGCCCAGCTGAGAGAGAGTTTGTGTCTATCCATGGTGCTAACATGGATATACATGGGGAGCAGTTCCATGGCAGAACAAACTGGCCGCAAACAGATGAGAAGAAAGCTAGAGGACCACAGCTCATGGGCCTTCCAGGGCAGTGTGCACGTCAGCTAAGCTGTGCTCCTTGACAGAGGTTGTCAGCAGGCTCTTCTGCCTGCTGTGGGAGTCAGCCATGGGTGGGGAAAGTGTTCTTTTTGATTCTCTGTTATCCCCAAAATATTTTGACTGTTAATGTAGGGAGCACATTTTATAATACTCTAGATGAGTATTAGTATTTTCTCTATATGTAGGTATGCGTGAGCGTTTTTGAGCAGTCACCATGGTGTCTAGGTGCTATATTACCTGAATATATTTCATTTTAAAAAAAAAAAACCTGAGACACTGTATCTGGTTTGGGGCCCAAACAGATGATAAAGTTGCTACCGTCTGACAACTTAATGCGCATCACCTGAGCTATGGTAACTTCTTTGTACATCTGAGCTCTTGTTGTTGTTGGATGAACTCCATTCACCTCAGCAGGTTATTTCACCTTTCTTGTTAATCTTGAACAGGGCTGCATTTAAAAAAATACTTTCTTCCTAAAAGGTGTCTAGACTATTAAGTAAGACAAGACTTTTTTTTGAATCCTAGTGTGTCAGGTTGCTGTTTATTTCTTGGCAGCAGTCCTTAGTGATCAGCTTATTATACATAGAGAGCATATGACATCCTCCACAGAATGTATCTGAAAAAACAACAGCAGGCCCGTTTTGCGTACTTTCTGTGTGTTTTGCATTCTTGGAGCAAAAATGGAGAATGTTACCTCCTTACTGCTGCAAACCTCAGACTAGCTTGACTTGATTCTTACTGATTTTAATGAGCTGTGTGCCTGAATACCTTATGAGAACATGGCCATTTACTGTCCCAAATACAGATGCACCATTGAAGCTACGCTCTAGAATCACTACCAAAATGTTTGCTCTTCTAGGTTGTTGAATTAAATACCCCTCCCCAGTGGCTTTCTGAGTTTATTGATGATACTATTTTGAAGTATGTACTTGAAAAAAAGATAACATTAATTTACCTTATCAATTTAATAATTCTAGAAAACATTGTCACAGTTTTTTGGCATAGAGGTACATGCAAAATTTTAAGGCATAAAGTATTTAAAATTCCTGTCTTTATATTGGTATTGTAAAGAAGGTTGTTCAGGTTTTTATGTTTTCTGAGTCTGCAGACACACAATACTCAGTGACACAGACCACTTACTCATTTAATGTGACCTCCTGTATAATCCAGGTTATGTTGTTATTTTAGTTATTTGTGTATGGATTCCACTAACTTTTAATGTAAAGCATATTTTCTAAAATTCTGTTTGGTCTTGATTTGGAGAACTGAAGAGAATGCAAATTAGCCATTTGTACTGTAGTTTTGGTCAATCAACCTTCCTGTTAAAAAATGTGGGTGTGTCTTATGTAAATTTCTCTAAAATTAATTTGCAATTGCTGTTTTTGTTGAGCCTTTCACCTTTATACAATCTCATGGTTTTGGCAATTCAAGGTGGACTTCTCAATGTCTCACCACGAGGCAAAATAGTCCTGTGATGTCTGTTTGAACCGCAGCTTAGTCCTACACAGGAGATGAGGTTCCAGATGCCTCTTGGTATCGGTGTACCTGGAAGCATACTCACCACTACGTCCCTGCTTTTTCTGCTCAGTTGATTAGGTATCCGAGATAGAGTTGTGTAGCATTGCACTGGGAGCTTGTGAAGTTAGTTCACTGTGATCCCGGAGTACTTCTCAGATTCACTGTGTCCTAGGATATCTCCAGTCTAGGGGCATGGCCATTGCTCTCTGCTTCTACCTGGGAGGACCTTACGCCTGGGAGAGTTTAAAATTAATTTTAATATTATGCCCAGGCTTGCAACCAGTGCAGGTTGTTCTTTATTGTTCTCTCACTTGCCATTTTCAAGTCTTACCATTGTATTTGCTTTCTGACCACCAATGGAAAAGAAGTTTTTCTTTAGTCAATTACTTTATGAGATTTCTTAGCTAGCCAGCTTTTAGTCTATTCTGTCTGTGTGCTTTCTTGATGTTTGATAGCAATAGTATCCACTCAGGGGGAAAAAATCACAGTACCATTTCAAGCTGCTTACAAAATCTAGCATGTCTGAAATCTGTGCAGGTGCCTTTCTAAGCCAATTTTGTAATCTCATCAGAGAAGGAAAGTAAGTTGTTTTAGGAGACTGGTTTTCTGTGAAAATGTTTGACTGGCGTTATTCATTTGTTTTACATTTATACTGCAGTATGCAAGAGCCCAGCTCAGAGTAGAGCCCCCACTGCAAAAGGTGTTTGATGAACAGAATGGTGGCTTCAGTCTGGAAGTACTACGTAATCCAAAGCCCTGGTTCATAGAGGTGTTCATGTATGACGAGCTTTGTATGTAGTATCGTAGTGTTAAATACATTTACCTATTAACAAGCATAGCCTTAAGCTATGAGCCAGCAATTGCAGTGTTGCAACCTTAGATTACATGGGTTTGGATTATGTGCAAGCAGTGATACAAAGCTCTCTCTTGTATGCTAAATGAGTTTTCTTCTTGTTCTCTTCTCCTGCTTTTGCTGAAGGAGCACCATCTATCTTTTCAGCAGAACAGGGAACATGTAGAAGGCTTTAGCTGTGTATTGTAATCTAAAGTGTGAGTTGTCTGTCCCTCTTCATAATTTTCATTCTTTGGAGATGAATCCCTGGTCCATCTGTCCAGTAGCTAATTTAAGAGGGATACTAATTAAATTCTTGGAAAGGCATGGCAGATCATTAGAAAGATCTCTCCTGACTCTATACATAGTATGGTTTAGTTACTTTGAGATTGACAATATTTCTTTAACAAACAGTATTGGGGAATAATGTTGTTTATGTGTGCATAAAGAGTATAAATGATTTAAAAGGAATGGTCAATGCCTGACCTGAGGATTTACTGAGTTTACAGTCCTCTATAGGTGTAAACTGTGTAAGTCTTACAGAGTTTAAAAACAGTAGAAGATGGGAAATATGCAGTGCTGTGGTTATGTAGGTTTAATTTTTTCCTTAATCTCTAAAATTAATTGTTTTCTGTTGACAAGTCATATTTACTGTTTGAATTTCTAATTTACCATACAAGTGATCTTCATTATAGAGTGTTTTCTCTGTTTGAGAAAAAGACTTGATTCAACTAAGTTATATATGTTCAAAAGTGTGCATGCTAAGTTGCATAGTAGAACGCTTTGTTAATGTAGAAGGAACATATACCTAAGGTACATATATCTAGGTGTGTGTATTGGCAGCTTGGGAACTACACGTAGTTTAATAAAAGCCGAGGCAAGAGACAGGCGTGTCCTAAAGCTTCCTGTTTCTTTCTAATACTTTAACACCCATACGCTTCTAGTGCATTATGTTAATTTACCTTTTTTCAAAAGCTGTTGAGTTTTGTGTCCTGAATGACAATGAGTAGGCCTAATGACCTGAAGACTGAATCCTCAGGTCGCAACCCACAGCTGATTTTGGTGAGATAGTTTCCAGGCTGGTGCTTTTATTCTTCCTTGGTATAGACCCAAATTTGTTGGAGTACTAAAGCCAAATTTGTAAGCCACACGTCAGAGAATCCCAAGTATGCATTTCATGAATGAAATTGTCTTAATGATGGCTATGAAGAATTATAATATTCTTTTAAGTGCTTAAGAGAATTTGCAGATGCACACACTGTGGGATCTTTATGGTCCTGCTTTTATCTATTACTATAGATTTTGTCAAGTTGTATGACAGTTATATTTGGTGCTCAAAAATAATAGAAGCTACAGTAAGCGAAATGGAAATAAAGAAGTTGAGTTGAAATGCTGCATAACTAGTTGCATGGAAGTAATTTGAAGTGTACATGTCTCGCTCTTATCTGTTGGATCTCTCTTTCCAAATGTGATCCGTCCTATGAAAAGTGTGAGAACTATCTAACATAAATCATCTCTGCCAAAGATGCATGTTAATGTGAAGAGCCATGCTGATGCTGAGATGATTAACCTCCCTTCAGTTTACTTGCCTAAGTATCCTAAATGTAAAAAGGAGAGAGCCTAAAATATAGCAAATTAACAAAATAAAAACCTGAGCCACTGACAATTACATTCCTGCAAGCAGAAGAAAAAAGGGGTCAAATAACAATTTGTATTTTAGTACTAGAAAACATACACACCTTTTATATGGTTGTTTTTTTTTTTTCTGGGTGATATGGAACCTGTACAGGTACAGTCTTTAATTTTAGGGATTACAACTTCAGAACTCTAGCTTAAACTTATTATTCATTACATGTATACATACTCCTCAATCTTTCGAACAGAAAGGGATGAGATTTGAGCTCTTAGACTAATTGCCTGGTAAGGTTTCATTTCCCTTGTCTCTTCAGGAGGAGCCATGAAAATGTTAGACAGACCTATTGTATTCTGTGCTCAAAGGCATGCATGCCGTCTCTATTTTTTAAGATAAATTACAGCTGTGTTATTGTCTGTTGAACAGTCTATCTTGTTTTGCCAGTATAATAGGAAAAATGGAGACTTAAACAAGATCTATCTTAATAGATCTTAATTGGGAAGATGTATAAAAATCATATAATTTATAATATTTCTTTAGCTTTGTGGCATGAAGATCAGTAATAAGGAGAAAGATGTTTGGTGATTGCGATTCAGAAAAAGAATTCCTTCTAAAACTTTAAAAGAAATGCGTGTCAGAAGGTGAAAGAGGAATTAGCTCATAAAACTTTGAATTCTTAAAATATTCTGTTGCGATATTTAGACATGAGAATAGTGACTGAGGAGTTCTTGAGCTGATAATAAAGGCTGTTTCATAGACAAGGAGCGCATGTGGTAGARCAAGCTATGTATTCATGACCATAGTACAGATTTGTTTTAAGGCTCTCTCCTACTATTAAAGTATTCTGCAAGGTTCAGTGAATGACTTAAGAACTGCAATGCTTCCCTTACTACTTGTACAGTAGTTATTTCTGCATTAGTATAATTTAAATTACTATTGCTAAAAAAATTGTCTAAGCTACTGCAGCATCAAATGTTTCCCTGCAATTGTCGAAAGGCTGTATTATAAGAAAGGACTTGAAATAACTTGTTGATGCTGTGAGTCAACAGATCCTTTAAATAAAAATTAACTGGCAGCATATTAATACATGAACATAAAATATCACAGAATTTCTTCCACAAGCCTTGTCTCTCCCATCCAAAGATCATTTATCCTTCCTACCACATGAAAATACTCAGTGTAATTGCAAAAAAGAAATAATCTTTCTGGAATTATTTGCTGTTGTTCAGTGAAAAAAAAATTTTTAAAAGGTTAATTCTTTTCTGTACTTACATATCTGTAGCTTCTTGGATCCTCTGAGCAGTTAAGGGCATTAGCAGGATGACTTGACTGGAAAAGTTTACCCTTGCACATTGTTTTCAAGTGATTACGTGAGTCTCTTTTGTGGGAGGGGTAGTTTTTTTCAAGCGCTTAAAAAAAACCCTTGTTTGTATGCTGGTCTTGGTTTGCTGCCTAGTATTTTATGGGATGTGAAAGCATCTATTTTTAATCCTTTTACAATTAGTCTGTTCAAAGAGAGTAATTAGAAACAACCCTCCCGCCTCCCCCCTGAAGTTACGCATTACTGACTTTCATAGAAGGGACTTTACCCAGAGGTTTACTTGACTAATTGTTGACCAGCTAAAATCCCTAAGTGAAAAACTTCGTTTATATGCCATTTGCATTTAAAAATAACTTAAATTTAGTTTGTAGCAAAGAGCTGTTTGTTCAGTACACGCTTTAAAACTGCTTCTTACTGATCAGATCTGACACAGCACAAGAAAACCTCAGAATTGAGGCATACTGAGATGTTGTGTAAAAACAGACGTCTCGACAGCCCATGTACATTCCCAGCACTGTTTTAGTATCGTAATGATGAGGCTTTACAGAAATGCCCTTTGAAAATATATGAAGGAGTTGAAGAACTCTGGTGGTTTGAGAGATTGATGAGGATGTGTGCCTTTGTAAGCTGTTTATTGCATTTTGTGCAAGGATAATAATAATAATTATTATAATAATACTACACATGAAAGGTAAATACATTAAAGATAAACAGCTTTTAAAAGACAAATCTGATTCCCCTAAAATGACGTTGATAAGAATGGGTGGCTAAGGAATACGAAAGGAATGAGATGTCAAATTGTGAAGTAACCCCTTGTTACCTGGAATAACCTTGTTTCTGGGTAAAGAATGTTGATCTAAGAGTTGAATTGTGTGTTTATTAAGGAGGTTTTGGAGAGCAGAGATAGATGGAAAATCCTGTCATTTGCTGTTAGAGGCTGTGGTTGAGAGTTACCTGGGATTTTCCCCCAAAACTCATACCGATCGTTCATGAGTGCAAAGGACTATTTATCTTTAAAGTGGCCTCATTTAGTGGCCTGATTTTAAAGAACCAGCAAGTAGGCATGGTGATGCTATTTTTGGTGGGTCCAACCCATGCAGAGGGTGGAATGCCTCTTTAGAAACGTTAGGGCTGTGTTCACGGCACAAGCGTTGGCTGACATTGCAGTGTTGGAGGTGTGCAGAGATATGATCTCAACTAATACGTCCATCTCATCAGAAAGCCTAAAGTAAATGCAGATCTAATGACAAAGTTAAACTTATTAAATGTACCTTGTCTTATGGGAAATGTTCTTGCTACGGCAGAACGAAATAGAGCCTTGCGAGTTACTTTTGTGCCCACTTGGAGCATTTAGTTGGCACCATACACTGATTTTTTTTTTTTGGTGCTGAACTTCCAGTGCAGACATGGCTTGATTCCCCTTAGGTGCCAGGGAGCTGAAGGGCTCAATCTAGGGCTTTCAGCTCCTCAGTTTTTATGGGGCATTTATCTTCTAACAGCAGATTCAGAAAGTCTTTGAGAGAACTTACTGGTCTTATTCTGGATTTTTTCCTTTCTTGTTTTTGAATTATTTTTTAATTATACAGCCTCATCACAGAGTAGAATCTCTTTAAATGAAATAATGAGAATTAAAGACTGTTTAAAGGGAAATTGCACAGGGAACTTGCTTCATATCTACACAAAGTAATACTGCAATGTGCTTCCCTGTCCAGCAGCAAAAATATGTAGGAGGAATGGGAAATTGTGAGAAACACAGGCATGTAGTAGTCTTTGCTCAAGGGCTGACATTAGTACCACAGCTTCATATTAAAGGAAATGTTTATTTCAAAATAGACTTACCATTATAAAATAATGCCAATATGTGTTTCCTGCTCTGATCTGATAAAATATTGCCTTCCTTTGATTAAGATACATTACTAGATTGTACCCTTTGAGTCACACTGATGTGTTAGCTACTAATCCAGCTTAGCATGATGTGATGTTAATTGCTTGAGCTAAATGATACAGGTTGCATTCTTTGACTCACTATTTATCCTTCTAGCTATTTGTTTTCTGTTCTTACACAGCTGCTCTTTCTCCCATATCTGTTTGACTGTCCCAGGATTTGAACATTTAAACCAAGTAATGGCGTGTATCAAAAAGTGTGATATATATTTGGTTTTACTATTTGTGTGCAAAAGCTTACTGTTCTGCTTTTGGCATGCAAGGAGAGTAACATGTAAATTAATATGCTAATTTGTTACTTTCAGAGATGGTGACATCAAAGCAGTGCAGTTAATAATTTGACCAGTATGTTATGGTGCCTGTGATGATTTATTTTCTGTCTGCTTACTTAGTTCTTACTCTATTTGGGCAGTTTACAAATGGTACTGGATTTAGCTTTACAATTCCATATCTAGAGACCTACTACCCAAGGTAAGAAATGACTTCTGAATTACACAGGGTGTTTATGGATCAACCAGAAAATTAATCCAGCCAGCCAGTTTCTTAACTGCAAAACTGCCTTTCCTTCCAAAACTGACTCCTTTTGTTTTCTGGGAGACAGGTCAGGTGTCTAGAACGAACCTGTAGCTGAATCCTGTCTTTTTTTGTGGACAAACATGATTTCTCAAGTGACTTGAGTTAGAGGAACAGTAAATGATGACTCACCAGTGAGTCATGGTAACTCTGCAGAGGCCAAATGGAATGTGTTAGGTTAATCTAGATGAAGAAGAAGAAATTAAGCACCCAAGCTTAGATGAACTTGGGACACTAAAAATTTCAATACAGCTGTTGAACTGTACCTCCTCAACAAAACACTCTGCCATCTAAATCCCTCCAATGCTTCCTCGTGCCTTCATATGTCTTCGGCCTAGCTCCAGTCTCTGTGCCAGATTTAGCTGAGTATGAGATTCACTGGGAGCCCCTGCCTTTTAGGAAGGTGCAAGCTCCTCTCTCTTGCTGAACTCAAATTCTGGTTTGGTTGGTATGATCAGTCATGAAAGCAAAGCTAGCTGGTCAATCACTTGCTGCAGACATGTGATGCAGAGCAGCAACTGTCAGTGGGTAAGCATGGGTAACTAACTCTGTAAGACCTAGTTGACATTAATAACTTATCAGTTAAGGATAAATAGTTGTCCCTATGTGTGGTGGTGCATTCCCCCCGCCGCTCTCCTGGGCCGCTCCACGATCTCAGAAACTCCCGTTAAACCTTGGCCTTGGTTTAATGAGTCAGGCGGTGAAGCATCCCTTTACCGTATCAGGAACCCTTGCACAGCTGAGGYTGGGGAATGTACCAATCATACCAGAAACTTCTGCTGCCTGGCCCAAGTGGAGGACAAGAGTGGGGATAATTGTCATCCCCTGATACCCTTATCTGAGTGGTAGCTCAAGTGGAACGATACTATTGTTACTGAAACCTTGAGAGTTTTGACGGATGACAAAAGTCAATCATCTTGCGACCCTGTAAACAGCGGTCCCAAGTGAGACCCTTTGAGCTCTCCTGGACCACAGCAGGCTGTGCCCAGAATCTCCCTCCGAGTGGAACGCTCCTTGTTTGCAAACTCTCGAGTTGCAATATTTGGAGGACCGTCGCTGGCTGGCACGAGACCTGGGATGCAACACTCCTTGAGGCTCAAACCTTCGCCCGTTGAGAAATGCCAAGACATTTTACATATTTCACTGAACTCGAGGGGGATTTTTAACAGGTATATCTTTGTCTATTTATCTATCTTTGTATCTATGTGTGTGTGTGTGAATTGATGGAAATACCCGCTAGCAAATGTAGTCTGCTTAAATCTTATGATCTATCTTAAATAGGGAATGAACCTTAGACTACTGCYAAACACATATAATCCCTTAGACATATGCTGTTGACCAAGTCTGGGACTAAGATTGCATCCAGCCGGGTCTTCTCTGAATCTCGTGACTCAATGGGAGGGTCTCCCTTAACCTTTTTGTCCTCGGCCTCTGTATAAATCATTCCAACTCAATTCTAACACAATACCCTGGTTTTGGCTGGGATAGAGTTAATTTTCTTGCTAGTAGCTGGTATAGTGCTGTGTTTTGGATTTAGTATGAGAATAAGGTTGATAACACACTGGTGTTTTAGTTGTTGCTAAGTGGYGTTTACACTAGTCAAGGATTTCTCAGCTTCCCATGCTCTTTTCCTTTGTATGCTTCATCCGTGTAGTAAGTGATAGAGTGAACCTTGCCACTGAACTCTGTTAAGTCGCGCTTTCATAAATTTCTATTAAAATCACTTTCTGCTAATACCTTCGATAGTGATTCTTTGGGCGGCCTCTAAACCACTCCTTTGCGACACTATGATACTGTACTCATTTGTGGCACAGGATTTGGCCAGTCATTCCTATACTGCTCCATCGGTTTCATCTGTATCTCCATACTTTGGCCTTCACGTGAATGGCAGCATGCTAATCATATATTAAGTAAAGGACAGGGGCCTTGATTTAAAATAAAATAAAATAAAATAAAATAAAATAAAATAAAATAAAATAAAATCTTCATAGTGCTATAAGCTGAATAATTCTTTGATGGTCTGCAGTAATTGCTTGCCTGATGGCAGTATATTGTGAATGCCTAACTGAAGAAATTTTATGTTGTATATTGCAGCAGGCTGGTAGAATAGAAATGGTCAGGTGCCGTAAGTCAGCTTTGCACAACGAAGTTTGAGGGGAGATAGGATTAACTGATCTTTTTAGAAAAAGCTAAAGAATAATGATTACATATGTTAGCATCTTATTAATGATGAATAAATTAAAACTGAAATTAGAAGAAAGATTCTAGCCAGCAGAAGAGGAAAGGTCTGGATTAGCTTACCAATGGGAAGAGAAAGGAACTTGAAATTGGTTTACAATGGAGCTGAGCAGTTTACAGAATAAATTGTTGGATAGTCTTGGCATTAAAAGCTAAAGCTCTTTTTAGGAGAGGTAGGTGTCTGACTTCTGTCTTCATGAGGGGATTGTAAAGTGTTCGGTTGGTTGGTTGGTCGGTCTTGTATTTTAATGAACCCAAAGTTGCAGTGATTCTGCTGAGGTATCCATGGACAGGAGGAACCTTTCTTTTCCCCTCAAGATGTACAACTTCAAGTTTTGTCTTGGTTTTTTTTTTTTCCGCTTTCTTCCTGCATTCTTGTGAAGTATTGGCAGTTAGATACATGAATGTTGGGTAACGTACCCTAATGCTTTTGCTGGTGTTGAGAGGCCTCAGGCACTGGGGTGTCCTGCTCATGTGTAGCGAAAGGGTTGGGTGCAATAGATGGTTCCTTTGAGTCCTGGGCTCCATCAGGCAGAGGGTCCCAACTATCAAGGGTGGTCATATTCCAGGGAGTTACCTAATTTTAAGGAATGTTATTGAGAATGTTTAACATTTTCAGAATAAAGGCTGGCACCTTAAGTGTAATATGGCAGTGTCTGGACAGCCTGTAGGAACACAGAGCACTGAAGTAACTTAGTAACTTGAATTACAAGCACACTGTTTACATGCTCTGTACTATCTGCAGCTGCTTTTATAACTGATATTTTTAGTCCCCAAAAAAATACGTGGTTGTGAATTTGTCAGGTTAATGTTTTTATGAAGAACTTAAGTGAAGAAAAATACAGTACTGCCGCTAGTAAGTGTAGTGAGTCATTCTGAATAAAATAAAGGTTATTTCTGCAAGTTTAATCCCGCAGAACTTCCATTGACAATAGCAGATATTTTTGCAGAAGTAACATTTAGCTTTTGACCTGTTTGTTCATACATTTTAGAACCATTTTTTCTGTATTTTGTGCATATATTTACTAATGTTAAAATGTTTTATTTTAATCTGCATTTAATATTCACCCTTTTAAACTTTAAGTAGCATGTTTCTCTTATGAGAAGTACTTGCCCCTGATTCTTTCTTCTCTGCCAGTAGTTTCTACATCTCTGGTTTATTTTTTTCAAGGTTATTGTTTCTTCAAGTTGTTTTTTTTACTCTGTGCAAAAGCAATCTTATCACTTCATACGATGTAGAATGTTCCCATCTGGTCTGCTGTGTTTCTTTTTCACTGCAAATGTTGAAATTTAACATGCTCTTTGAAATGAGGATATAATTGTTGTAGAGCCTGCTATTACAGTACACCTTTGGGATGGACATGGTGTCCATATAGAGTGTTCAAACTCTATAATTTAATCTTTCAGGTTTTAGAGTTTTCTGTTTTGTTTGAAAATTTTGTTTTCTAACCCACATGACTGAAATTAACTTCCTAAACATGAAGCGGGCATAAACTCAGTTTAGAGTCAGCATGTATTTGTGTCTATGGCCCTTCTTTGCACACAGACATCTCAAGTTTCTAGCAGAAGTTAATCATGGCACTTGAAAGGACGTTCCTGATATTCTCATAGTATAATGAACAAAGGGCCGGCACAAAGGTCTCTAGAAAAGGAGAGAAAGTAGAGGAAAGAAAGAAGATTAAAAGAGATGAGGGGAAAAGCAAAAATGAGGGGAAAAGCAAAAATAAGAGGAAAAGAGAGAAGTGAAGGAAAAGAGAGAATTGAAGTAGTCCTTCAATAAGAGTATGTGCTCCACTTGTAGATGTTGAGTCTGACTGTATGTTACCAAACAATTCATTAACATAGTTAAAAGAGTTAAGAACCAGTCCTTTTATTTACAGTTCACGGATGGATGTTTGTACCTGTCTAGTGAAATATAGGAACAGAAATCCTTCCAGTGATTATGAGCTTCAGGAACAAGGCTTTGATTATTCACAGAATAATCAAGTAGCTTAGGTTTGACAGGACCTCTGGCAGTCATCTCGTTCAACCCTGGGTTCAAAGCATGTCCAACAAGAACAGGTTACTTAGGGCTGTGTGTCCAGGCGGTATCTCTGATGATGGAGATTCTAGCTCCGGGCAACCTGGTACAGTGCTGGACTTGCTCCAGTATATCAATGCCTTTCTTAAAGTGAGGAGCCCAAAAGTGGACACAGTGATTCAGGTTCAGGCTCAGAAGTGCTGAGCAATCACTCCTCTTGGTCTGGTGACTACGCACTTGATAATGCAGCCCTGTATGCAGTTGACCTTTCCTGCAAGGGTGAGCTGCTGATTAACATTCAAAGGATTCTCCAGCAACTTGTCTGCGAATTTGTTTTCTAGCCAGTCTATACCATTGCACAGGGTTATTCCAACCCAGGTGGAAGACTCCGCAGTTGCTTTTGTTGAACTCCGTAAGGTTCCTGTCAGCCCATTTCTCCAGCCCATCAAGGAATATCTGAATGCGTCCCTGCTCTCCAAAGTATTGAGTGCTCCCTCCAATTTGATGTCATTCACCAACTTGCTGAGAGTGCACTCTGTCCCATCATCCAGGTCGTTAATAAAGACAATAAATAGTGCTGGCCCCAGTGTGGATCTCTGAGGGAATCTGCTATTAACTGGCTGCCACTTGGACTTTGTACTGCTGGTCAGAACCCTTTGAGTCTGGCAGTGCAGCCAGTTTCCCTCAAATCTGCTTATCCAGTCCATATCTCCCCRGTTTTTCTTCAAGGACACAAGAGGAGACTGAGTCAAAGGCCATCCTAAAGTCAGAGCGTACAACATTTGTTGCCTTCCCCTTCCTTGTCCACAGCGCCAGAGTCACCCTTGGTAAATCCATATGGGATATTAGCAATCACCTTGTCCGTCATGTGGCTGGCAATGGCTTCTAGGAGGTTTGCTCTATAACTTTCCCAGGGACAGAGGTGAGGCTTGTAGCTACCTGAATCTTCTTCTTGCCCTCCTTGAAGATGGGTGTGACATTTGCATTTTTCCAGTCATCGGGAACCTGCCCTGATCACCACGATGTTTCAGTGGTAGTAACATCAGCCATCTCCCTCAGCGCCCTGAGGTACATCCCATCTGGTCCTGTTGACTCGTATGGCCAGTTGGGCTCAAGAGCTTCCTAACTCTCTTCCTTTACAGCAGGTGTTGCTCCAGTCCCRCAGGAGGCTCAGGGACCTGGGAGGCCTGAGGGCAAAACTAACCAGTGAAAACTGAGGCAAAAAAGGCATCGAGTACCTTGGCTTTTTTCATGTCCTTTGTCACTAGGTCCCTTTTGCCACCAGGCAGTGGGTCCACATTTTCCTTAGCCATCCTTTTGTTGTCCCTTGCTATGTCAGTCATGTTCTAGTATTGTTACGTAGATCACTTCTCTGACAGACCCTCTGTAGATAAGCAGCATCTCCAGAGAGACACTCTAAAACAAGGCATGAGTAATGTATAGAAAATTCTGAAGGCAACAGAAAAGATTAATTGAAATTTTCAAAGTAAAAGTACAGAATTACATAATGAAAGTTGAGGGCAAAAGTTTAAAATTAATCAGAATAAATTTTCACACAGTGGAGTCACCTGTACAAATGAGTTTCACAAAATATTTTTAAAGGCACTAGTTTTGACATTTTAAAAAAAGATACCTGAATGGATATTTGTGTAATACCTATTTATACTAGATGTGAACTCTATCTAAAAAACAAAAACTGATGTCTTTGGAGGCGTACATCTGTGCCTGCGTCTGTGCCTATGAACTTACTGTTTTAGGAGAAAAGCTCCATCACTAGGTTTCCTCTGGCTCCTCTAGATTGTCAGGTACTGAGCAGTGTCAGACACTGGACTTTGAATTACACGGATCACTACCCTGGACTGGGGTTGTGCTTTCTATGGTCTCTGTTGACATTAATGGTGAATATTAACATTTAAGGAACCTTTCGACATTCTCTAATCTCTTTTTAAAATGCACTTGCAGTCATGGGAAATTCCTCTTTGTACTTTCCAATCTTATGATTGAGCGCACTCTTGCATGTGAAATCTCTGTGTCTGAGTCACTATTTATCACAGGAAGAATAAAACCTGAAAAGCGTGCCACAATTTTGGTACTCCCTCAGGTCATTTGGTAAGAGTAGAAAGAAATCATTTAAAAATACTTTTCTAAGAAGGGAAAAGATCTTTTTTCTTTGTTTTTCTTCTCACTTCACTTACAAAACCTGATTTACTTCAGTGAATATTGTCTACAATGGAAGGGCTTCTGCTGAAGAATTGTTTTTGTATGGGGCACTCTTATAGCTGTGCCTATCAACTCCTACAACTTAAATAATTTGAATTTATTTTAAGAATGTGTTGTGTGTGTTTATACAGGTGTTTTTGTTTATGTAAGAAGGATTATATGCAAAATCGGACATTTTTCAGTAGTTCCTGAGCTAGCATTCTCTGTACATTCAAGTGCATCTGTGTGTTAAATGGATAGTACTAAAAATGTTTCTATAATTAAACTGTATTTAAGTCCTCAGAGAGGAAGCTCTTCAGCAAGCTGAACTTCAAATATAGCAAACAAAATGATAACGAAAAGCTCTTAAGCCACAGCCCATTAAATGAGTAAAAATAATATTTGAAGGGGTTTTTTTCATAGCTGCGGGTGTTGCATTTGGCAGTTATTCAGGAAATGTAAGTTTTAATATTCAGACCATCATTTCACATAGTGTTACTCCTATCAGTAATTCCTCCTGAAGGGAAATGTATTTTTGAGTGAACACTTCAAGTTATTTAGGTCCTGGTTTGTGCTGTTTGCAGAATTCCCACTGAGTATAATAAGATCCCTTTCATGTAAAGGCCTGTGGAAACTGCAACTCTTGAAAGTTTTGATAAGCTGGTGAGCAGTGAAAAATTACCCCGTGCAGCCTTCCGCGCCTGTCGGACACAAGACAGCACAGAACCACGGGCGAGGATTCAGCTGGGGGAGACGTGCACTTTGCTGATAGCCTCCCCCTGCCTGCTGCCTGCAGCTTGCTGCCTGGAGGTCACCGCCACCGCAGCTCCCCAGTGGAGCAGGTCGTGTCTACCTGAAGTGACCTTTTTTTCTTCCCCTTCTCCATCCTGGGACGTATTTTTCTTCTAGAATCTCCCATGCCTTTGGCATTGGTTCTGCTGTGGCCTCTCCTATTGTCTTTAGTACATGGTTTAGTTTTCTGGGTGTTTTATCATGAGGAACACAGGCTTTGTATATGGATGAAATGCACTACTTTATGTTCACAAGTTCAATCTAGGTATCTGGTCATTGTAAAAGGTGCTTGAGTCTTAAATTCTATGAAACTGCTTCCAATGAGGGGTTAGAAACTTAATAAACATCTTGTGCTGTGATTAAGGTGAGGACCCTAAAGAAAGTTAGTTATTTGTAGGGCCGTGGAAGTCACTGGCAAAGCGAAGTTCAAGCAAACTGTCAATATTCCCATCTTAGATACTGCAGTCTATTGGCAATCCTCTAACACCTTAAGCCTGGGTAAATAATAGGAGCTTAACTTCATAAGTGAAGTGGTTTCCATAACTTTTTGGGAAAGGTGTAATCCTTACCATTTGTCCATTTGAATCAAAGAGGTTTTGTTCTGATGCAGGAGACTACTGCTGTTCTTTGTGTGCTGTATTTTGTAGAAACAGTCTGCTGTTAGACTAAATATGTTGCCTTCTCTGCTGCCTCCAGTCCTAAACATTTGGAAATAAGATACTTTTTGTCACCTGTTCTTCTTATTTGCTAATGTATCTATTATCCTGAATGCCGCAAGTTATCTTATCATTGGTTCCCAAGGAAGACCTTTGTTTGCAAGGTGGTATTACATTTTGATTGTTATGTACTTAGGATTAATTACTTTTGATTGTTTTACACTACTGTTGCTAGTATCATTCTTATTAACCATCTGTATCTTTCTTTTTGCAGCTTGAGTCCTGTGTTTGCGCTGTTCGTACCATTTTATTCCTCCATTCCAAGAGTGCAGGTGACCCAAGTATTAGGCCACTTTTCTATCACAAACAAGACACTGGTCTACATACTGGGTTTACAGGTATGGTATGTACTTGCTTGTTCATCTTTTAATGAATTACTAATGTAGTAGTTAGCATTTCTGTATGTTCGTCTATGAATTTTGATGCTTCCACACGTATGATTCCAGATATGTTTAGCTAGTGACTATCCCATCAACGAAAATATTGAAAAACATGTGTTGCTAGTATGCATTTCTACATGCTGAGGTGCTGGGCAAGTGATCTCTTCTTCTGTTGTCTTCTGTCTTGGTTGTCTTGCACAGGAAAATATAATAGACAATTCTACAATTTTTTTTTTTTTTTTGGTCAACAAAATGAACTAGATTAAAATAGATTAAAACAGAACCTGTTGTTAAGGCATATGTATCTTTCACCTTTCTAATTTGCTTATATTCTTGATTTTGTTTATTTTTCCCTTGTCCGTTAGAGCTCAAACAGATATAGAATACAGTATTTTTCTGTGGTAAGGCTGTTGGTAAATAATCAAGGGTTTGGCTGAATTCCACTTTTATATAAATTAATATTATTTGTATATCAAGCATTACAATGTGACAGGTAATTTAAAATAGCGTAACATAGAGCACAGCAATATCATGTAGTATTATGTTAAATATGAGTGGAGAAATATAGGTACTTGGTACAGAAAGGCAGTAGTTGTTCAAAAAAACAACAAAAAAACCCCAGCAGCCTAGAAATGAATGGACACTCATGTCACAACCTGAATTATGAAACAGGAGACATGCAAACTTATGAGAAATTATACTCATTTTTATATATTCCAGGGACTCAAAAATAGCTCTAGCACTAGCAACGGAAAGCACCATAGTTATGTGAAGTGTGGTAGAGAGTATTTTAGAATGAATGGTCAGTTTCAGAATATTGACTCCTGCTCCACATGAACATTTCATTCATCCCTTTTGCTGTTCAGCCTTTGGATTCCTTCAGTTTCTGCTCCAGCACCCTATTTTCCTGATCTTTCAGAAATCTTGTTTCCTCTCTTCCGAACCCATCAATACCACTGTTATTCCGGTCTTTGGGAAAGCCATGATACTGTCTGAGCTCTTTTTCATCGTGTCCTTTGCCTTCTGCTTTCATGCACACACACCACCTCCGATACAGATCACTGCTTTACTAATCACTGTATCTTCGCTGGATCTTTCCCTGCTGCATACAGAACGGTTGCTGCCATCACACAGAGGCTGAGGGAAAAATCGTTTGCCTTCTCCTCATTTGTAAACTCTGCCCTTATCTCAAGTCACTTTCTCCGTAGTCAGAAGTCTAGAGGGAAGGTATTCTCATGATTCAGTCGGCATCGTGCAGAACTATTTTAGTAACCAGTATCACTCTAATTTTCAGCCCATTTTTCCAGTTGGTGATAACCTTCTCCAGGTGATTAATCACATACTTTACTGGAAATTATGGGCTGCCCTGTTGGCTTATCAAGGGTTTGTTAAAAATTCACTCCAACCTATTTCTGTGATTTGATGTCGACAAATATGCCACTGGGTGAGAACTTTATTTCTTTAATTTTGATGCTCATGCTTAGTCTCTCCATGAGCACATGTCTGAGAGCTTCACTTGCACTGCCTGCCCCACTTGGAACTCTTCTCCTGTTGCCGCTGAGTCATTTCCTTTGCTTCAGTCTATCTTTCAGACTTGTTTTTCTGTGCAGCCTATAACTGACATCCTGTTATACTTAGTATGCTATATGAAAATAAAATGTATTGTTCTGTAGAAGGAGAACAATTGTTGGATCACTGTGTTTTTTCCACTTCTGCTACTTCTGGAATACATCTTTTTTTAATGTTAAACTGGATTTTCACAGAGATAAATGTCTGACTTCTCCCATTGTCATGATAAGTACATATCCTATATAATATTGCAACATAGTAGTTCAGACAACAACAGCTTTGTAAAATTAAAATTTTAAATCACTGCTCTTGTCTTCTAGCTCTTAACCTCTGGTTCCTACATCTGGATTTTAGCCTTGAGTGGATTGGTAAGTCTTACTGTTTTAAAAATCATGTGTTGCTTAAAACACTCTGTTATGTATACAATCAGTGCAGTATACTTGGACTCAAGAAGAACAGAAATTACTGAGTAATGTTTTTGTTTGTGACGGTAAGTAGAAAGTTTTCGTCTTTAACTTCCAAAGGTGTAAAGCACTGGCTGGCTGGTCATAAACTGACAGACAACAAAAGAGCTGGTTAATATTTGCAGGGTGCCACTGCTGTCTGGCTCTCTAAAATTAATTTTACTGCTGTGGATATAGCTTTAGACGCACAACTATAAATGAGACTATTGAGGAAATGGTAGAAATGTTTACCCTATTGGGTTTTTTTTTTTTTTCAGTTTTCAACAAGCTCCAAGCTTTTATTCCAAAAAGCAGCTTTTAACAATTCTGCTGTGAGGATTTTTCATGTTTTGCTGTTCTTCTAGGACATCTGTAGTATAGCTGTTTCTCACTATGATAACGGCAGTAAGGGTGCAAAATCACTTTCTTCACGCCAGTCATATAAAGTCGGTGTGGTCTGTCTTTTTCCTTTCCGACTCTGTTCTTAGTACTAAGGCACTTAGTGCTAAAACAGATTGTACTAAATCTTCCAGATTGTTAGATACTGATAAGCTTCTTTTAAATTTTTACAGACTTAGAAATTAGGAGCTCAGACCCTGATTTCTTGGCCAAAAATACTGTCTGCTTTTCGAACAGTGAAAGTGCCATCTCTTCCAAAGAAGCTCATTATTAAGTTGACGCAATCTTAAGAAGAACTTAAATTGTGCCCTTGCTATTTAGAACCACTAATTTGAATTTGCAGTGAGCTCGGAGTGAAATGCCTGTGGACGCTTCACATATTGCTGCTGTAACTCAGTAGTTTGGTCTCTTACCATTTGGATTGACTGTTCCAAAATATTCTGTGAGCTCACAGGTTAACTAACAGGAGTGACGGAGCAGTAAATAGTGAAGTCTGCTCAGCAATTTGGTCTGACCATAAATATCGATGAAAACGGTGCAACTAACAAACCAGAATTTCTCTTTCCTGGAGATCAGCCCAAGCCTCTGTGCCCACCTAAGGATCTGTGACTTCCTCCAAACGCACTACCCTTCCTGTTGCTCTTCTGGCTCTTTTAATAGCCCTTCCTTTTGAACAGGTGTTCATTAGAGAGGAAAGGAAAGGAAAGGAAAAGCATTTTAACTCCCTCTTTCCTGGTGGCAGGAACTGTATGTATACTTGGTTATACAGACTTATAAAGAATGGCTCAAACATTTTTTTTCCTAACATATTATGTGGTTCTTATTTTAATTCCCCTTTAATGTACAGTTCTATTCAGCTGTATAATGCAACTGTCCTAGGATTCTTTTTCATAAATGACCTTTTTTTTAATTGCAGATTGACAGTATGTTTTACATAGGTATAAGTCCATAGGAATAAATTGAGCTTTCTCTGTGTCACAGGAAGGCTTAAAAAAATCATTTGACGTTTTCATATTGCTTCAGTCAGCATGAATTAAGTCATCAGCAATGATGATGTGTTTTCAGTCTCAATTTTTTCTGCAGCAAGTGAAGAGCTGCACTCTATCATTTTGTAATGAGTGCTACAATTTGTAAGAAGTTCATGTCATGAATTTCAGCCATTTTTTGCACAGCATATCTGTCACTTCTGTGAATAAGAAGTCTCTTTTTCTCCTCTGTTAGAAATGTTAATTTGGCATCTTTTGAGAAAACTTGATAAAGGAGTAAAGTTTAACAGTATATTAAATAATCTGAAGAGGGATATGAAACACTATAAAGGCACCTTTTAGCACTACAGGTGTAGATACTTGATAACATATGTATATGTACAATTACAGAAATACATAGGTTGTCAAATCAACATTAAGTCATTCTGACAACCTATGTATTTTTGTAATTCTTACTGCTCTTGACGTTTTCTAACATACTGTATCTTTGTTGAATCAAATTTTCATGTATTTGTATAAAAAGGCTGAGTAAATGCATGAACACCAAGTCAGCTAGGTGTGATATTTAGTCACTAGTTCGTTGCCTGTTAACATGCTTCACTGTCTGTATTTTTACCTCTAAAGATTGCTTAGACACTCTTATGATTGTATACGATGCTGTTCTGCAATTTAGCTTTTGTTGCACTTCTGCTTATGTGGAGTATTAAAATATATGGTGCCGGCACGATTTCTGAATTGTTGTCAGTTTCCACTTTCTCTTCACCACATTCCCAGTTTAGGTTTATTTAAATTCTCACAATTTATATTTTAACATGTAATGAACACTCGTAGACTAAATGGGATCTGACTTGCCAGGTACAAGATGTAGCACTGGAGATTGATTTCTGTGTTCATCCTTGCTGTTAGACTTCCCTGTGATTCCAGGCAGGGTGTAGAGCAGCTGGGAATTGTACTGCCTTGAGTTCTTGTTTTCAGTGGTTTTGAGCCATGCCATCATTACAGAAGGGTGTTTGCGTGTGTGTTTGAGTCTATGTATGCAGGTAGGCATTGATGTAATGTGCCTGGTGATAGGGAATTTTAGACAATTCGTAGTTTGACGCTGGATTGTTCTCAGTTACAGAGATTACAGCATGTGTTTTGTTACTGGAATACAAAAGGTCTACAGTGTCTGTCTTTGCCATAAGGTTTATCTTCCTAGATCTCTTAATTTTGAATCAACATAGAAATACACTCTTAAAGGCAGCTTCTTTAGTCTCCAGATGAAACTGGAGTACCTCTCAATTTTGGTATGTCAGTATGGGCCTGATAATTTCAGTTGCTGGTATGTTGTGTAAAACATGCTGTTTAAATACATGATGCTTATTTACAAAAAAGGGAGGATTTAAGAAGTAGACTGTAAACAAATTCACAAATCTGATGTAATCAGTAATCTGTAATGTTATTCTTCTTATAATTTATGAGACTAATTTAGTTTCTTGTGATTTGTTTTGCCAGGAATATACCATACTTGGTACATACAGTCCAGATTTGCTTCTTATGATAGGGTTTTTTTATGTCATAAAATTAGGAAACTTCGTATTAGAGATGCAGATGTATCATGAAAGCTATACAACCTATTTCCATTTGACTTTAAGCCAGAAATTCTTTCAATGGTTGTTTACATAAGTGCTTCCATATAATGCATATCACTCAGTTTAGTGAAGGCCAGAAACAGTTTCCCTACTGTTTTTTTCTTTAAAACAGTCAAAACACCTTAGAAAATGGTATCCACTTGAATGTTTCATTGGATGCATACGTATCAACCCATCTTCTCTCCCCTTTTTTTCCCCCCTTTAAAATCTCTTGGGTTCTCAGCTTACATTTCTCATTGCTATACTCTTGCAGGACTGAAATTTGAGGGGCATGTCAAGGCTCCCTCAATCATAGCTACAGCATACCTGCTTCAAGAAGTAAGCTCAGGTTGGTACCAGCAGATGAGATATGCCCGCTGGGACATGCAGTTCCCTCCACTCATTAGTATAATGATGTCATCATACAGATCACATGCCAGGGTTTCTGCTAAGCATGTAGCTGGGGCTATATTTCAGAGGGGAAAGGTATCTTTCAGGCCCTTTCTGTGATTTTAGTGTTGTAGCCTCTTTCTTCTTATCTAGTGTAATTTGTTTATTTGTTTGCAAGGTGACCTGCATTGCATAAAGTTCAAAATTTGGAATACCCCACGTCTTCTGTGAGCTGCCTTGAATTTGTGTAGAGTTCAGTTCAAACCTTAGGAAACTGAAATTGTCTTAACCTTACAAATGCTGAAGTTTCTAAAGCCCTGTTTACTTTGCAGATTTCACTAAGCCATATGCCACGGCCTTCTGCGTTGTTTCTATGCTACACTGTGATTTACTTTTCTCAGGTTGTAGGAAAAGTTGCGCTTTTTACACCTTAGATATTGGAAAACTGTAGAGAATCTGTAATTTAGAGCATGTACCTTAAAGGCTTAAGGTTAAGATAGAAAGTTCAGACAKTGTTGAGTACTTGGTTTTAATTTCAGTTCTGATTTTTGAGTGCTTTAGTTCTTATTCATAATTTTGAACTTGCTAACTTGGTTTTACATAGACTACAGATACCTGTTGTTAAATGCTCCCGAGTGTACTTTGGATTGTTTTGAGTTCTGTTTGTTAAGAACTTTATTCATCCTTTCTGTTTGTTGTTCGTTCAGCTGAGATGTTTTTCTGTAGTGAATTCCTGTCCTTTAGGATCGGCATTTATAGGATAAGATGTGATTGGGCTGGGGAGCAAAATATTTAAACCAGACTTTCATTTTTTTAGTTCTTGTCTTAAAAATAACATGATATAGTTAATATCTGATCAGACCTAAGAATCATTGATTTTCTTGTTGTTGTTCTTACCTCTTCCACATCTTTCTTAAGTGATTTTGAACAATCCTTACTGAATTCTTTTTGTTGTTTCCAAAAATGTTTTGAAGGGAATGCAGAAGCATTTGTATTACCCCACAGTGCAGTATTCACACTTAATATCATCCCTTCTACATACTTAACATTAGTATTAAATATGTGCTGACTTTCTTGAAGAGAATCTTTGATCAGAGCGTGATAATGTTGTATGCAGTTACCTCCACATTCGTGTCCTGCCATGCGTCCTTCTTCATCCTCCGGTTAGTCTGGACATCCTCCAGTCATCCACGTTTAGTCTTATGTAGATCTTTAGTCAATGTCAAAGTATGATATTCCTTGAATTCTATGTAATTGTGTAATTATAAATGGTGATTCAGGTAAGTCTACTTACATCTAGTTAAATGTCTTGTGGTAGTGCTTTGGTGACACAGAAGAGAGTCATTCTAATAGGATTGAGTTTGGATAATTTAAAAAAATATATGAAAGCTATGCATTAGTTGTTTTTTTTATGCTGTTGATTTATAGCCAAGCAATATTTGAATTGCAGTTCAGGGTAGATAAAAGTTAATTATTTGCAATAACTGAAATCACATTTTTAATTCATTCTTTTAAATTTGGAATGATGAAAAGCTATAGTGAAGGCAAAACTTATTAGAAGTATGAAATTTAAATAAAACAATATTAAGAAATAATTAAATTATGTGTTACTGTTTTGAATATTGTTACTGTGTAAAGTAAAATCTAGTGCACTCACAATAACATTAATAGCACTTTAAAAAAACTCCCATTGCTGTTTTTTCATCTTGAGCTTGTTTTCACCCAAATGCCTGGTAACAGACTACTTCACAGTGCATTTCTGACTTGAAAAATTGACACAAAAGGGGGGTATCCCTAACAGTGTCTTTTAAACTTTAAATAGTTTTATAAGTATATTGTAGCCTTCTCATTGATATTTTATTTTTATTTAAGTCTTTAGTTTTGTAGAAACATTGGGTGATCACAAGGGAACATATTTTTATCATTTTCAAGTAGCAAGAAACATAATTTTAAGAAGAAATAACTAAGAAAATTAAATAAATCTGAGAACGTAGATTATTTAAAGGTTTCGTACTGGTGTCTTGTCTTCAATTGCAACTGGTATTTGAGCCTTTGTGTTCGAAAGCAGTGTGCCTGGTTGGAGCTGGAACTGCCATTGGCTGTTGAGCTAAGGCTGAGCGTATGCGCCAGTGGTGCAGTGGGCCAAAACACCATTTTCAGCTGATTACCCAGTGTCATTGACCACAACATCAAGAAATCCCATTAAACACCCCGAGGGTGTTGCTCTGGAGATATACTGGGCTGCTCTGTATAGAGCTGTGCTTGCTCTGCTTACTTCATGAGCTGGGCTTTCTAGCTCAGGCTTGAGCACCACACTAGGGCACTTCCATGGGTCTTGTTTTGCCTGTCAGCAAAGGTCCTATATTCACACCTACCCATGTAGCGAAGTGCTATAGAGGTCTTTATTCTACAGCTAGATCGTATTGCACATTACTAAGGATTATGTTCTAAAAACTGCAGCAAAAGGTTTTACTGTATAAAAGATGTGAAAAAAATATACTGACCAGGATAAAATTTCAAGACCTGATATTCAAAATTAAAGCACCCGTACCACAGGGTCTTTTTTGGATTACATGGGTAACTCCAGCTCTTTTTCAGGAAAGTTTGTAAAGATGCAGAAAGTGTTACCAACGCTTTTGATTTCTTTTCTTTTTTCTTCTTTGTCTTGTCAGTGTTTCTTGAACTCCTAGCTCAAGGAGTCAAGAGATTGTTAGGGAATGTCAGCTTTCATGGTAGTAAAATAAGCTTTTAATCCTTGTGCAAACTACCACTTCAGAATTCAAAATAATGTCCCAAAGGCTTAGAAATCATGAAGGAAAGTTTTGTGGGGTTTTTTTGGGTTTTTTTGTTTGGGTTTTGGTTTTTTGTTTGTTTTTTGGGGTTTGGTTTTGGTTGTTTGGTTTTTGTTTGTTTTTTTTTTTAAAAACCCTTATGATTTTAAGACAATCTTGCTAATGACTTTTTGGAACTTGAGTTGTGATTTCTGAATATTTGACATTGGTTTTACAATATATGTATCAGTAGTATTGCTAATACCAGTGAGGCTACTCACTTATTAAAAATTCTGCCTATGCTTAAGTACTTTCCTAAATAAAATATTTTACGTGTAACTGATGTGATTCTCCTTTGCTGATAGAACTGCCCGCCAAAGACCAAGTACTAAGACAGTTCACGGAATCACAGAATCACTGAGATTGACATCTGGTCCAACCACCCTGCTCAGGCAGGGCCACCCAGAGCTGGTTGCCAAGGACCATGTCCAGAYGGCTTTTGAATATCTCCAAGGATGGAGATTTTACCACCTCCCTGGGCAACCTGTGCCAGTGCTCGATCACCCTCACAGTGACAAAGTGTTTCCTGATGTTCTGAGGGAACCTCCTGTGTTTCATTTTGTGACCACTGCCTCTGGTCCTATCCCTGGGCTCCACTGAGAAAAGCCTGGCTCCCTCCTCTTCATCCTCTCCCTTCAGGCATTTATATACTTTGATGAAATCCCCTTGAGTCTTCTCTTCTCCAGGCCAAACAGTCCCACTTCTCTCATCCTCTTCATATGTAAAAGATACTCCAGTCCCTTGATCATCTTCGTGGCCCTGCGCTGGACTTGCTCCAGCAAGTCCATGTCTTTCCTGTACCAGGGAGTGCAGAACTGGACACAGTACTCCAGGTGCAGCCTCACCGATGCTGAGAAAAGAGGAAGGATCACTTCCCTCGACCTGCTGGGTAAGCCTCACTGATGCTGAGACAAGAGGAAGGATCGCTTCCCTCAACCTGCTGGCAACACAGTTCAGGAAGCTCAGCACATAGGTTGTGAAGTGCATAGCCTGAAATAAGAAATGGAAAAGCAATAGAATAACAGAGATAAGGGAATGAGAAAGAAGCATTGTCTGTTTGCCCGTCTCCTAACTTTACAGGTGCACATATCCATATGTAAGCTAACAAATGTGCTGAATCCCACCCAAAACTAATGTGAGGTATCTGCATGTGGGCAATGGTCAATATTCAGTTGAGTGACTATAGGTGACTTAATTTGAGATGACTTCTACGTTCTACTGACTGTATTGACTTAATCTCCTCTGTGGTGGGAGCTTAGACACCTTACTCATGTCTRTATGGCTACATGTAAATACATGACAACTGATTAAGCTGACAACACTTACTCCTGCATCAGTTAAAGCCTCTGAGAAGAAAAGTAGTTGATTCATCTGACATACAGGGGATGTTAGTGTGGAAGTGAGGTTGCAGTTGTTTGGGGAGGAGGGAGATGCAGATACTTCCAATTCTGGAAGAAGGAGAAAGTAGTGGGAAAGGAGGGGAGAAGGTAATGTGTCATAAGATACTTTCTCTTTTATATCCACGGCTTCTGAGATCCTGTAGAAAAATGGATTTTAGTTTTCAGTTTGTATTTCACTTCTAAGTTTTCAGTTTCTCTCTCAGATCTGAGGAAGAGTTTGTGTGCCCAAAATCTGGTCTACTTGGTCAACTGTGCCAACTGGTTCAGTAAGAGGTAGATTGCTTCTACCAAGTTTTTCTAGCCTGTACATGTACACCACCATGGCTACAATGTTACCATTGTTTAGGGAGGGAATCCATGAGAGTAATTCAGTTCTGTGTGTACTTTGGAGAGATCTGCTGTAGGATTAGTCATGTCTTAACAGTGCCCGTTTCTCTCTGTTGACTATGAAACCAGCTTTAAACAACCAGCTCATAAGTAGGTGTCCTGGTTCCAACTGGGATAGAGTTAATTTTCTTCCTAGTAGATGTATAGTACTGTGTTTTGGATTTAGGATGAGAATAATGTTGATAACACACTGATGTTTTAGTTGTTGCTGAGTAGTGCTTACACTAAGTCAAGGACTTTTCAGCTTCTCATACTGCCCTGCCAGCAAGGAGGCTGGAGGTGCACAAGAAGCTGGGAGGGGACACACCCAGGACAGCTGACCCAAACTGGCCAAAGGGATATTCCATACCATATGACGTCATGCTGTACAAAAAACGGGGGGCGAGTTGGCTGGGGGGCACGTCCGCTGCTCAGGAACTGGCTGGGCATCAGTCAGCGGGTGGTGAGCAATTGCATTGTGCATCACTTGTTTTGTATATTCTTTTATCATTATTATTATTTTCCCTTCCTTTTCTGTCCTATTAAATTGTCTTTATCTCAACCCACAAGTTTTACCTTTTTTCCGATTCTCTCCCCCATCCCACTGTGGGGGAGTGGGCGAGTGGCTGTGTGGTGTTCAGCTGCCTGCTGGATTAAACCATGATAGTAGGCTTTTAAATTACAGATGTCTACATTGGGGCAGATAAATCCAATCATGGTATTTTGTGTAAAGAGGTTTGGTTAACAATATGATGACGATTGCCTGCAGAACTCCAGCAGAGACCCGAGGGAACCTATCCTTAGGTCACAAGTACAAGTTAAGAATAGATGTACTCTGCTGAAATGTACAGTCATGCTTSCACATACACAAAGAGTGATTGAGATCTGATATGATTGCACCTGACCAATGAAGGTAGCATTGATGGACTCTGAAGAAAAAAAAATTCAGGGTATCTGAGAAATTTATGAGCCCAGTCAACTGGGAAGGAAATTGAAGAGAATTAGTTTATTATTATTATTATTATTATTATCTTATTTTTCTGTCAAGCTAACTATTGCAAAAGGCTGTTTATACTCTTAGTAACTATTTCTGCAAAGAAAACCCAAACAAAATAATCTGTTGTGTTACAATTACATTGCAGGTTATAACTACACATTAAAAATGCATGTGTAGTGGTTTTATTTGTTGGGTGGTTTTCACACGATCTCGCTTGGTTTGATAAATGTGTTTCTTTAATCAAGGTAAATACAGAATCTCGACACAAACTTTAACCCCTTGTTTTGGTTCTAGTTGTATAGAATTCAGAACATACTAAGGATAAAGCAGATAAAATAGGTATAAAAATGTCACTTCATCTTAAGAATACTGCTGTTTGCTTTCAATTTGTTGATATCTGAAAATAGCAGTGTCTTGAATACATATGAATATATTTAAATTATTGAAAATAAAATAATTGAGTATTTGGTGTCAAGTTCTAACCATTAGGCAAAATAATGTTCAACATCATTTTCTACACCAATCTGCCTACTGTTTTTTCCGTTTGATTTCCTTTTTTAGTGTTAATCAAGTACAGTGATTTTAAATATCTCAGTTAATAGTGGAGCATATGTGTCTTTGTCATGTAAAATATTGGAGAGCTTCCATGTTTGGTTTACCTAATGTAAAAGAGAAACTACAGCTACTTCCTTTTTCTAAAAAGCATACAGCTTCGGAGGCACATGAGGGAAGGGGAGGGGAAGTTGGGCTTTATACAGGGACGGGAAGAGGTTAGGAGACTTCATGTGAAGGACCAGTAGTAAGCCATGATGTTAAGAAACTGAAAAAATTGAAGCACACTTTTTTCTGCAGTGTGCCAGAGAATTTCCAGCAAACTCCATTTCCTCTGCTTAGCATTGTGCCTCATACAATATGGTGGATGGGGGTGTAGGTTACGATGCTGTGACTAACAGAAAACAACTGAGATGTGTTTTATGTTGCCAGCCAAAAATTCTACGTTCTAACAATGTGAACTTAACTGCAACGTCTTTCTGTGGTGACTTCTTAGAGCTTAAAATACTCTGGAGGCTCATCTGTTTGGGGGAAGTAGCCCTTTAATCTGATGTACAGTGCTGAATTTGGGATATAATGAGATCATCTTATCTTCATTGAATAAACAAAGTTGGTTTACTTTCTTAAACACTAGAAATTCACTACATGTCTGTAACAAAAATGGTGTAAAAAGTTACTTTATACTTTGTCAAAGCTTGTTTTTTTTTAAATTACATATATCAAGTTCTGCATATGAACCAGCTAAAGAGGAAGTTCTTTGGAAATACTTGACATTAAGATGAGTGTATGACACTAAACCACCCTGAATCACGAGACTTATTTTAAGTACAAATGTCTCCATTCTGGGTTTGTTGGAAATATGCAAATAGGTATCTCTTCCTCACTGGATGAAACTTCTTGAAAATTTGTTAAAACTGAGCACAGCRTTTAAAGTTTCTCATACTTCCATCTAATAGCTTTATAATTGGAGTAGTAAATCAAGGGAGAGGATGGGGAGTGGCACTGAAATCCTAACATGGAGGTAACAAGGTGGATTCCCAGTGTACGCTTGGTGCTCTTCACCACTGAGTCTGTCCTTCCATCTGTTTATACTTGTGAAGAATTGCAGTCTCACATGATTGCTCTGAAGAATTACTGGTCCACAGTAAGTTTCTTGGCAACTATATATAGAAGATATACTTCTCTTCTGCTAGTCCCACACAGTTGTGTCTTGTTCCTTCACCAGGTGCTTATTATTTTAGATTTTACTGGGAACTTTGTATTGTCAGACTTCTCAACTTCCTGCTCTGTGAGCACAGAAGTCCACACGTTTGGGTTATGCAATGAGTTTCTGTCTAAGGCAGGACAAGGAGGGGCCAAGACTTGGAGGGGCAAGTCTGCTGTTGAGGAGCAGCAAGGAGAGAGAAGAGAGCCCACTGCAGCTGGTGCATTGGCTATAGACCAGGCACGCTACTCCAATGAGCTCAGTAAAGCTAGGAAGGCAGGTAGGAGCCATGTGTATGAGTCTCACACGCAGTGCTAAGTGCCATTCTCCATTTTAGCAGTGTCCATAAACTTTTAGCCTTATAAAGCCTTTTCTTCTCATTAGATGCTTTGGAATGACTTGCTCTCTACAACTACTTAAAGGAGGTTGTAACGAGGTGGGTGTCAGTTTCTTTTCCCAAACAGGACGAGAGGAAACGGCCTCAAGTTGCGCCGGGGGGTTTAGATTGGCTATTAGGAAAAATTTCTTCACCAAAAGGGTTATCAAGCACTGGAACAGGCTGCCCAGGGAAGTGGTTGAGTCACCATCCCTGGAGGTATTTAAAAGATGTGTAGACGTGGTGCTTAGGGACATGGTTTAGTGGTGGACTTGGCAGTGCTAGGTTAACGGTCGGACTCGATGATCTTAAAAGTCTTTTCCAACCTAAATGATTTTATGATTCTATGACTAGCCATCTCTACTTAGAAAAATATGAGAATGCTTTTACTGATGCAGCTACTAGTTGGTGCTTGCAGTACACTTTCCCTTCTGAGACAAACAAGACCCGAAGTACTGACACTAAAGACATGCTGCTGCTATCTCTTTGCTGTATTTTCTATCTTGAGTTGATAAGAGAATGATTCTGTTTGTGGTTAATGTGCTCAGGCACGTGTCAAGATTTGTCATACGTTCAGGGAGATGTCGATTTTCCTATCGCCACTTGCTTTGTTTTGTTCTTGTGACTTTTTGAACCCGTTCAAGACTTAGGGTGCCCTGAAAACATTAGACCTTAACGAAGGACTGTAGGTGATAAAAGTGAGCAGAGGTCAGTAGCTGGGGGGGACATTTGGAAGAAGTGAGGGAATGCTGGTGTGATGTTGGACAAAGTGGAGTGGGGTGGGAGTGCTTTCCCTGCCTGGTTACACCTGTGCAACCAGGAATGCAGAATCCTTGGGACCAAAGAGGGGGCCTGGCTCCATAGCCTAACGATACGAGGTGGGAGAAAGGAAGATAGTTTGTAGGTTCTGGTGCTGCTTGTGCATTTTGCGTCTAAGATATCATCAGATTAAATGTATACGTAATATTTGCAACCTGCTTCAGTAATTCTTGCTCCCCAAAAAGTGGCCTTCCTGGTAGCCCTACAATCTAGGTTTCCTTGAGTGAGGAGCCTATCTACGTAACTTTCTTGGGACCAGGTGGTTAGCTTCTGATGGACTTTCTTGCTAGGTAGATACCTCAAGTACTACATACCAAAACTAGATGAATTGCAGAAGTGATATGAATTTTCCTCCACTTACTCTTTGGTGATTATAGTTCTATCTTAGTTTCCAGTTGATGTGCGCAAGTTTTGGTCATGGGCTTACAGTCATCTGGAACAGTTTCACTAGAGCTGAGGAAAGAATTTCTGAGGTCATGAAGAAGCTTCTGTTCCAGCRCCCTGTCATTCCTGGAGTCCAGTCAGGACCTTTCTTTGAATACAGAAAATTTTTGTTAAAGGTAGCCTTCACTATGATGCCAGAGATTATAGCCTTCCTCTTATCCCATCCCATTTGCCTCCTTCCTCATAGCACGAAAAGATTGAAGGGATTAAGGGTAGTTTAAAACTGTTCTTTCTCATTTTAGAATGGTAGCCTGTGTTTGGTGTTACATCCAACCCTGAGAGCAGTCATAAAATGAAAGTAGAATAAAATGAAAGTCAGTGTTTCCCAAAGCAGAATGTATTTTTGCTACAAGTCTCATTATCTCACTGGATAATTTAACAATAACCTTGTAAATAATCTGAAAAATATCCCTCTCCCAAAGAATGTTCCATTTTCCTATACTGTCTCCCTTTGTATATGCAGCAATGCATTTGGTATGTTTATACAAATGTCAGTGAGGTAAAATAAATATCCCCAAATAAATAGCCCAGATGTGGAGTTTCTACATTGCTCCTAGCATAATTGCATTGTTTGGGTATGTTTACAGATTGTTTTGGGTCCAGGTCTCTTCCTGTTCATTTCACTCTGTTGTCATAACAATTCTTGTGGCCTAACAGACAATAAATAGTCATGAATACTGAAATGTGGCATAAAGCAGAATGCAGACTCGGAGTTTGTGCAAGAACTTTGGCCTTCCTGCTGGACCGCTTTGGGCTCAAGCGCTAGGGCTTCATAACAGGATTTAAAATGATGGCTGAGTGATGACTGTAGATCATTTATGGGGCACATGGATTTCTGTTGCTCCTCCTGAACCTGAAATGAAATCAAGCCCCAAGTCAAGCACGAGTGTGAAGGCAGGGAATGGGTGTTTTTCTTACAGGTGGGAGAAGGACAGCACAAAAACTGGCTTTTTCAATATCACAGTTGTTAATGAACTGGTTTTTGAACCTTTATTTTTTCTCCTAGAAGGCAGATGGGATCCTTTTGGAATAAGTCTGTGCATATTCTTAGATTTAACTTCAAATCAGCTGTTTTGCTTTTGTTTTGACTAGGAGGAGAGACTTGGGTGGTGGGGGCAGAAGCCTTAAGGGGGTTGTTTTTTTAAGGAGTGTTTACAATGCTTCAGCATCCTCAAGGGCAGCCTTAATCTTCTCAGGTCAGCATGCAGCATACCCTGACTAATTCCTTTACTGGAAAAATGAAAATTTTATTTGAATTTTGGCCTGTTTGAGAAAGGGTTCCTTGGTTTGGGCTCAAATTCTGAAACAAACAAAAAACCCTAAGCAGCTTTCTGAGTCACAGGCAATGCAGTACACAGATTTAAACAAGTAATAGTCTGTAGTTGTGGGGAAGTTGGAGGTAAAGAAATCCCCTATTCTTTCTCTGATTCTTGACTGAGAACTCTGGGTAAATATAATAAAAGGTGCTTTAAAAAACAGAAAGACCAGCTGTTATCTGCAGCTAAATACGAAGTAAATTTGGTGTATTTAAGTTTTTTGGTTTGGGTTTGGTTTTTTTTTTAACATTTCATTTTTGGTTTTAGGTTTCTGGGATTTGCTACAATAGCAGTGTATTAAAAGTTCATCGAATTCTTTGTGTACCCAGCTGGGTAGCAAAGATATTTTCTTGGACTCTTGAACCAATCTTCTCATCTGCGGAACCAACAAATGAAGTTCGAGTGGGAATGGGAGCAACAGTTGACATCCAGAGGCAGCAGAGAATGGAGTTACTGGATCGTCAAATCATGATGTCTCAGGTTGCCCAAATGAGGCGGCAAAGGCAGCAGCAGGTATTGATATACATTCTGTAATGATTATATTAAGTAATGGGAAAAATACATTTTTGGTTCATATATCTTTTGTGGTTCCTGTTTCTTAAAAATAATGTATTTATTTATTTTTCTCCATCAGTCTTTCATACACTGTTGTACTGCTAATAGCCATTTAAGTGTTTTATATAGCTTTATATGTTAAAACTGCTTCACAAGATGTAAGCAGAATGTCAGACAATCCTGTAAGGATATCAGTACTTCTGGCATTCTTTCACCAAAAATGAGGCTGAAGGGTGAAGTGATTGCCTCTTGGTGGTCTTTAGTAAGAGCCATTGTGGAAAGTTAGGAAGTCGAAATGCTCCTGACTCAGAATTCTGAGTATTTGTATTGTTAGTATCCTTTTCAGAGAGCTTGAAAATTGTCTGCGTAACTCCATTGTTTGCAGACGTACTTTGAATAAGGCTTGTTTCTTTTAAGAAAGTGCAGAAGTTAAATTCTCTAACTTTCATACAGGGTCAACCACAGGGACTTTCTGTTTGCCACGTTTAATGCTGTTGTTTTATTTCCTTATTGAATAGAACAGCAGAGCCTTTTTATTTTCTCTGTTTTAGTCAAACCAGCAAATGCAGATATTCACATACTTTCCATTGTAGAGCAGTAAAACAAGGCAGATGGTGTCTCAATTCACTTTTTCCTGTATGTTAGATGTATCTGTTACTACTCTATCAAACCTAGCGGACAACATAGGCCTTGCATTGCTCTATGTGAACATATATTGCTCATAATTTAATTATAGCCTAGCAATTTGAGGTCTTTACTGAGTTTCCTCTGCCTGAAACACAGCTCCGTACTGATACACAAGTTCTCGTTGTGTTTGAGGTAGTGTAGTGCAAGTAGGTATAGCTATGTTACTGTTAGTATGTTGCCAGAATTAGAGGTGTGATGGCAGAAAGCTTTGGCCAGCAACTGGAGTATGAATCTTTGTTTCCAGTCCCTGATAACGTAATTCTGTTTTCCTTGATTTCTTAACATTTCAATCTGATGAAATTGTTCCTCAGGTGGAAAGATCCTAATCTACTTTTCTCTATTCCCATTAGACCATTAATCAGTTTTAACATAAGAACTGAACTAGAAATTACTTAATTCTTGAACATTGTAATAGAAAATGAATTGAAAGTGTCTGTTGGGCAACAAGCTGCTGGGAAGAGTGCAGCCAAGTTCCTTCAGATAGGAGGAAGAAGCCATTTCCGGTTATGAAGGACAATCTTTATAATATATCTTTAATTGCAAAAAGTGGTAAATAAGTTCAGAATGGTAAATGACAAAAGAAGAGTTGATAACATTTTCTTCTCATCCTCTCCTTTCCTTAGGCTATGAACAATGAAAGTGGAAAAATGTCTTTTCATATTTGACTTCAAATAGAGTTCTTAAAAAAGGTGGAGGGGTTTAAGTAAAATAAATGAACATTGTTTGAACATCAGTAAGATGCTTCCCTTTACAAGTTGCCGAAACACTTTCAAGTTACCTTCAYGTTTGGCCTTTAACTTGAGCGCAGCATTTAGTTAACTGATAGTGCTATCTGTGAAACCAGTGATCGGAAGGCGATGGGATCAATGTATGAATGTTTCAGAGAGGCTCTTCAGAAAAGATGTGTCATGAAAGCTTTTGACCAGCCTTTTTTTTAATGACTCACTCACAGAATTTACTGGCCATCAACTAAATCACAAAAATCATCATTCACTAACGTTGAGAGGTAGTGGTAAAAATGAAAAGCAGGCTAATTTCAATCTCAAAATAATATTTAAAAAATTGAAAACAATTTTCTGGATTGCTGTACTTGGGCAATTCTTTTGCCTTTAGAGGCTTGGAAAGGTATAATTTGAAGACAGCGGAGTTGAACAGATCATGTTACAGATGGAATTTAGATGATAATTTTACCTGTGGAAGTGAAGCTGATAAAGAAAGCAGATCAGTTTCTTAGGGAGTTTTTTTTGTTAAACTGAAAATAATAAAAGCTGCAAAGTGTATATCAGTCATCAAATATGGCTTTGAATTATATTCTAGGAGAATGTTGTGCAGATTTCTGGCGTCCTAATATGCTGTCTGTAGGTAATGTGCCATAGGTGAGATAAATTAACATTTTCTCTCCTGCTTTCTGTTTGTTTGGTGAGGGAAGTGAACTTTAACTTTCCTCTGTATGCCGTAGTGCAACAATTTTGTTTAGCTGCCCCTTGAGAAAGTGCTCTGCTCATTCCTCCTACTCCTTTACTCTTCAGTTCATCTGTTTGAGAAAAGAGACAATGCAGTTTCGCTGTATATTGGTAGCATTATGGAAGGAGAACACAAGAACATGATAGGTGGATTTAATGGTGCTCCATTGTCCACGCAATGTGGCAAACTCTGTTCTGGCCATAAGGAGGCCCCTTTCTTAAACAGACGCTTTTTGTAGTAAGCTTATTCAAGTCTTTGGAAGAAATTCTGAAGAATGTGAGCCTGATAAGTTACACAAGCCAACACAAAAAGAGTAGAAGTTTAAAAAAATAAAAAAAAAAAAAACAGGGAAAGAAATTGGGGGAAAAACGTTTATCATAAGTTGTTTTTACTGTACCCCCAAGATACTGGGATGTAAATAATTTTATCTTTTTTTTCCTGCTGTTCACTGGGCTCTCTTATCCAAAGCAGAATTCACTTTGGATGCTTTCTACAAAAAAAAAAAAAACCAACCACCCCCGAATTTCTTTGCTGGCAACTCTTTGAGCTTTACCTTTCCCAGTCTTTCTCTAGCTGAAATGTTCTGGTCTGGAGGAGCCTGAAGCATGGAGCTGTGCATGTGAGTGCTGGGTTGTCAGACACCCATAACTTCAAGGAGTAGGTTGAGTATGTGGTAGAATTTGAACATAAACCACCAACTTCATTACTTGATGTACCTCATTTTAGCCCTTAAATGTTCAGTGGTACTGTGTCTGAATATGTTGTTAGAAACTGAAAAAATTACCTTACGTTGCTAGTTTCTCAGGGGATTGTGGTTACATGGTGACTGATTTTTGCCTTGGTTTCTAGTTACTGTGGATACAGCCTTTAAACAGATGGTAGTGTGCATATTGAAAACTTTCTGTTCTTTTTTTTCTTCCACTGATAATCTTGAGAAATTATGAACTTGTCACAAATGGAGAATTACTGAGCATCACCTCCATGTACCTTTTGAGGCAGTAGAATAAAATATGTGCCATATGTATTCATTCCCTCAAAAAATACCAGCTTGCTGTTTTGTTACTGCTTTTAAAACTTTAGTTTCTTAGTTCTTTTCTTTCCCACTCTTTGGTCTATCCTCTTGTCTAATTTAAATAATGTATCCTATTTTTTTTTCCCATTATCTGATCTCTTTTTCCCCTTCATATCACTTTCACATTTTCATTCCCCACTATGCCATTTTCCTCCCATATTTCCATCATCTCTTCTCCTTCATCTCCATTGTTTCTCATACTTTATGTTTGCTCCTGTACAAAATCCTTCATTGCTTTGGGAGAAGTTCTCTCCCATCATGTCTCATCACCAGTAATCATTTGCTGATACATCATGAAGCTCATAGGATTTTAGGGATGGATGCCTCTTGCCTTTCTCTCATTCAGACAAGATGTAGTTGAGGTCTTTGGGCACTATTTTACCCTTTTGATACTGTAATATCGATGAACATTTTGGTCTGCCTCTCCTGACTTTTCTATTTCTTGTTTTCTTTCGTTTCCCAGCATTTTTCTAATGTTTATCTTTCTGTAACCCAAATGAAAGCCCGGGTGGGAAAACGGAAGCAACTGCTGCATCTGTGCACCAGCGTGGTAGCAGGGAGTCAACTTGACTTTCGCTTCCCATTGAGAAACTTGGAGGGAGCCTGGTAGATAACCCAATTTCAAATAGATAAGAGAGGAGTCCGTGCCTAGGTATTATTGACAACACTGTTGTCACTAAAGACGGATATGTGGAAGGTGGTGGAAAGTTGCAGAAAAGGTGGTCAGCGCCTTCTGTTGCAAACTAAATACCACTTCTCCTTTGAGCACTCATCCCTGTGCCCATTTGTGAGGGGTGGTGTATGAACCTCAGTCCCTTCATCTTGAAAAAATGCTTTCTGTCTCCACAGAGCATTTATTCCTTCATTTGGGCTGAGCATGTTAAAGACACCGTATTGCCTGCTTCTTGGTTTCTCTTAAGTTTCTTGGCTCAGAAAAGAGCTTCACCAGGTTGCTGCAGACTGTGTAATAAGCGATAAGATATATGAAAATCTTCATTTCACTATCTCTTTTCTGCCCTATCCTCCACTTCAAGCTTATTTTGTCTTTTCCCTCCTGTCTTTTTGTTCTTCTATTCCAGCTGCCATTACTTTTCAGTGAGGCCAGACTCTCCTTTGATTCATATCACACGGCATCTCTGTATGAGATTCTACTGCTTGCAAAGACCAGACTTCTTCTATAACAATGTGACTTCCTCTAATTGTTCATTCGTTAGATGTCTTTCTCCTGGGACACTGGAGAGATGCTCTGTGGGTAGGCATACTGAGTGTCTTTATTGTTATGGGGAGTCTCATATCCTGAGAAACGTGCAAGTTTCACATTTTGTCAACTAAGGACTGTGAGGCTAGATTGCTGATTTACCTTCTGGTTATATCTAAGCGGTAAACTCCTGACCTTGGAAAAAAATAGATTAATGGAGCGCAGACTTTCCTGGCACAAGAATTCCTCCTCAGGAATGTTATCCTCATTCACGATGGTAGAAGAAAACCCTTCAGTGAATATACTCTCAGACAGTCCATTTCTGCTTTCTCAAAGAAGTGTAAGAACCAGACCTGAGCATATTCTTTAGCTCTCCCACTGGCACTGAGAGATAGCACTTTGATGAAGTCRTCTTGAGTAACTTCACAAGTTTGAGTACCAACAACAAGTCCTTCAAACAGACATTTTGAACCCTGCAGACCTTCTGCAACCTTTATACATTGCCAGGTCCATATAAACTCTTGCTCTCACAGCCAGGACTTTGGGTGGAAGCAGCTTGTTTGTACTGTTCCACAGATGTATGTATCGTTGTCAGGACAGAATCTACCAGACTGCTTTACCTGAATAAACGGTTGAGATTTTCAGCCAAGTGTTACATGAAGTCTTTTTCTCTAATTAGGTTTCCATTCCAACTAGTCTGTGTTACCTAAGGCTACTTTGGGATTTTGTGACATAATTGAATAGAAACTGCCTTTAGAAACTTTGCCATAAACTTCAAAGACAACTATACGTAGGGTACCAATAGGATAAAAAAGTTACTTGAGCTCAGACTCCTGAGATGTGTGTGTACAAGATTTGACGACATGTTTTTAAAGAATTCTGTTACCTAATAAGTGATTTATGGGTTTGTGTCAGCCCATGAATGAAGCATGTATGCTGCAGCAATAATCATTGTGGCTAAATTTAGACTCAGTATTCCTTCATTCTTCCCTTCCTCTGCATGCCGATGTACATGTGTGGACACACCCCAAGCTGTTTTTGAAATCACAGACAGCTTCAATTTTTTTTAGAGAAAACAGTATCTTCTCCTTCAGACCTCAGTGAGTCTTTAACTCACCCTTTGCTTTTTGGCACTCTTCTGGCATTTTCAAATCTTGATTATTCTCTGTAATTGTTTAATAATGTTTTCTTTGTGTTGAGAATAAGCCTGTTTTTATTTCAAAAGGGGAGCTTTACTCTTAGAGGTTGTTGAGTATAAAAACTGCATATGCTGCTGACGTTGGCATGTGTAAACTCTTTGGTTTTTCACTGTTTCATTTCAATAACATATTTGCAGCAGTTGATAATCCACTGCTATTTAGATATTTCTGTTTTCTTTTTCTGAATAACTTTTTTCATGGATTCTAGGTATGAAATTAAAAATGTTGAATTTCCAGGGTGCTGATCCAGGTCATGAACAGTTTAGACTATTTCCTCTACAGACTACCACTTTATTTTTCTGTCTTTTTCGTGGAAATTGGCAATTCCACAAGCTGACAGACAGTAGTAGTACTACTAGAATAAGCTGAATGTGTCTCATTAACAGCCACTTGTCACAGTCACAAGGCTAACTGTCTCTGACTCCAACTCCTCCTCGGTAGCACCCCGCTCACACATTGAACTATCCTTTTTTTCTTGGACTGGAATTATGAAATTCTCTTTCTGACTGGGCTTTTGAGCTATAGCCTTTGAATTTGGTTTAATATTTGTAATCAATTTCCCTAGAGAAGCAGTGGTTGATACAGTGGTTGGACAACTTCCTAGAGCAAAATACTGTTTTATTTCAAAGCAAATAATTTTTTGAGAAATAGAGTATGTTTATTCTCCTATGTGATTGTTCTATATTCTCTTCCTCTGACAATTTAACTTGAGGCAGTTCCCCATAAAAAAGCTCCTGGTGTACAAATCTCCCCAAGCATTTCCAGAGTATTTAATTCTCTGTTGTCTGATCAATTCCTGTTTACAGAAGGCAAGTTTCTTTTTAGCTGTACCTGTCCCTTTATTTCTAGCTTTGAACATGGGGCAAATAAGGCATCCAGTTTGGGGGGTGGTCGGTTATTGGATTCCAGGGCTTCTTCTGTTGTCCTTCCAGTCTGCACTGAGAGAGTCTTGATGGGCCATTTCTTCTTCCTAGTGTCATCTTCCATAGCATGTAGTAAACAAGAAGCATGTAGTTCAGATAGTAAGCGATCCATCTTAGTATTCAGGTTTTCTGATTAGAACTCTGATACTAGCACATAACCACTGCAGGCCGTTTTCACCGATTGTTCCTTAATTCGCTACCTTAAGAGGCACAATAGATACAAAAGTTTCACCAAACAGTGTTGCAAGTATGACACCTTGTATGTTGACTTTGGGATGTCAACAAATGGAAGCCCCTCCTATTTGCAACCTAAGACAGAACTTGAATCTTTACATCCCAAAATGGGATGCTAGTCTGGTTTTTTCCCTACGCCATCATAGACTAGCCCTTTATATACTAAAGTCTGTGTTTATGCTAGTGTGTTGTAGAATTTGGTTTTGAGTTTTCTTTGTGCCCAGTGTTTGTTATCTCTGCTTGTCAAATCAAAACAACTTTGGAACTCTGATTTCTCACTTTTGTTTCAGCCTCTACTTATTCCTTATTACTCTTTGAAAAGGTTTGTGCACAGGAGGTGAATGAAGGATTATCTGTCTAATCATCATGCTTTAGTAGCAGTCCACTGTCACCAGTCAACATCCAAAGAGCCACGTAGTAAGGATTAGAACTGTCTCTGTTTTGTGTAAAATGTCTAAAATGGGTCTAACATGATTTCCTTAAGTACAGACTCCGTGTTCATGCTGGTGGACCTACCTTCAGCATTTGGCGCACTGGACTGCCCCCCTCCCAGCCCAATTATTTCACTCAGAAAGTGTTGAATGCCAAACAAAAGAACAGGTCCAAATCATGTCATTCCTTTAAAATCCACCTGGTGATTATGATCGACAGCTTCACTTCTCACAAGGCACTCATTTACAAAGATTAATTTTTAATAATGGGAACTTACTTTTCAATATATACCTGAGATTTCTGTGGGAAAAAGTGACAAASCCCACTGCCAATAGCATGACATGGATGTGTGTTTTCAACTGATGCAGCAGTGACCATATCTGTGATGTCACAGCGCCAGCAAGAGCCCAGTTTGGATGAAGAACAGCTGACACAAGCAAGGGAAGCCGGGAAGTTTGGAAAAGGAAGTGCTTTGAAAAGGTGGTTGAAGACCTGTCTCTACTGTCTAGAGAAGATCCAAATCCCCCTTTATTATTGCAAAYGAAGTCTGAGAGTCCTGCTCAACACTTCCCTAATGTTGGACCAATGAATAACATCAGTTCTCAAAAATGCCATCTTTCAACTTCGGCTTGATATGAAATATCTTTCTTTCTTCTTGGCATAGCGATCCATCACTTTCTGTCTGAATTACTGCATCACAGCAGTAATGAAAAGTGAATGTTACCGTGATGCAGACTGTGGTACAGAACAGGTATTTACACTTACTGTAACAGGTTAAACACAGAGTAGTCTGACTCTTTCAGTCTTCTGAGCTAACCGCCAGTTTTTGGGAGTACCTACCCAGCTCTTCACTTACTGCCAGCCAGTCGTGTGTCTAAGTCAAATAACGGCACCCCTTCCTGTCATGTGTGACAAGCGGTGGTCTACAAGGCCAAGTGCTTGGGCATGCACAAGTATGCAAAGAAGCGTTCACAACTCTCTGCACCTCCCTTGAATGCAGTAGCAGAAGCAGCCATTCCCACCTCGCCTCCAAGGAGCAGGTGTGCCTGCCCGTTGGCATCTCTGGCTGCTTCTACTATGAAGGCATYGTGCCTGGGCTGAAATCCCTTCTATTGTCTCTCAGGCAGCTTCAGAGGCCAGATTAAGGTGTTCCTCCTAGATTTCAAAGGAAATAGCTGATCGGGCTTCAGAAAAGACCACATGTGGATTTCTGAACTTCTGTGACACATGAGCTCCTCTGGGATAATGCAGGCATCAAAGTTCAGGATGCAGCAACTAAGAGTTGGAGACAGAGCCTCTTGGCTAAAGAGACTTGTCTGTAGGATAAATTTCCAGAGGAAATTGGAATATCATTAGAAATTGCTGGAGTGCTTTCCTTGGTGAAAAATTCTTTCCATCATTAAGAACGATGCTCAGAACACTAATACTGTTACATTTCTACCCCCTTTCAAAAGAAGGATGTTATTAAAGTAAAAAAACAAAACAAAAAAACCCAACCAAAAAAACAGAAGAGTTTTGTCCTCACAGAAAGAGGCAGGCTAGACATTTGAATAAGTCTACTGGAAATTTCATCGTTGCCATTGATCTTCCTTACGCAGTGTTCAGGGCAGCAGGTATCGTTGTGTCATTCATGGCTCTGCTTTTTCTTTGCTTATATCATCGGTATGTGTACTTCGGAGTCAATAATTTATAGAAGAATTTATGTCTGAAAAGCAAATAAGTGTTTCTTGCTTTCAGTACATTTTTTAAAATGAAGCTTTATATGAAAGAAGTAAGACAATATTTATGTCTGTACCAACTAATGGCTCCTATGCAGAGTAGCAAACTTTAAAATGTTAGTTTAAAAGATGAAATGCAAAGCAATTTCCTTTTTTTTTTTTTTCTTTCGCTGCGGTTGTTATGTTAAGAAAAGGTGAACAGGACAGATATCAGGAGGTGCTTCCTGTTTGTGCAAACAGATGGCGAGTTGGCATTAACCATATACATGAGATAACATTATCAAAATATCTTAACCACATGCATCACTTTCAAGAGGATTTTTCTAAAGCATTTTCCTTCATTTCTTTTGAAATTAATCTAATTAAAATATGTGCAGATGTGACAGCTACTTAACTGGATAGTTGTTAATTGTCCATAATACAACATTTTTAATTGTCAAGCTTTGGATAAGAAGTGCTTTTACAAAATATACCATGGCAGGTATGTATATGGGAAACAGGTAGAGCTGCTTTTCAGAAAGAGAGGAAGGAGATTACGTGAAAAGAAATGGCATAACTGGGGTTTTAGCAGTACAATCTGTACTCTGTACAATCAGAGACATTTGCTAGCACTAGATATCTCTTCCTTATTGTAAACAGTATTGTCCCAGACACCATAAAAAAAAAAACAACCCAAAATAAAAAAAGACATCAAGGATGTGACCTCATAAGGCACAACTTCAATACGTAAAGCCCTGGCAGCTATCCAAGAATAAGTCATCAATATGGCATTTCCTTACAACCTTTTCTGCGATGAAGAGCTGCTATTTTCTCATTCCCTTAATCCAATCCGTTCTTAAATCTCATTCTTTGGTCATCTAAACTTGCGACCGGTTTGTTGTCTTCCGGTAACAGAAGTTCCAACATCACCAGTGTTTTCCTAATCCACTTCTAGTAGTGATTTATCAGAGACCAATAAAATGGTCTCCTTGGTATGTTTGTCTCCTATCAGGCAGTAACAAAGAATTTACAATCAACTGATTGACCCAGTCTTTGCACTGCTAAACCAAAGGAAACTGAATTTTTCTTCAGTTAAAAATTAGAACCTAGGAGTAAGGGAAGGGGAAAGGCTTATAGGCCTTTCTTAGGTGTGTCCGTCATCCTTCTAGTCAAATAATTAATGAAGCAGTCTTTTTGTCAAGTGTTTTTCCTGATGACATGTGGAAGACTATATTGCAGACAGAAATAAGGGCCCAGTCACCAATTTGTACAAAGTATTTTTATGAATGATAGTCTGTAGACTGAATTTTTCCGTGCTTGTCTCTCTCTAGTAGCACAGCAGTCAGGACTTCCAAAACAGAGTTTCTGATTAACGCCATGAAAACAAGTATGACAGCTGGCAATGGAGACTAGAAGTTCTTCATAGCATCCCACTGCAGGGACTGGGACCAGTGCATGCAAGTTGATGGGAACCTTCAGCCTCTTGACTACAGTGAGCTTGGTGCTGTTTTCATGCCATAAGCAGAGAAGGCCTCCTTGAGCCTCTCATCCTGCAGCACGAACAAAGCAATGGAGGAATTAAATATGCAAAAAAAAAATTTCCTTTTGCTGTAGTAAATCTTGCAGCATTCACACAATTGGACATGGAAGAATTGGACTAAGGAAGCAGACATGAACAAGAAATCTTACCTTTGCGTAGATAACGTGACAAGTGGCTACCATCCAGAGCACTGAAGGGGGGAAGGCGTTGGTTTATGTCATGTCCCTGAGTGCACCAACAGGCTCTCTAGGGGTTTGGCTGCCTGTGCTGAGGGCCAGCTCTGGTACAGTACAGCTCTTCAGCCTTGGAGCAGACTTGTGTGAGAAAGAGCTGTGGTTAGAAATACCTGTGAGAAGCCTTGTTGGAGCCTCACTCACTTTGACTGGGAGTTGCTTTTAAGTTCAGGTCCTCGCCCTTGGTCCTTGCTGAGCTTTGTGGATACAGATGTGCTAGCCGGTGTATGTCCCTCCCTGCTCCTGACCCACTGACTTGACTTCTAGGCTTGATCTTGCACCTACCTGCTGATCTGGACTTTTGGCTGACCATGGTTACTGTCACTGGACCTGCTTTGCTCTTCTCACTTGGATCCTGTGGGAACACAGCACGTTTCAGTGAGGCCACTGCCTCTGCTTGCCTTGTTGTCACCCTTGGCTCTCAGCTTGCCTTTCCTCTTGGAGCAGCACCTGCACTTGCTGCTCCTCGACACCTAAGATTCAGGACAAAGAAAAATGTCACCTGAGATAATCTTGGTGCAAGATAGCCTGAGTCTGTTAGTTGTGGAAACTGGCTCTGGATATAAGAGGTTTAATGCATCCTCCTTAGCTAGTCCTGAGCTATGTTAAGTCCCAGCCCCCAAACCTTTTAGTATTAAACTTAATTCTTTTTATAACAAACTGACAAACCAGAATCACAGAAGAACTGCCTGGATTTCATTAAACGGATTAGACTGGCAGACACTTGTCACTGAAGGTGCTGCTCAGGAAAGGAGCTTACATACTCCATCCACTTACATACCTTGATCATCCTCACTGCTTAATTATTAGCTCCTTTTCTGCCTCTGTTTTGGACCACTCCAGAGAGCTCTGTTATCTGAGACAAGGCTCCTGTGGAGGGTAAGGAGATGGGTGTGAGCTCATCTGTGCTGTTGGGTGCTGGTGCCAGGGTTCAAGTATATTGTGAAATGCATAAATATTGTTTGCTGATTCCCCAGTAGGGACTCTCAGATGGTTTAGAAGCATCACTTAAATAAATTCATCACATTGGATATCTTCATGTGAAATCTTCCTGACTTCTTGCGGAGGAAATGTGTTAGCACGGTCAAAAACCACTGTAATACAGAAATCATCATAAAATTGTGAAGGGGGGGTCTGCAAAATAATTTCTGTGAGGCAAGGTGGAGTATTGGTCTGGAAATCTCCTTCTGCGCATTTTTTAACTGGAATTTGCGATATTTGCTTAATAAGCATTAAGACATTTTTTGCTGTTTGCTTTGGGTCAAATTAAAATTCACAGATCTTCATGTATTTCTGCTGTGAATAGTTAAGGTTGTCTGAAAGTCTTTACACAGTCACCATTCAGACTGGAAATCCATAGCCTTGATCTCCATCTTCTGTGGATCTAAGACATTAGCTGCACTTCCTAATTTTTCCTTACCTTTACTCCATAGGATTGGCCACAGTACCAGTCCCATAGTTCCTGCTGCAGTTCCCTGAATCTCTGCTCTTTTGAGCCTGACTTTGTGCATGTCCATCATGTGATTAGAGGCAAGTCTGTGAGGGGAAACAATTTTCTTGCAGTTAAGATAAAGAAACCTAATGTGCCTGGTTTTGGTGCAGTTTGTACAGTAATACACAGATGAGAAGTGGACAATAACGTTGGGATTAATCCTAAACATCAGTGTTCACATACCATTAGAGTTTCAGCCTTTAATACTTGTTGTTGTATATTGTATGTTCTTACCTTGTTTATATAGTTAAGAACTGGTGGGTTATATTTGTCACAATTTCCAAAGGTAATTGAAATATTCTGAGGGCAACTGAAAAAGATCTTTTCACAACTAATTTGAACTAATTTGTCTAGTCTGTTATTTTCTGGGAAAGGGTTAGTAGTCTTCACGTGGAAGTCTTCTGAATACATCAGTCCACATCTGTAGTTTATCAAGATATCTGCTATAAACCTTCAAAACTAAATAGTTACCTTTGTAAGGAATCTGCATTTTTTTTATGGAAAGGAATTAATTCTGTGTACGTTAATTTAAAATGTATTGTAAGTTTAGGGTAAGGAAGTAGACAAGTCTCTTTGTAGTGTTAGGTGACAGTGCAGAGGACAGGGAGGATGCAAAATCAAACTGGAATAGGCAGCTCAGTATTGAAGCTGAGGGCACAGCTGGAAAGGTATGTTTATTTCAGTCTTCAGATACACTGGAATACTGCTAAATTAATACATTTATTGTAGATTTTATATTTCATATCCATTACTCTGTATGACTTCTGGTGCTTCAAAGGAACGTGTCATAGTCCTGTTGGCATTTTTCAATTCATCAATTTAATGTGAATGACCCGTGGAGGCATTATTTTCCCTTCCTCAGGTCTTTTCAAAAGAATAAAAACAGGCAAAGCAGCATTAGTGCAGTGTTCTTGCTGAACTATAGAGCTTAGTAGACTTTCAGAAATTCAAAGTTAATGAATTAAAACTCAACATAATTCTAAGTTAGGAAAAATTATAGATGAGGAAGTACAGGATGTGATTTTCCAAGACCATGGAGTAGTGCAGTGGTGTCAGTAGAAGGTCTGAGATCCCTTTCTGGGTTTAAACTACAAACCAATTCTCCTTTTTACTACGCTACGCTGTTTGGCTAATGCAAGGCTTATACAGAATGCTTTGGTTAAAACCTCATGACTTTCAAGCAAATGTTTTATACAGTATGCAAAATAGAAATGTAGCTACGTAATCATTTTTTAAATTCAAAATCACTAACAGTGGAAACCATGTCTTGAAAACCAGTGATGACTCCTAGCTATTGCATATCTTCACAGGGAAAAATGCGCTGTAGTATAGAAGGGACTGGAACACTTCACAAGCTAGCATTTCAAATCTCGTGACTCCCCAAATGCTTTTTTAAGGGTGCTATTGCACTGCCCCCTGTGGTGTCTGGGCTGGTTGGGTCTCCTCTGGAGAGGAAGGAAGAAAACAAAGGAAAGGGCAGGAAAACTAAATAAACTTTTTTTTTTTTTTTTTTTTTGTCTAGGAGCAGGTTTAGCTGCTGCTGATCTGATTGAGCAGAGAGCATTTAATGCTCTAAGGGTACATAAAGGCAGGAAGAGCCCTTGCTGAGAGAAGAAAAAAAAAACTCTCTTAAGAGGAAGGTCTTCTGAGAAACGACAGTGTAGAGCCAAAATAGAGCAACTAGAGGAAGGAAGTCCATGTCTTATATATACAGAAAGGGAGGGGGATCTTCTCCATAGTAACGGAGGGAGCAGGGGAGGAGGAAAAGGATAACACAAACTGCAAAAGATGTTTTAACAATTGTGTAGAAAAGAGAGATTTGCGGTTTGCTCTTCTTCCCTGCTTGCAGGGCCTGTGGTTTTGTGTGATACAAAATCCCTTAAAAAATGTTTGTTTTAAGCTAATAAAATGAGGAGTCATTATTTCTGGACAATTATAAGGCTTGTACTTTAGTATTTGTACTTCATATTTTAAACATCTTATTACTACAAGACTTGAAGCTTGGTTGTTAAAAGAAAGTTTCGTTTCTGTGATTTACACCGTACATACGTTACTGCTGTGTATTTGTATTATTACTATGTAGTTACCAAATGTTTTGGCACTGGAATACGGCCAGATTTTGCACTGGTATTTAATACGCGGAAGTTAGGTGAGGTGGTCTGTGTGTCTGTAACAGTCGCGTTGGTGTCACAGAAGTAATCACTTGCATGGAAATCACAGGTATCCTGAAGGTTGGGCTTGTTCTGAGTTTCCTGATGTGGTTTTGCTGATGCACTGAGAATCCATTTTTGCTATTTCCCCCACTTATTTCTTGCACTCTTTTTCCCTGGTTAACTCCAGCGGCAGTCTTGCAAAGCACTTGCAGGACCCACTGTACATCTCTTGCCAGGCAAATCCCTATCAGTAAAGAGAGCGGTCCTTCAGCCTTAGAAATCTAGCATTGTAGTAAATCAAATCTTTCACAATGGCTGTGAAACATCCTTTCCTCTTTCTGTTAGCACTTTTCCTTAATTTACAGTGATTACTTCTAATAACTAGTAAAGCAGTAACCAGTCCCAATTTTTACTTCATAAGAGACTGCAGCAGTATTTGTTGTTTAAAATAATGTATTTTACTCAAACATTTGCCTTTTGTATTATGTAGGATGGATGATCTTTTTGTTTAAAAATATCTGTAGTTCTTTTTGCAAAGACTGACAGCAGTGTCTGGTTTCAGGGTGGGATGATTAACTGGAATAGACTGTTTCCTCCTTTACGTCATAGACATAATGCGAATTATCAAGATCATCGCCCATCTGAACAAGACACACCTCCACCTACTGAAGTTTCTGAAGAGCAGGTAAACATTTTTCTATTTTGAAATGGCATTTAAAAACTGGTTAGGAATTACCTCTACTAATTTTTTATCATCTGTTGACACAGTTTCTTAAACATTCTCTATAGCAGCACAAATTAGAATATCAGATAACAGTCACAATACAGAAACAGCGAACTATCATTACAGTCCAAATCAGAGTTCCAGATCAACTAGGGAGTTTCTGCTTTTATGTGTAACTGCTTGTCTTTTGTATTTAAAGATGAGACAGTTTCACTAGTGGGGGCTATTCAAATCTGATAAAATAAATGTTTCAAAGAAGGAAGAATGACAAATAGATTTCATTATTAAACATCCAAGTTTTCCTTCACTAAGGTCTCCAGCTTAAGTTTCCAATTCAGTGATGTAGTTTTTTGGAAATAATGTTATGCCAGCTGTGGACTGCAACACACACTTGGTCTAAAACTTGGATGTTTCCCTCAATAATGTGGTTGACTGATTTCACATACTGATGCCACAGAGAAGTTTGTGTCTTTTCTATCAAGTATAGATTTAGACTTACTGTATAGATTTAGACTTTTAGACTTTTGTTGATAGCTTTATTCTCAAAAGAGACGATGGTTTACTAGGAAATTTAAGAATTTAAGATTAGTCTTATTTCTGTATTCAGGATTTATTGCATGCAATCAAGTTCTCCAGGTTGTAGCCTATCTGCAGTTAGCTGCATTGGCCATTTTATAGTCTAAGGTCTCTGCTACCCTTGAACAAGAGTAGGTTTCAAGGGTGGGTTTTTTCTTTGCGTTTTTTCTTTTTGGGGGGGGATAAATCAACATTTGCTAGCACCACGCTGTCATTTCTAGTTAGTTTAAAATGAGCTTGTCCCAAACAGAARTCTTTGCTATGATCTGATTTCTAGTTTTGATTCAATGTTAGATTATGTTCAAAATGTTCAAAATTTTAATTGCACTGGTGGTTTTGACTGCAAACCTGCTGGGCTACATCCAAAATGGCAAAAAAACCCAACCAACAAAAAAAAAAAAAAAAAAAAAAAAAATAATGTTACACATTGGCATCAGTGGCGTACTATTTCCTGTAGGGTTCCAGTTTTTGTAGGCATATTTGCCAAATATTAGGACCAGTAGAGCACACATGTGAAAACAAAAAAAAAAAAAAAATCAAATAAAAAAAAAAAAAAAAAAAAAAAAAAAAAAAGAAAGAAAAACTCCACACCACAGAACAGCTTCTGAGACAAAACCCAGAAACTTAGTTTTGGCCGGCCTGAAAGCCTACTCAGTGCCAGGTATGGGGTGGACCAAAAGATTTCCCTTCTGGGTTGGTTTGTTTATTTGTTTTATTGACAAATTCTGCTTATGAGAACTTTTATTGTTGGGCTGGAACTAATGAAATAGTTATTAGTCTGACTTATGCTGGATTCTTACCCAAAACCTTTAGGTCCAGATTTATGAAAGCAATATATGCTTATATTTTCTCATGCATTGAAGTTGTACAGCTCACCTGGTTGCTGTCATTTGCAATTCTGTCTAGTTACCCTGCAAAGAAAAAAGTAATCTTGATTTCTCAGGACTGTACAAATAACTGCACAAGTTGTCTTAGAATGGCAGAAATGCAAGGTTTTCTTCTGTTCTTCAGATCAAAATTTGCAAGCATTTGCAATGCTTTTGGTACAAAAATCTCTGCCATTTCTTGTGGGTTTTTTAGCACCTTAAATTACCGTTACCAGTATACATTTCTGTTTCCTGGAGCTGGATTCAGTTCCTGTGGTTAAAATATACTCAGATGATTGCTGTTACAATCTATCCCCCACGATGCTCGCTGGATATTTCTGTAAATGGGAACACTGCAATTCCATCCACCACTTCTTAAGGTTAGAATTCATGGCAACTGCAGTAAAAACCTTTCTTCTGAAATGTATTTCTGTGGTTAGCTTTTATTCCACTGCCTGCCCCTTTTCTCATAAAAAACACAATCTTAGATGAAAAATCAGATAGAGGAAACTGTAGAAAGTTACAGGTTATGAAATCCAGTTTGAAGTTACACTATTGTTGCAGAGGTGTCAAAAGTAACAATTCATTGTTCTCTCTACAAGAAGGTGAGAAACTGACATTGGGTTGTAAGCGGGGGGGAAAGGGCACAAAAGTGATCAGTACCCTATTTGATATCCTGACAACCAAGGTAGCCGTTTTCAAATGTTTTGTAACGGTGTATTTAGATTAAGAAAAGGAGGACCCCCACCTTCGGGCATACTTGGCAGTAGTATATTTCTCAGTAAGCCACCAAAGCAGAGAAGATTAAAAATACTGAAAGTTCTGGAAGTGTCTTAGAGGAAGCGGAGGTTGCTTTTAATGGCACCTTTCTTTTAAAAGGCACCTAAAGTACTTTCAATACTAACATACATTGCTCTTGCACCCTGGGAAGATTCCTCCTGAGATGTAAACGGCCTCTGCTGTGTTCCTGCTCAGCTTCATTCTGCTGCTGCAGGCTCCCTACAAGCAGAGGAGGAACAGCGGTAGCTCTCAGACAGCGCCTGTAGCCCAGGACTTCCAGGTTCAGGAGCTGTCGTGTCTGGTCACAGGGCCATTTGGAGCAAGATGCTTTATGCTGCCGGTGGCCACAGTTCATTTTACACGCTGCTCCCTGCTCCCCCCCCCCACCTTGTTTTTCCCCTCTCTGGAAGATTACCTATAAAAGTGAATGAGTTATATTGTGACTTTCAGTCATACCTAATTGAGAATTGTAGATTTTAGATGTACTTTAGATTGGAATTTAATCATAAATTAAATTTGGTTATACATACATTGCTTTTTACATGTGGTAATTTGAATATCTGTTAGCACAGAGCAAAAAGGTTAGGTGTCGAGTACATGATATTATAAAGAGTGATGGTCAAGTGGTTATTGATTACCAAAATCACTGTCTTAATGTGCCCTTTTCCAGGTAATTCTTCCATCAAATGTCATTGACTTACGCTGTTTTGAGAATATGTAGAATCCTTCCAAGAATTTTACTGAGCCCATTTAAGTATTGTACTGCCTCTGTTTTAGGGCTAACTTTCAGGTTTTGGTGAATGGTTTTGGTTTTTTAATGCCCTCTGGAGAAGTAGGTCTTTTCAAGGCAAGTAGAGCTAAGGATGTCTGGACAGGTTTTCGCATCTGCTATAAAATTCTGTATTTTGGTCAGTGTTGGGTTCTTGAGGTCCTATTCTTGTCAAGAGCACCAAGCCCCAAGGTCAGATTGTAGTTTTCATGTGTGGTGCCATACTTTCTATTTTACTCTTCTTTCAAAACTGGACTGGCTAGGAAAATACAGGTGTGGCATTTTTAGCAAACGGTTGGTTTTGAATAAAGTATCAGAAAGCAGTCATCTCTGTGGCAATGTTTTCAAGCATGCTGTCCCAGATACATCTTTGTGGCTGTGCACAGCCATGCTTGCTTACTCTCTGGAAAGGTAAGCTTTTGAACAGCCTGATCAGTGGGAAAGTGATCTCTGACACTGTTAACATGACTAATGTGCACACAGTGTGAATAAAACTCTGTTCTTAAAGCAGTGTTATGTTATTTCTTTTCCAGGTTGCACGACTTATGGAAATGGGATTTTCCAGGGGAGATGCTCTAGAAGCTCTGAGGGCTTCAAATAATGACTTAAACGTAGCCACTAATTTTCTACTGCAGCACTGATGGTTTTCTGTGTGAAGGAACTTCACTTGATGGGTTTGTACACGTCTGAAAGAGGATCAAAGCCACCTGCTGGACAGACTCATGAAGGTCGTCCCCGCAAGAGCATCAGAAAGGAGAAACTGGCTCCGCGTGACTGGTGATTCAGAGTGATGTTAATGAATGATGTGAACTGTTCCCAAGCCTTCAGATCACTTGGTGGTTTCTAATCTGGTTATCCTTTTCAAAGTAACTTTAGTTTCTACTTATTACTGGATATCACCTAAATTTATTTTTAAAATAAAGTAGGTGGTTTTTTCCTTGTAAATCCTTGCTAGACATGTTATCAGACTTAATGACTAGGAAAAGAAGCTCCAACAACCACGACGACTAGGTTTACCTATCAAGAAAAATCATATTTTCTTCATTTACCAGTCTAATTTCTCTAGCTTACATGTTATTTTGCAGTACTTAATTTTTGATTACAATAATAAGAGGTTTGAAGATCATTTCATTTTCAAGTCAGTAAAGGGTTATGGGACTACTATGTCATTCTTCAGAAAGTTTTATTAATGCCTGTAATATTTTCTCTCTTGAATTCCTTTTTAAATAAAAGTTGTCATTCAGCACATAATACACAGATAGGATGCGAGAAAATTCATGCGCGTATTGCAAGATATGGTAAGTGACCACTGTAAATTTAAATTTTACAAACTGAGTAAATTGCTATTCAGATACAGGTCATGAAGATACTCACTGGAAGCAATAAAGGTGAATCAAATGATACAGTAAGATCAGAACTGAAATGATTTGAATGACTTCCATGTCTCATTCAGACAGAATTCTGTAACGATGGATGTGTGCTCAGTGTCCTATGTGCTGGTTTCATTTTTTGAGCTGGCTACATACTGTCTTAAAAGAAAATGATAAAAAGCTAACTTTTCTATATATAGTTCTAGTTTTCTACTGTCAAAGGTGTGGATGACCCTGCATTTGCTGAATCCTCACTGTCTGAAGCAACTGACTGTTGATCATAGACTGGAATATTAACCTTTAAGGGTGATTCAGGCTAACACAGGAGGTAACAGGACGCTAATGCCAAGGTAGTACAATATTGGTTTTGAAGTTTAGATTGATAAATAAACTTACTTGGCTTGACTCTAAGAATTGCTCAGTATTAGCACCTTAGGAGTTTCTGGAGGTGGGGTGGAGAGAGGTGAACATCTCTATAAAACCAAGCTGAAGTAATACGAGATTCCAAACTGTGACTCTGTGAAACCAATCTGCTCATGTATCTCAAGCATTTAATTTATGTTTCTGTATGTACTTTTGTTTGTACATATGTATGTGTCTATTTATATACCACAGGCATATTTAATACATACATACATTAAGAATAACATAGAGGTCATCAGAAGCATAACAAAGGCAATAGCAGGTGCAAAGGGGAGGAGGTGAAAGAATACAGGAGAGAGAAGGATGTTTTGAACCTCCAAATGAACATGCGTGTACCAAAGTACAGACCTGCGCAGTCTCACTTGGCCTGGAAAATATACTGGGAAATTACAGGACAAGATTTAGGGAGAGGGAGATACCTTTCTTTTTTTTCTTTTTTTTTTTTTTTTTTTTATTTACTGATAAAACTGAAAAAAGTCCTTCAGGCATACAAGTCCTTATCCAGAAATGACATCAAATTTGTGCAGCTTTCAGCACATGACACATAATTTTTAATAAAGTCAATGTCCTCTATACATTTTTTAGTATTTTCCAGTGGGTGAAATAAGGGTTTTTTGGAATGACCGTGTGTTTTCCTGGGCTTTGATCAACCTCTTCCAGGGTTTGGCTTGCTGCTACAATCACATTATTTAGGCAGGTCTGCTTTTTAATTGAAAAGTTTTGTTTGTGTGAAGCTGAGTGGCTCTCTGTGTGTATAGGCTAGGGACGTTTCTGTACCCAGAGAACTCCAGAAACCTGCTGTCTTACAAAGGAAAGGGCAAGCGTAAGAAAAAAAGCCCTACAGTAATTTGTATATGTAAACTAGTTAAATGTTTTGAAACAAGTACAGGTTTTAATTTTGAAACCTGCAGATTCTTCCTTCAGAAATATTTTATCAAAAGTAGCAATGAAGACTAGTAAATTACTTCAGAAGTCAAATTTTGTCTGTAGGAAATAAAGGACCGCCTAGCCCAGGGTAAATTAAGTATAACCTTTGCCCTTTCAGACATTGCCCTGCTCCAGGGACAAGCACAAAGAGCAGTTATTCCTTCAAATTTTAAAACATGTCGAGTGGCACCCGGGACATCTGAGTGGATATTCTCCACGTCTATATCCTTTCTTACTATTAGCTATACAAGGGATATGCAAATGTCACAGTTGTTTGGAAAACCCCATTTTGCTGGGCATTTCGCAAAACGTGTTCAAATATAAGGGGTAAAATTCAGGTCTTGGTGATGTCAGTTGAAAACTCCCCTTGACATCTGTGAGAACAGATTGTGCTCAAAATGCTTCCAGGGTTGTGATTTCCAATTAAAAAAAAAAATAAAGAAGTGGTAAAAGGAGGGGTCTCAGATGCTGTTGAACACAGTTCCTGTTTCGTACAAGAACCATAGAAGAAAGACTCACACATTAGAGCTGGAAAACAACTTGGTTTCTACTTGATGGTGAAACTTTCATGGACCATTTCTGGGAATGCGAGGAGTGTGTTCTTCACAGCCTACACAGTGTTTGTCCAATATGGTTTTGAATATCTCATCGCAGAGTTTCCGTTTTGTGTGTGACCCAATGGTAATTTTTAGGCAGCGAGAGAATGCGAATACTTTTCTACAGAGAGGATTTTAAGTCCCTAGGAAATTCACGCTGGTTTTAGTAAAGCCAAGATCTGGTATTTTGAAATAAAAATAGTTGCTGCTGTTAAAAATTCTCTACTAGACTAGGAATGCTGTCTTTTGAGACAACATCGGAGTAATTTATTGGGGACTTTCCTAGATGGTTATGTGATACTTGGAAATACACCCACAGCGAGGTTCGTATTTGTGGAAATCTGCCTGATAAGCCGCCAGGTTCTCAAGCCTTAACTTTTTGCTAAGATGCAGAATGACTGGGCTCTGTACCTCCCAAAACGATTTTCCTCTCCCAAAACAAGTGTTAAAGGTTGCAATTGGTTCATGTACCGGCCCGTGCTGTCTCACGCCTGTCGGTGCCTTTGTGAACATGTGATGGAGAACAGGTCTCGTTATTTTTGTCTGAAACAGAAGAACAAGCAAGTAAAACATATTGCAAGGTACTGGGCAAATGGCAACCTTTTTGGCTCTCCTGTTTGTGTGTGTGTGTGTATATATACACACACATATATGTGTATATGCATATATATGTGTGTATACATACATAGAGAGAGAGTGAGAATATTTATGTGTTGGTTTGATGAATTTAACTGGAGCTAAGAGTTTGTTGAAGAAAATTAAAAGTCTGTATTCAAAAACTCCCCTCTCTCAAACACGTGTGTATTTGGAGTATATATACCGTTGCAGAGGCACCCAAATTCGAAAACACTCAGAACTACAACTCCCGTGTTGTAGGGGAACTGCATCTGTTTGGGGATAAATAAATGCAAGTATTCATTGAACTCATAGAGTTTTTTGATACATAAGTGCAATTAATTTCTTGTGTGTGTTCTTCCACAAGAAAAGACTAAATGAGATTAGCTTTAACGGGGTAGCCATAGTAGTAAGTATTTTATATAAATGAGTATAAATACTATTTTATTAGGAGAGTCACATGAACACACAAACACTATATGGATTTATATATATGCACACATATGCATATTTTATATATATGTATGTGCTTACTTAAAACATACTGGGTGTGGTTTAATTTTTAGTAGGATGACATTCCTCCTGTTTCCATATATAAAGGGATGCTTTGACTATAGAAAGCCCACTCTTAATTGAAAATCAAAGAGGGTACGTGCTACCAATAGTTTTCAGTCCAAATATAAGACAAGAAACGGATGATGGGAGCAGAGGAATGGTATGACCTGATGAATGGGTGTGACTGGTGAGAATCTCAACAAGTGAGTAGTTCAACTGTTGTCATTCGATTTTTTCCAAAGGAGAGTTTTAAGAGGAGACGGGAAGTTAGCTGGGCTCACACATGTTTGTAGGGGACTGTTTCCAAACCTGAACGGTAGCATTGGAGAAAGCTGGAATGTACATACTTTAAAAGTGGGTGAAGAATTCTGTGATCATGGCTGAACAGAAAGCAGGACTTGGCCTTTTAACCAGAGATAAGTAGGGACCATAAATGTCACCTAAGGATGAGCAAAGGAGAGGACTCGAGGCAGATGAGGGAGGTGGAACTGAGCAAAAACAGAGAGTTTCGAGAAAAGGAGCAAAGTAGAAGATAGACGGCCGAGGACAGAAAGAAAAGACCTGCTGAGAGAAGCCGGGTGGGATGTCGCGTTGTGCTTAGTTCGGTTTTGAAAGAATTCACAGAGATTCTGTGTGAAAAACGCAAATACACAATATTGTGGCTAATCTTGTCCTGAAAATCCACTCTTTTTTCAGGGGTGTCCAATAGGGGAATCTTTCCATATTATTTGGTCGTTTTTGCACGAGGTGGTACATGTAAGCAAGAGAGAAAACAGCGTAACCCCAGCAACTCGGCAGTGAAGCAAACCCTGGAGTCACCACAGTATGTGAGAAAGCAAATGTTTCTGGTTTTCCAAGCAGTTAGTCCTGCCAACCTGACTCTTCTCCTGGCACCCCATCCCGACTGCGGAGAGACCTGCTCCAGAAAGGACACAGCTCCCCACAGGTCCCACCGCTCTTCCCACGCAAGGTTCTTTATAAACCCCCATGCCACGAGAGCACATGACCTTCCTGGGGAAACAAGTGTCCTGCGTAAAGGAGGTGGATCGAGAGCTTGTGCTTGTCCCTCGCCGCTTCTGAGCGTTTGCTTTGCTTGCAGGATGGAGAGGTGTGCGTGCACCTCTGAGAAGCCAACAGTTGCCCACATCACCTGGCCCAAACAATCACACCGGGGCTTGTTACTTGGCRGTGAGAAGCTTTTATTTTAAGTAGATATGTGCTTTTTTACATGACAATATTTTACGGGCTTACAAAGATGGATGTCGCGATAGGCAATAGCTTCAATTCAGGACAATTCGAAGCACAGACTGAAGAGGTGTGTTGTGCGGCCCAGGTAGTTTACTAACAGGTAACGTGTAACTAACCAGGAGCCGTTGTCCCCCAGCGCTATCCTAGAAATTTATGCTTTTAGCTGAAAGCATTAAGTTTGGAACCTCTGTTAAGGGAAAAAGGCCGTGCTGCTCGGGCTCCATGTGCTTATTTGCCATTAAGAAACAACTTGTCAGACCGGCAGGTCATCTGCAGAGATCCTACCTACTTTCTGCACTCCATTCGACTGCATGAGCTAATCACCCTTTTGCAGAAGTTCAGGAGAAACCCGAAATACGCTGTGTTAGAGGGGTTTGACTCACGAGGGGGTTTCAGCTACAAGGGTCACAGCATGAGCTTGCTGAGGAAATCTCAGTTTGCACCACATACGTGTATAATCTGTACGACTACACACAGGCATGGTAGTAGTGTGTGACCACAAAAAGCGTACTCACTGCCCTTAGATAAAAATGCAATTTTTCCTTCTTAGAAGGCAGCGTGGCAATAGGCTGCAGCCTAGGGTGAACCAAGAAATACCTGCATATGGTGCAGTAATAACTCCTTGCATGGAAAACTGTCAGGGATCCCAGTGTCCCGGCGTGCGCTTGCCATACGCTTCACAACCATCCTCCTTATCAAATGCACCACGTTCCTACGTGGCCGTAGACGCGCGGGGRGGGGGGGAGCACCAGCCGCACCTTTTTTTTTTTTTTTTTTTTTTTTTTTTTTTTAGATTCGTGGGCGTATTTTTAACCCCGCGTGAAGGTTTCAACTCCCTCTTTCGGCGGGAACCGGCGTTGCCCCTCTCCGCTCTGCAGAGCAGCGCTGCGGAGGCTGCGCGGAGCCGCCCGCCCTGTGGGGCCGCGGCCGCGGGGCGGCGGTAGCGGGGGGTGGCGGGGGCCGGGCGGGCGCTGGGCCCCGCAGGCGGCCTCCCCTCCGCCCCCCCGCCCACGGCAGGCGCCGGGGGAGCTCCGGAGGCGGAGCAGGAGCGGGGACGGTGGGCGAAAGGGGTGGGGGTGGTTCTCGGCGGGTTCGGCCGTGGGGCGAGGCGAGGAGCAGGAAACACGCGTGGCGCCGGGCGTTAGCGGCTTGGCTGGCGCGCCGGCTGGTTACAGCAAGCGCCGTGCCAGGAGCTCGGATCAGGTGGATGAATGAAGTGTAGAAAAAGTATTGCTGTGCCTCTAGGCAAGATGCTCTTCAGGGTTTTGCTTCAGTTTTAGTGAAATGCTCCATTTTCAAGCAGCCAGGGAACAGCCCCAGCTGGGTGAGCTGGTTCGGGCGATGCGGGATTCCTTAGGCGGTTCTCCTTTGCCCAGGCTCCTTCTGACCCGTTCTGCGCAAGTCCCTTCCCTCGCCATCCCTTGGGTGTCCCCTCGGCTCCAGCTAATTGCCTGCCATCCCCAGGCGGGTATTTTCAAAAGCAAAGGGCCCCAGGCTGGCGTCAGTGCAGAGGAGGGAGGCTGGATCCCTCCCGCACGCTGCTACACGCAACTATTCACCTATTTCCTTCTCCAAAGGCTCTTACTGGTGGCAAGAGGATCAAAGATGGGAATACCTTTATTAGTAAAATACTTTGGAGAAAAATAGAGCCCAATAAAGAACAAACGAGGCTATGTTTATACTCTGCCTTTTCCTGAGAAGGCTTCATCGCAGATGTGCCTTTGCCTCTGCCATAGGCTCCAGCCTGGCAAAACATCTCTATGCCTCGGTCTTGAGAAGAAGGGTTGGCCGCCGCTGCAGACCTGTGCTCTGGTGTTCATGTGGAGGCTCGCTGAGACCGAGAGCTATGTACCACTGTTCTCCTGGCAGCCCCCGCCACAGTCATACGGGAATTTGAGTTACAAAGATGACGGAGCCAAGCTCTTCTTAGCACGAGTAGGTGATGTTAGGGGCGACGGCCACCGGCTGTGGATGGGAAGGTTCAGACTGGACAGTRGGGAAAATGTTTTCATCCGGAGGGCGCTGCAGCGTGGGAACCGTCCCCTCGGCCAGAGGAGCCTCCTTGCCTGGAGTTTCCAAGCCTCGGCTAGACGAAGCTGTGGCCAGCCTGACATCATGCCAGCCATGGTCCTGCTTTGTAGTAGGCTGTTGGAAGAGGTGATGCAGAGAGGTCCCTTCCAGCCAACACTTCTTTGATAAATTAACAGTGCACCAGAACTGTACAGCAACTGCCAGCCTAGCCAGGATCCTTCAGGCTGTTCAGACCACTGTTGTCCTTATATTATTGCATACCAGCTCTTCCTTGTCTATTGTAACATGCTTTTTAGGACACAGGCTCTCTTCAGGCCAGCACTGAGGTTAGACCTGCTTTGAGGAGGGCTCAGATAACCTCCTGAAAGGACCTACTGGAGTCCCTTTCCCACCTGAATTATTTTAGGCATTCCTCTTAGCCAGCCTTCAGGATGCTACAGTTACCCGTACAATAAGTAAAACCATCGTCATCCAAAAGCTCGTTCATGTGCATTTAAACAGTAAAGGGCTGCATGTGACACTGTTATTAACTTTCTAGCCATAAAGAAATGTTATTACCTTAAAGAATGATCTGTAATAATCAAAAGTGTCCATTCATGAAACTTCTTCAGCTTTCAGCAAAACGAAGCTGCTTTTTTCTACTCTTCATGTCTCTGTGCGTGTGTCTGTCCCTTCCAACCTCAAACATAAGACCAGCCGTCCCAGGAACTGTGAAATCCCGTATGTGGTTTTTTATCGTAGCCCAGYGACTTCAGAAGAGAGCCAAGGAGGTCTTTGCTCCTGCCAACTTTCTCCTCATTGCACAGGCTCAGGCGTCAACGGGAACCCAAGATCTCAGGCTCCTCCTCTCACTCTGGCGATCGTCATGCGTAACCTGCCCTTAGCAAGGCTCTCAGACTCGTCAGGGCACTGGGTTCAAGCAAAGGTCAGTCAAGGTCACGTAAGGCCACCCTCAGTCCTCGTCTCCTTTCCTCCACTCCCTTCAAGTAAAGAGGGGCAGGAAGGTTTCCCTGGCGAGCGCCCTCAGAGCGGGTTTGCAGCCGTACAGCCCAGCTGCGAGGCAGGCCAGCCCCGGCATCCCCTTCTTGGCGGCAGGTCCYGGGGCAACCGCAGCACCATCAGCTGCAAGGAAGGGCACGCTGGGGAAGGAGCAGCTGCCCGAGCAGCGGACGCAGGCAGCAGCACCCCCAGGAGCTCTGCAAATTCACATCCTCGCCCCTCTCCCTTGAAGAAGGGCTTTACTGGCAGCTCCCACACACCCTGCGCTTACTGCTCACCCCATGCGGCGCCTGGGTGCAAGAGCGGGACGCTGGGCGGGGGGAGAGCAGAGCTGCCGTTTGTCGGTGCAGGGAAGGAGCTGTAGGTGACTTTCTGCACAGAAGTAACATCCCAGCCTGTTCCTGAAATACCCTGAGTCTGCGCGCTCCACGCTGGCCACCCCGAGCCCACGGGGATGCTGCCCCAGCGCTCCGGGGGCAGTGCAGGGGACGGGGACGGGCACAGAGAGGCAGGGACAGCCATGGTGGTTACCGGCAGCCACTGGCCCCACAAAGGATGCAGGACAGGCGTGGGAGGGCAGCGTGGTGCGGTGCTGGGAAACCCCCAGCTGTGTTTGCCAGCCAGAGCGGTTGCACAAGCTGTCTCCTCTGGGGTTGGGATGWAAACGGGCCTCTCTGTGCTCCATGATGGGTGTTCCAGGAGTGCTGAGCACAGAGCCAGGCGTGCGGAGCCAGGCAGGGCTGCGTCCTGGCCAGGTTGGCTTTGCGAGAGCCCCCGGCTCCAGGCAGGGGAGCGATGAAGCCTGTCGGAGGTGCTGGTCCTGCTCTGCAGCCCGGCTCCGGCTCCTGCTGTCGGGGATGGTCCATAAGCTGCAGGCCAGAGCGAAAGGGAGGGGGTTGCGCCGCTAGACAGAGACGGGGCCGGGTGGCTGGCTGTTGCTGTTGCTCTCGGAGGGAGTCTTGGCAGTGGAGGAGGTGGCCATCGAGCCACTGTTCCTGAAGATGCGGAGCAGCCTCCGCTTGTAGCCCCGGAAGGCAAAGAAGTAGATGATGGGGTCGATGCAGCAGTTGAGGTTCATGAATGCCACAGTGACTTGCAGGGACATCTTGAAGGCTTGCTGCTCGCGGCAGGACGGCTGGTAGAGGATCTTCCTGACCATAAACTGGACAATGTTGAGGTGGTAGGGGCTGAAGCAGAGCAGGACGGCCAGCAGCACCACCAGGATGACGGTGAAGGCCCGGCGGTGGTGCCCGTTCTTCACTGTCAACGGGTTCTCCTTGGCCGTCTGGCAGAGCTTGAGGTTGATCCTCACATAACACACCAAGATGATGCCCACGGGCAGGAAGAAGCCGAGCATGCAGGCCCCCAGGAGCAGGTAGGGCAGCTTGGGAATCTCCTCAAAGTTGAAGTACTCCATGCACGTCAGCTTGTCCCCCATCCTCCGCGTCATGGACCGCAGAAGCAGCGGCACCGTCTGCAGGAACACCAAGGACCAGATGAGGACGCAGACACCCCTGGCACGGCTCATCTTCCGGATCCTGCCGGGGTGCCTGGTGCGCACCACGGCGATGTAGCGGTCCACGCTTACGCAGGTCATGAAGTAGATGCCCACATAGGTGTTCATGTAGAAAATGAAGGCTGTGACCCGGCAGAACCAGTCCCCGAAGGGCCAGTCAAATTCCAGGATGTAGTAGGCGATCCTGCCCGGCAGTGCCAGGGTGAAGAGGGCATCAGAGAGGGCCAGGTTCACCAGGTAGAGGTCAGTGGAGTTGAGTTTCTTCTTCCTGCGCTGGAAGGTGATGCAGAGGGCCAGGATGTTCCCGCAGGCACCGAACACCAGCAGGGCGGTGTAGAAGAGGGAGAAGGTGACTTTGGCGGAGAAGTGGTGGTTGTGCACGTTGCAGCTGCTCTGGTTGCTGGAGGTGAGGTTGGCGGGCAGGAACACAGCCTCCGCAACAGCCATTTCCGTGGTGCCTCGCGAGCTCTTGCCCTCTGCCTTGGAATAAGAACAGACATGAAACTTGCAGCTTATCGATAACGGGAGCAGCACCCATAGGGCTGGCCCTCATCACGAAGCAAAAGGCCTGTCCCCTGCTCCCTGCCACCCCCCCGGCAGCACACAGCTCGAGTCATTTGGAAAAATTCATCTCTTGTGATTTCGGTGCGAGCGTCTCAACAAAGGCTGTGACTCATTGTCGTCTTCTTGTCACCAGCTTCTCTTATTTTTGTTTTTTGCAAGTCCAATCAATACCAGAAAGGACCGGGGGCGGGGAGGGGGAATCGCCTGTCACACAAACAAGGTCCCAAACTCATCTGGTGGCAGCGATGTCATTTATTCATCACTGCAGGGGGAGCGGGGAGCTTCATTGAGAAAACGCCCAGAAAGCGGCGGGGCTGGGGGGGTGGTGGGGCTGGAGGGGCCGGTGGGCAGAGGTGACAAGGAGCGCCTTTGCAACCCTCGGGCTGAGACCAGAGCGGAAACAAAACTGAAGAAATTCAAAGAGAGGAAAAATCCCAGCCTTCTCCAAAAATCCTGCGCCCCATGCCCATCCGAAGTGGGAAGCGGGGAACACCCCGGCACCAAACCCCCGCGCCCCGCACGCCCTCCCGCCGCTGGCCCTGCTTTGGGCCATGGGTCCGCGCCCCGCGCCGGGACGGGGACAGCGGGGCCCCCTCCGCCCCCGGGGCTGCAGCAGCTCCCGGGGTGCGCGCCCCGTCCCGCCCGCCCCGTCCCGGCCGCGGGTCCAGCCGGGGCGGCCGCCGCGCCCCCAGCCCCGCCGCTCACCGCACGCTGCCGCCCTCGGGGCCGCCTCTCGCTGCCGCGCTCCGCTCCGCGGGCGCGCAGCAGCCGCGGGACGGGACGGGACGGGACGGGGCGTCCCGGGCACCGCGCTGCCTCCCCACGGCGGGGACCCCCGAGGGGCTGAGATGCTCACACGCACACTAACACGCACAGGCACGAAAGAGAAATCTGGGGCTCCAACCTGGCGGTGCCGCCTCCTCCTCCTCTTCCTCCTCTTCTTCCTCCTCCTCCTCCTCCTCCTCCTCCCGCCCGATGCTGGGGGGTGCCGTGGGCGCGGAGCCTCCCTGCCCGCGCCCGGCTGTCAGGCTCCCTGGCCGTGTGAGCATCTCTCGGGATTCGCTCACATTATAAAAGCACCGTGAGGTCTGGGGGTTTTTTTGTTGTTTTTTTGGTTTTTTCTTTTTTTCTTTTAGGGTTAGTAAAAATGTGTGTTCTTTCTGGGTGGTTTTTTTTTCGGTGTGTGAGAGGCATTTTGCTGCAGCGGGGGTTATTCTCAGTAGTGGCTGCACTGGAGAAGATAAATGACTGTACCTGCGCAGCAATCGCTCCTGACATCTGAGCCGACTTTGGGTTTTACTCTGAAAATTTCTACAAGGATGCAAAATGCAACTGAACAATGAAAACAGCTTCAGCTCTGGTTCACGTGCGCCCTGGAGGGTTCACTCCTGGGCACGTACGTACGGCCACAGCAGCGCGATCGGACCATGGCACCTTTTCCAATAAAGTCGGGATGAATCTCCCGTGGAGCTTATTGTGCCCATGGCCAGCATAAGCCATGCTGTGCATGGCCTCCCGGGCTGCAGTGAAGCCCAGATTTGCCTTTCATACACACACGGAGAAACCATCAGGCACGGCTCCTTGAGGCAGAGGCTGATCTGAGTGGAATGAGACAATTTGCCCTTAGTGGAAAAATACTTTCATTATTAGGATGATATGCTGTGTGGTGAATGTACGGCAAAGCCCCTTGCCTCAGCTGGAGCTCTCAGGGCAGGCTCTGTCCCTGCAGGGTGCYGGGCAGTGGAGGGCTCTGATTTACCCCACGGCCCCGTGTGCGGGTGGCTGGCAGGGCAGTGGCGTGGCCGGGGAGCCACCATGAGCACAGCGGCCCTAACCATGGCACGGTGCTGCCAGAGACGGGGGGAGGGGTGTGGGCAACCAGCATGTCTTGCAGTGGGGAGAGAGTACTTTCCTCCCCAGCACTTCCCAAAATGTTTGCAGAAGCGCAGCCTGCCCTGTGGCCGGCAGGATGGCCTTCCCCACAGCGGCTATTTACTGGAGACCACCAGGGCTTTCAAATCCCAAGAGGATTTTATGCTCTTTTTAGTGGTTTTGGGGGGGGTTTTGGTGGTGGTGGTGGTGATCTTGCTTGTTTTCTTTTTTTCCCCTTCCCAAAAACTCCTAATAAACTAGGAAATTCCCATCACGGGACATTCAGGGTGCTACTGAAAAATACTGAGGCCAAGAAATGTCAAGGTTAAGATTACAGTTAAGTTAAACTTAAGTTTCTCTCCAAGCTAGTAAAGCTCAACCAATTCTTTAATTGCATAATATTTATAGTGTTTTACAGCATAGTGGCATTAAACTCAGTACTAATCTGTGTACTCATGTATGGTGAGTCATTTGTATAGAAATTACACAGTGAATGATATTGCCATGAATTACTACAAGTTAAGGTACCTAGCAAGAGTAATAGTGAAAATTTGCTAACAACCATCTGTTAATGGAGATACTTTTGTCACTTGGGGGTTTATATCACACAAAGGGAAAGGTCTGCTAATGAGAGAATAACTGCTGAGTAAATTATAAAAAATATTCCTTAGTAAGATGGGGATTTTCTATGTGCACATCTGTCAAGAGTTAAGCTAATCAAATTCGCGTGGGGCTCAAATGTTCTTGAGCTGTTTCATCGTGACCATGAAAATACCGGATGGATCTAACATCACAGAAGTGCTATCCCTACAGAAATCCTGAGCCCACACCGGCGAGCGGATCCAGGACTATCCTTTCATCTACCTAATGCACTGCACAAAATATACCTGCGGCTGAAATAAATACTGGTYACCCTGAAGTCAGGGTTCACTGTGGCACTGACGGTGGAAGAGCTGACGCTTTGCCCACAAAAGACTCCTGTCCACCCTCGTTACGGTCTCTCACATGAGAGTTTTATCTCCACAGATTAACACCATCAAGGAAATAAATCTGGGACGAAGCTGGGCAAAATGCCATCGCCTTCCAGCCAGGTGCCCGCAACGCCTTGGGCCGGTTGCCATCACCAGTGCTTGGCGAGGACGGACAGGGCATTTTGCGATGCAAATTCATGCCTGGGACTTTCTCCGTGCAATCAAACGCCCCACGTACAATCCCTCCCGTCCCTAGGGCTCTGCGCTCACACAGGCGCTAAAAACGGAGCTGCAGATCCCAGAAGGGGAATTACGTGCGGATAACCCAGCAGCGCTGGCCCCGCCGCTAACACGAACCCTGGGGGAGGGGGGGCCTCTCATGGGAGCCCATGGGAACGGGAAGGCATCGCTGTGCCAAAACGGGGCCTGGATAAAGGGGAGTCTGGGGGGGGCTCAGCCCCTGAGCGGAGGGTGAGGTCCTTCCCAGGGGGCAGGCGCAGAGCGGGTCCTGGGGAGCCGGAGGAGGGAGATGCCCCAAATGGCATCACCAGCCTCGAAAATAGGCAGAGGATCCCAGAGGTCCAGGTGACAACCGCCTCCAGGGACTTGGGAATAAGGAGGAGGGAAAACAACGCGCTCCGCCTGATTTTATTTTTCTTTTTGCAATGCAGAAGAAAGGAAGTGGGTTCTTCTTTTGTGCAAAACATGCTCCTGCCCTGTGTGCAGCAGGTGCTGTGCTACAGGAGTGCAACCCAGCTCCACCCGTTTGCATGGCCCCAGCAGCCCCACCAAGCCCAGTGGTGCTGCACCGCACCGCACCGCACCACACCACACCGCAGGCAACAGCCCCTTTCAGATGGGGGTGCAGGGCTGGGGGGGTCCCCCTTCCCAGCTGGTGGGACCCCGCCCCCTGCCTCTGCAACGCTGGGTTAGCTGAAAAGGGACCCCCCCACAGGCAGCGTAGAGAAGCCCTGTCCACCCCAGTTTGCAGCCATCTCATTTAAGAGATATTGCCCTTTACTGAACCCAGCGGTTGGATGAAACGTGGTGTGGGATTTGGGGTGTGAGGTTCAACTTCAAAGCTGGGTCCAGGTTTTCTTCTGCTGTGTCCATATGTGCACAAAGCCACTTTTCCTTGGGCCTGGCAGGGAGCAAGCGAAGGGTCCCTCAGCCCGGGTGCCCATCCCAGGGTGAGCGGCAGCTGCTGACCCGGGGTGTCCCTGCTGCCAGGGACCCGGCCAGGGTGCGGGGGGTCCTGTGCAAACACTCAGCGTGGAGGTCTCTTTCCTGACACATGCATCATGGCTGTTAACCCCAGCCGGGTCCCCGCCAGGCGGCTGCCCCACGCTGCTTGCCTGGGGTCCGTGCCGCCCTTCCCAGAGCCAGCTGTTGGCTATTTCAGGGTAGACGTGCGCCTCCGAGTCACCACGGCTCTCTCTCACATCATCCTCACAGAGGACATCGCTCTCCGCCATCCCGTGTAGGCTCCCTGCAGCCCCCTCCTCCTCCTGGAGTTCTTTGCACGGATGTCTCATCCTGGCCCAGCAGAAGAGCCAGCCCGCAGCTCCTCCAGGGTCAGGTCCTTCAGGCCATCAGCCGTGAACCCAGCCATGGCGGTGGGTGTGACAGGTGAGGAAAACTTGCTAAGAGCCCTCAGAGCCGCGCTAGGCAGGCGTTCACCCTCGCACGTGCTGGGAGAGCTGGCACCGGGCTTGCTCCAGATCTTTGTCTTYGGGTGCAAAGCCACAGTCGGGGGCGCTGAGGCTGTTGTTTACACCTGGTGGGGTTTCCCAGAGTTGAGAGATGATTTGGAGCTGGACTTTCTGAAGGCAGAGCAGCATAACAGATGAGGTAACAGCCCCTTCACAGAGAGACGGCAGGAAGTTTGCGCCTCCTCTTTCCATTGTATCATCGCCTCTCCCTCTTTCCTTTCCCCCTTGACTTCGGTTACCTTTTCTCTCTTCTAGTGCAAAACACTTTCAGGAAGCTTTGGGTTTAGACACAAAAATCTCAAATCCAGGTGCTTTCGGTTTCGATGCAAGAGGCAGGGATTTTCCACAGCTCAGCCCCTGGATCTCAGGCCACCACTAGTCATCTGGTGGTAGAGCAGAAATCAGGAGAATATCTGGTTTTAACATCCGCCTGTCCATTCAATAACAGCAGCTATGTGGGGAGGACAACATTTGAGAAGCTTTAACTCAAGATGATGGGAAATGTAGAGAAAGCAAAATCTGTACTGAGCTTCCTACCAATTTGTGACAAAAATCTCAAGAAAATAATTACTGGGGTTTTGGTACGCTTGAAACCTAATCTGGCCCTAAATCTAAGTGGGAAACACTGAATAATGAAGCAGTTGAAATCTGCTTTTGCATGACATGACCTGATTTATTCTGCATGTGCAGCACCAGCTTTGGAAATGATGTTGCGGCACCAAGTCACGACACAGTCAGAGGAGCGGCACAGCTCGCTCCAACATCCTGAGCGGTGGGACACAACCGGGGTAGAAGCTGCTCCGGGAGCTGCTTCCTTCCATGTCCCCTCGCCTCCAGTCCCAAAATGTGGTCACAGAGCCTCGCGTGTGGGCCACGTAACCACCACGGTTTCCATGTGCCTATGGTTTCACTGAGCCTGGCTGCAGGGAGGGGGTAGCTGTACAAACAGGGGCAACTCTTAGTCATGTAGGTTTGGGCATCTTGGCAGGAGAAATACCGATGAAATTCACATTATGAAATAACTTCCTCCAGAGAGCATGAAAGGCACTTGTTCCCACGCTGTGCTGTGACTTAGAAGCTCCATTTTGATTTTGCAGGAATAAGATGAAAGTTTTCTTGGTATCTGATTTCTGTGGTTAAAAACAATGTTTAAATGCTTGTTAAAAAAAACAATCATAAGGCAAGTTTGGAGAACTGAGGTCCTATTTTTATCTGTTTTTTCTTATGCCAGGGCCAGATAAGCTATACGCGCACACACATTTATAACGTGCAGCTACGACATGAACAAAAGCAACCAGTGTAGGAGAGTGTGCGCGGGGTGCAGAAATGAGTGTTCGTGATAGAGAAAGTGCCAAAAACCTATCTTAATTCAGTCTGGATTTCCATGATCCTATAAAAGAATTTCTTTTGACAGGTCACCTTCATATCTTGCGACTCGTTAGTCTTTGGGGTTTTTTTTAATTGCCATTTATTCTTCGCATTCGGTGTTTAGGCCATGTTATGACCTGGTTTGGGCCATGTTTAACACACTCCAGGTAAATCCTATGACAAGTGGAAAAATTAGCATCCTCATGAGCATTTCTATGGGGCGCTCAGCACAACGCACCAATGCCTCACAGATATACAGAATGGTTGAGGTTGGAAGGGACCTCCGGAGGTCGTCTGGTCCAACCTCCCTGCTCAAGCAGGGCCACCCAGAGCTGGTTGCCCAGGACCATGTCCAGATGGCTTTTGAATATCGCCAAGGATGGAGACTCCACAACCTCCGTGGGCAACCTGTGCCAGTGCTCGGTCACCCTCACAGTGAAAAAGTGTTTCCTGATGTTCAGAGGGAACCTCCTGTGTTTCAGTTTGTGCCCATTGCCTCTGGTCCTGTCCCTGGGCACCACTGAGAAGAACCTGGCTCCCTCCTCTTTGCACCCTCCCTTCAGGTATTTATATACATTGATGAAATCCCCCTGAGCCTTCTCTGCTTCAGGCTGAACAGTCCCAGCTCTCTCAGTCTTTCCTTATAGGAGAGTTATTCCAGTCCCTTCATCATCTTTGCAGCCTTTCACTGGACTTTCTCCAGTGTGTCCATGTCTCTCGTACTTGGGGAGCCCAGAACTGGACACAAAACTCCAGGTGTGGCCTCACCAGTGCTGATAGAGGAGAAGGATCCTCTCCCTTGGCCTGCTGGCTATACTTTGTCTAACGCAGCCCAGGACACCATTAGCCCTCTTTGCTGCAAGGGCACGTTGCTGGCTCGTGTTCAACTTGGTGGCCACCAGGACTCCCAGGTCCTTTTCTGCCAAGCTGCTTTCCAGCCGGTCAGTGCCCAGCACGTACTGTGCCTGGGGTTGTTCCTCCCCASGTGCAGGACTTTGCACTTCCCCTCGTTGAACCACACGAGGTTCCTGTCATCCCATTTCTCCAGCCTTTTGAGGTCCCTCTGGATGGCAGCATGACCCTCTGGCGTATCAGTCACTCCTCTCAGTTTGGAGTCATCCGCAAACTTGCTGAGGGTGCACTCTGCCCCATCATCCAGATCATTAATGAAGATGTTGAACAGGACTGGACCCGGTATTGACCCCTGGGGTACACTGCTAGTTACTGGTCACCAGCTAGGCTTTGAGCTGCTGATCACCACCCTCTGGGCCCGACCATTCATCCAGTTTTCAACCCACCTCAACGCCTCAGCATCTTCTGCTGATTTATTTACCCAGCACTTGTGTGCAAGTAAGTGGGGTGATCTCTGCTTTATTGTGGGAAAGGAAACCTCATAGAAGGTTCATTCATGGCGAACAGTGAGTAGCTGGAGGCCTTGGCACCTGATTTTTTTCAGAGCATTTCATTGTTGCTTGCTCAAAGCATGGCTGTACCAGGCTGTAGCACCAGCCCCAAGCACTCAGCACTTCGCATTTCCACCTCCCCGGCCCCAGATCCTGCAGAGTCCTGTGGCTTTTAGGAGAAGGTGGGTCTAGCTCATTGTGGAATAAAAACCTTCCTTAATGAAAACCTTCCTTAATAAAAGCCTCCCTTACCAGCAGTGGTCAGAGCAAGCTCTAGCTTTTGTGGCTATCACCGCCTAGACTTAGTGTGGGCAGAGCAAAGAGAGCAATCCGTTCGCACCACAAAAGTGATTCACCCGCAGAGCGTTGCCCACGCAGCGCCGAGCATGGCACGGTCTCGGGGCGAAAGCAGTCAGCGATCACCCAGCTAAAGGCTGTCACACAGCCCTGCACGCGGCACGTGTGTGCACAGGACCTGGGCTGACTTTGTACAGTTTTAATGTTGGCATCTCCTTATTTATAAGACTAGGAATGCAACTTTAACGTGGCTTTTTGGTGTTGCTTTTGTTACTCCCCTCTTCTTTTTATGCTGCTTAGGAGAGCAGGCAGGAGAAGGAAGACGTGGCTCCTCAGAGAGCTGTGATGCTCACCGGTGCCAGCCACCGGCATGGCAACGGCGCAGACCTCTGTGCCCTGCCGTGGCACTGGCTATCTCTCTGGGGAGACAAGGAGCACCATGGCCAGTTGCTTCACAACTGCTCCCTAGACAGCAAGGGAAAGCAGAGGTATGGGTGCACATCAGGTCCTGCTGGGATACGTGGTCGACTGATCGCAGGCTGCCCTCCTGGAGCTGCCAGCATCTCGCTCCTTCCTTGGGTCCTGCCAGTGCCAGGTCCTCCCAGGGACCCCACCGGTCCCGCTTGCAAGTGTTGTGCAGCAGCATATGGATGAGACTCTCGGGGAATTGGGGGCAAACATTAACATTTCTACTGAGCTGGTATTTTGGGGAGACCTGCAGCTTGGCCAGAGGATGCGGGAATTTCATGCAGCGAGCAAAAAGCCAATGGCCACATCCTTGTAAGCACATCCCTCTGTAACGGTTGGCTCCCTTGGGAGGCTAGCACATCTCTGCAAAACCACAGCATTATTTTTTCACATATGAAAAGGAATGTTTCTCTTTAATTTTACTTTCAGAAATCATTAAATCATTTTTAGGTGGAATTTTCCGGCAGCGCTCACCCTGAGGCAGTCTTTCTGCAAAAACAGCCCCAAACCCAAACCATACCTGTCTGGCCAAAGCCGTACAGACCCGACAGACGTCGCACAATAGAAAGCGTTGGGGATGTGTAACCACAGCGAGCGCTGCCAGCCCTGCCTGCTGCGCTGCTCCCAAATGGTGCCTGCTCCCACCCTGCAGCCAGCCCAGGCTCAGCCCCTGCTCGCGGCTCTCCCAGCGATGCGGCGGGGCATCCCACGGGATGGACGTAGGACATYCGTGCATGTTGCAAATGAAAGGGACTTTGCTATTTAAAAACAGATTGAGAGCCCAGGAGACAAATGCGYGTGTACGTGCATCTACACATATCTCCGCGTACCAGAGGATTTCACAAGGAGCTGGGAAGCTGGGAACAGAGACCAGGCACTTCTGGGGCTGAACGATAAGTAGAGAGCAATGTTTCAGGGTGAATCCTCCATTTTGCTTTGCGGTTTCCTCATGAAGGACCATGTTCATGCGAGTAAGATTTTGTTCAAGGCTGCAAGAAAAATTGGCTGTTAGATAATAATACCCTTGAAAAGGTTGGAAGTCGGTGGGGACAGGGAAGGGAGACATTCTTAGAATCATAGAATCACTTAGGTTGGAAAAGACCTTTAAGATCATCGAGTCCAGCTGTAAACGTAACACTGCCAAGTCCACCATCTCGCATCATTCAGTCACATGGTGCAATTCTGGTGAGGGTCTCAGCGTCCTGCCCCAGCAAAATGGTACCGAACCCCCCGGGCAGGTCCTGCGTAGGGCCCGGCCCTGCATTTCTCTGCAGCTCCCTTCCCTGGTGAAGTTTTCCCCCTGAAGTCCACTTGCGGCACCAAACCCCCTCCACGACTTCTGCCCCTTCCCTCCGTAAGGGCTGTGTTGCGGCTCTGTGTGTCTGCAGAAGAAAATGTGCTGCTTGAACCAGATTGACTTAAACCCCAAACGTTTAATCAGACTGAATGGTGATGCTTTGAAAGTCTGGATTATATTGAAGGATTTATTTTGCAGTCAGCAAATTTTACCTTTTAGGGCTTACTTGTAAGACCAGACAAATACATCTCAAACCTTACCACTTTAAATGTCCATAGTTTTCAGGGTTTGTTGGCGAAATCTTGTTTTAATGTGTTTATTACATGCCTTCGCTTCTCCACTCTTGTCTCTTGAGTCCAAGTTGCGGTTGGTCTCCTCCCTTACACGCCCGGGAATATAGTTACCAAATTATTTCTTCATAGTGGAAATTTTGCTTCCTGGGGTTTCACTCACTTGTAACGTATTCATGGAGACGGCAACGTTTTAGCTGCTAATGCTTATTGAAAACACTTGAGTCTCGAGGCTCTAATGTAGCTACGTTTGATGCTTAATGCTTTAAATGATTTGTGATCATGAAGAGTTCAGTCTGACAGCATAACTGCGAGCGGAGAGACTTCTGAGCACTCCATAAAAACTAGAAAAAAAATGGTACGAGCTTTTGCATCTTCGGGGAAGTTTTCTATGTACATGGTAGATACAGAAAATGGACCTCAAAATGAAGCTTTTTTTGGAAAAAGCAGAATTGGGTGTTAGCGTAAGGGAAGACCCTTCCAAGAAACCACAAAACCCCTCCACACACATAAAAATAGAGCCTGCTCAGCATTACATTGAGCCACCCCAAAAAGCCATGAGCCACATCTTAACCAGGCCAACAGATGCCTCTGCCCAACTTCCGCAGGGGGGGAAGAAAATCACCTTGTAACACCCCAAGTGAGAGGGCTGGCCATGGCTTGCTCCAAGCCCCTTCTTACTGGGAAGGCTTTGCACAAGTGGGAAGCGCCAACACTTCCAACGCGGTGACTCGCGGAGGCAGGGATAATTCCCTTCCGTCTGCCACCATAGCTACCCACTGCTCGCCACCCTAGCATCTGCACAGATTTTACCTCTGCCATGAGACACRGAGGAATGGTTTGCATCTCACAGATAGGGATCAGAGGCAGGGAATGAGGTGGTCTAGTTTACTTTCTTCACAAATTGCAGTTGTATGGTTTTAGCATCACGGAGTCAGAAATCTTAAAGCTGGACGTTGCCTGTGAGCCATGCTGGAAACTTTTAGAGACTGTTAAAAGTCATGAATTTGTTATTCAGTGAGTATTTCGCTTGTGACAAAATACCATGCGGCTTAGCGTGTTGTGGAAGCGAGTTTCTGATTTTTTTTTTTGATTTTTTTTTTTCTTGGTTTGGCTCTCCGCCAGCGTTAATTGTCTGCAGCAACCCATGCAGTTCGGAGCTGTTGAAATGTGTAATCTCGAAACGTGCAGTCAGAGAGAAGCAGTTTGTTCTTCACACCCCCTGATCAAAGTCTGACCTCAGAGTTGTCTAAAATCCCGATTACTTTGAAATAATTTTCAAATGCAGGAACAGGTCTCCGTCCTTACACAGCTATTACAGCATGCTGCTGGTTCTTCAGTACCATCACATATAGCGCACGTGGGTATCGCATCATCTACCACTGACGACCCTCAAGCGAGCAGGAATTTAGCTCTGTTGCTAAATGTGTCTTTAATCACTGGCTCCCTATAACCGTGTGAATGTCCCTGCTTAGGAGGGGATGTGACCGSTCTGGTTGCAAATGGTCGGTGTCAGAATGAGTCAAAGCTTGGCTGATAGAAAATGGGAATAATGAAGAATATTTCTAAAAGGACAAGAAACAAAGGGTATTTTTTTTCAAGAGCTGAGGGAAATTTGAGGGAGGCCAGTAATTTCTCATCTCTCCAGTGTTGTAGTCATCTGATTACTTCAGTTGGCCTTGACCATTGATTACTAAACACACAATTTCACATGAGATGACCTGTTTGCCTTGGCCTTATTAGGTTTTTTTTTTAAAAAAAATGCATTCAAGTAGTCTGGGACAATAAAGTTATCATCCTAATCTGATTTAAATGCCAGCTCCTAATAAGGGTAAAATTAGTATTTACTAGAAATGAAGACAGGGTGGTTTCAATAGCTAGACTTTGATACTCCTCAGAAGGTGTAGATAAGGATACGCACCATCTCCCCACCCACGCTTGGTTCACAGATTAATAGCGTGGCTATGGCTGGTAGACCGAATGCCTCTCGCTGTGAAAAAGCAGTTTCTGCCTTCGGCTCTTTCTGGTAACAGGGAACAAAAGGTCTGGCCACTGCCACACCATCCCGGCCACCACTGCCAGTGGGATGCCCGTGGGTGGCCGGTCCCACCACCCTCCCGAAGGCACCCAGGGCTCACGGCAAGAGATTCCCGCTGCTTCCTGCCATCCACCTCCTGCCGCCCCATCACGTGACACCAGTCCAGAGCCATGTTTCACTTCCAGGCTCCATACACATGGGCAACCCAGCAAACCCTCTGTGGCTGGACCCAAAGCCAGACCTGCCGACAGGGGTGGGCGTTCGCCTGCTGGCTTCATGCTGCTGGGTCAGGCTCCTGCACCAAAATCATTCTTAATTTCAATGCTTGCATGGTTCTTATTTTGCAGGCAGTTGTTCCCAATATTTGTTTTGCACAGCTGATCTGTCAGTTAAAAAATATAAACACTTTTTCTGGTGCGATGCGTTTTGACGATGGGATTAATGTTTGTAATTGGGTGCAGGCTGGGGTCAGGACGAGGGTGAAGGTGGTTTCATACTCAGAAGCACGTTTTCTTCTTGAGATGTGAACCTCTTCATCCTACTCTCCGAGGTAGACCATATCTGTGGGTGGACTCCCCATGGCTGCCTGGGTCCAAGGGCTTGTGCACTGTCACACGGGGCTCTTGTGAAAGGAGAAGGTCTTGTAAGATGTACCAAGCTCGACAGGGAAAAGGTACATACTACTTGGATGACCCAGTTTTTCATCAGAAACCAGTCTGAGGTGAAAGAAAGGTACTGCATTGGGGCCTTTTGGTAAGGTCCACTGAGCAAATGCTAATTAGATTCAAATTCATGCACGGGGTGTGGGCTTTTGTGGGAAGAAATATCCCTGAACAGAGAGACCGCGCTCTCCGCAGGGCGAGGAGAGATCGGGTCCGCAGAGGGGGGTTAGATGGGCATCCCCCGAGCCACCCAGCTCAAGAGGCAGCGAAGCACGTCCTTAGACCAATTGAAAAGTTTGCTTAAGGATCGTTTCCTCCAAGGAACCATTTGCTAACGTGCCTCCGTGCTGCCAGGTGCGATGTGCTGCCCGCTGGTGAGGAGCAGGGTGGCACGGGGCAATGCCGCAGTGGGGTGGGACAGCCCCACCAGAGGAAGGGAGCGTGCCAAGGTGCAAACCCACCCCCCACCAGCGGCGTTGAACTTTCTCTGCCCTCCCGAGCATGCAGGGTGTCTGCGGGGCCTCGGCACTCGGCCCTGAGCAGGGCGATGCCAGGGACAAGCCCTGGCACAGCGGGGCTGGTGTGTTAACACCTTCAGGGCTCTCAGGAGGAGCGGGAAGGGACCATGGACCCACCAAAGCCATGGTGATGCTGGTCCCATTATAAGATGCTCCAGTGTTTCTGGGGGGGAAGTCACCTTGCTGTCACTCCTGTGTGTACATCGTACAGCAGGGAAGAAGTGTTGAGCGACTTTTGAGTTTCTGATGGCGGTCGTTTCTCTATGAGCTGAGGAGGGTGTCACAGAGCTGTCAACAGGTCCTGGTGCAGATTCACAGAGGTGGTGGAGGGAGGAAGTGGTTGCTGTCATCTCCGGATGATCTGCCGCTGCACACCAATTGCAAAGCCTTGTACGAGGCCCATGACAGAGCTTGCCCTGCGTGGGCAAGGAGGGATGGGGAGTTAGTGGAAAAAAACATTTAAGGGAAGAAAAGCAATTTTTGTAATGGGGGAAAAAAAGCCATCCCACATCACCTGTGGGTTTGAGACAAGTTGGCGCGGCCCTGCTCGGTGCAGATYGAGCATGGTGAAGGCCAGGTCAGGCACTTCTCCGCACAGCAGCCATTGGCCCTGGGACCAAAGCGGCTGCCAAGGTGACGGGGAGCTGGCCTGGGTGGCAGGAGGCCACATTGCCCTGAGGGGAAGACATTGATGTGACAGGGGCACATGGGGCTGGTGTGCACCAGGGCTGGCTTCACACCCCAGGGTGCCCAGATAGGAGATGGGCTGATGAGGCCAAGTACGTCAGCCCATGTTGGCCAAGGGACTTGGTTTTGCCCAGGCGTCTGGTCTTGTGTGGGAGGGCCAGCGGGGTCCTGGAAGGAAGCGGGCAGAAGTGCAGGAGAAGGAGATGATTTCCTTCTCTTTCTGAGCCCATCTGGAGCAGGGAGGGGACACGGAGGGGGCAGGGGCGCTGGGCCCCAACCCACATCCTCTCCATAGTCAGGGATACCAAAGAAATGTTGATTTACAGCAAGAAATTAGGAAAAGGGACAGTCAGCAAAAATAGATTTTAATCCTCAGATGCTATTTTTAGGATACCTAGAGGTGAAATCTGCCGCTCCCCACCACCCCTTGGAAGCAGCGTCCATACATAGGAGAGATGTCAGCTTGGGATTACGCACTGGCGGCGAGTACTGCATTAATTGCCACTTACTAAAAGAATTAGATTTTTTGATAGGAAAGATAGGGGAAAATATACGCACCAAATGCCTACCACAAATTACAGGTAACTTGCGTCCGCCCACCTGGATGCGAAGAGTCGAGACCCAGAGTCCGTCTTGCTTAAACGCTCGTTTTCTTAACTCGCAGAGGCGAACGGCAGCTGCCTTCAGCAGCTTTTGGGGTTCATGCCTGGAAATGGAGCAGACCGGCGGGGAGAGCCGGCTCCCCGGTGCCACTAGAGGTCACCGTCTCAACGAGGTACCGGCCCTGGGGCACCGGCAGCGGCGCCGGCGGCGGGGGCAGCGGCAGCGGGGGGAGTACAGGCAATCCCTTACGAACGTGGGTTTTCACTAGTGTTTACGCGCAGGTGTTTTAACAAGCAAGCACCTATGTCCAGCCTTTGCAAACGCTCCGGGAAAGGTTTGTTGAAGCGGATGGAGTTAAAATAGCTTATTAATATGAAGGAGGAAGGGAAAAAAAATCAAAGGTTTGTGCTTTGAGAACGAGGACTTCTTGAGTCACTTTTTGATGTACTTGATATACTACTACTAGTAATTAGTATAATAATTCAATATTTTAATAAAATCTAATTCTACGTACCTGGTTAGGGAATTTAAAAGCATTCAGATGGAAAATGCTTTTTTTGGAGCTTCTGAAACTCAAGGTGGCTTTTGAAGGACACCTTCCACAGCGTCCTATGCAAAACCTTCCCTGCCACAGCTCTTGGAAGCTGATTTTTTCAGAAAGCTTCAATGCCAAGTGTCTCCCACACTGGCACCTCCATCAAATGCATCTTCACGTTTCCTTACCTCCACCCGACAGCAAGGGGGAGGGCAGAAACGAGGTCTCAGCCTCGGTGGGGCTTTACGGGAGCCACTGCACTGAAATCTTTCCTTTAAAATCTTTGCTCCTTATCGTGTACGAATTAAAGACATTTGAGTAAGAGAGGTGTTAAACTTGCCTGAGGGAAATACCTACAGTCAGGCAGTTGTTTATCTTTCTCCCAGAGCTTCCCCCATCTCCTTCGTTGGATGCTTTCACTCATKCCTGAAGTTCAGGCCTCAGCTTCTTTGGGGATGGAGGGCTCCCATTTACATGCCTCAAACGTTTCTGGGTAGGGTAAAATTTAAAAGTAAGTAACCATCATGGTTTTAGCCAGGTTTCGCTTTGAATCGCTGGCTTACCTCAAAGCAAAACTGAGAAAAAGCCTTGGGCTAACTCTCATGATCTTAAACCTTGGACTATCGCATATCTTCATTCATTGTTAGAGTGAAATTATTCAGAGCCGATGCTGGCAGCTATCGCTCCCGTTAGAAACCAGACAAAACACCCTCGATTTCAGCGGTGAACCTGAAAGCAAGATTTGTTGTTAGTGGCTACCCCATATTTAGCTGGCGGAAATGCCGGTAGCAATCACCACCGACATCGAGCAAACCCACTCTCGATTTCCATGCCCACACCTTCTGCCGAGCCGCTGCTCTTGCGACGCCGCTTTTTGGGGAAGACCTGGACCTAAAGCCCTGCGTGAGAATGGGAAATGCCACACGGTGAGGAGGATGGGGGAGTTTTGGCTGGTGGAAGGCGATGGGTGTACGGCACCAGGGAGCATAAACCCGGTCAGCATGGCATGGCCGAGGCTGGCACCCAAAACGCCTTTCCCCATGAAAGCCAAGCTACTGCGGAGCTGTCAGAGGATCACCCTCAGGAGCTCTTCCCGTGAAATTTCCTATAGAAAAATGTGTTTTTCTCACGCTGCAAATGCTTGGCAGCACTGTTTTGCCTCGATGCTGTCACCGCATGTGGATACCATAATACTGGTGGGCAGGTTCGGGACAGGCAAATCCTTCCCATTTGCAGCTCGTAAAACAGTGCGGCTTCTTTTATCACACCTCAAAGGCCCCAACTGTTTTATTTTACAAATGAGTCTCGCTTTCAGTAGGGAAAGTTTAATGCACCTGCAGGACCAGGTAGTCACCGAGCTTTTGGTTTGCAGCCACTCTCTCAGCTGCCAGGGCTTGCAGGAGGAGATGGAGGAGGAGGTCCAGGGCCCTGCAGCATGGAAGACTCAGGCAGGAGGATGCCGCTGTACAGATTTTTTGGACCCTTATGTCCCCCCTGTTCTCCCAGTCTGAACCCCGGGGACCACCAGGCGTTTCCGTGTCCCCAAAGCGTTATCACGAGCTTTGCAGGCACATCGTAACAACCTGTGTTTGTACAGGCAGTCCCAAGGACTTCTGCAGCCACCCAGCTGCCCGGCACCTCCTGCGTCATGGCGGGAGGTGAGGGAGTGAATATTGCTTCCTGGTAAACAAAAAGGCACTGGTGTATGTGCTCCAGTTTAATTTCTTGTCAGAGATAGTCCTTGTTATACAAGGAGGATACATGTGGGGGCTGGGAGGAGGAGGAGGAGGGAGGAAAGATGCCAACAGGAGGAAGGACACCACCCTGAGGGCAGCGGGACCCTGATTTCTGGATGAGACSTCTGGGTGTTATGGCATTTAAAGGTGTCATCTGGCATTAGGGCCCACATGGTGTGGGAGAGCCCCAGACCTCACAACCAGAGTCAACGCTGACGCCTTTCCCAAGGCACAGAGGAGATCTCAGCAGATGGGGAACATAAAGCCAAGGGAGGTGAAGGTCCCACTAGTCTCAGCTGGAGCGGGTGCCACCTCAAGCGCAGGACCGCACTTTCCTCCCCTGGTAAGAAAATCTCCTACAGAGGCTGCGGAGAATCAATAAGAAAATCTTGATAATAAACACTGTGGTTTATCAGACTGAAATTATCAAAAGCCAGTGCAGCTTTACTGCGGTTTATGTCCATTTAATAAAATCTGCTTTTCATCTCCCTCTGAAGGCACGTGACCCCAGTGATTGAAAGCAGGCCAGGAGAAGCCCGAATGAAAAACCCGCCGTAGGTATGGGACAAACTCCASTACAGGCAAGTTAGGTGCTGATTAGAGACCATAAACACTTGAATAGAAATAACAGGGCGAGCCAAGGTGCTGGAAAAGGCTCGTAGGAGCCATAGGAGAAGGTGAACTGCAAACTGATACAAGGCTCCGTCCGGCACCATATGGCCATAGCAGGCTCCTTCACGTACCGTTTGATATAGAGGGAGGTCTGGGGGCTAGTTCTTATGGAACAAGCAAGGATCTCCATGCATTTCAGCTTTGTATCACTTCTGACTGCTCTGTTGACAGCCAGTRTGGCAAGATCAAAGCAAGGCAGAGACGAGAAGATGGCCCAGATCCTCATTTTTGTTACTCAAGCGTTAAGTGGAAATCTGGAAGACCTACTTCTACCCAGAAAGCAGGTACTTTCGAGAAACTTTGAAGTGACAAGCTAGTTAGAGAAAATATGTGTAGTAAGATGATTCTGGACATCCCAGCTAAAAAATGGTTCCCACAAGTGCTGTCTTTATAGATTATGTACTAAATCCAAGAAATAAAAGTAACGGATCCATATTCTTTTTTAATTTGGTGATCAAATGGTCAGGCTTTACTAATATTACCAATGGCATGTTGGGAAAGGGCTGCTAGTAAGATCTGTTCCAGCCTTGCCTAACTTCTGATAAGAGTTAGCAAATAACATTGATTGATAGAATTTAATTAATTAGAGGCAGGTTCTAAGGATCATAGACTTGCCTTTAACAGGGAGGTTAGTCTTAGTTAACGCCTTAATCAATCTCAAAAATAAAACGTCAGAAAGAAACAAAAGCTCCTCCCAGAAATCCCCCAAACACTTCAAATTCTTCTACTTGCAGAGATGTAAATGGCCTCAGCATTTAGGGCTTTGAATCTACTCAGGAAAACTAAATTTACGACGTTTTGACAGACTGTGGATATTTTGAATATAAAAGTACAACATGAATACTTCTTGAATGAAATCATTGTGTTTGTGTGGGTGAGATTCAGGATCTCTGGATTCAGCCACCTACACTGAGATATCTGCAAAGCAGGTGTCTTCATGTGAGAAAAAAATTGCAACTCTAATATTGAGACCCAGCCAGTGGAGCTGAGGAAAGACAAACCTCTGGAATTTCAGGTGGAGAAAAAAATAGGGAAAAGTTACAATCTGGTAGCCTGGACAGTGAATTTAAAAAGAGCTCAGCTCGTTTGCTGTTATTTCTCAGATTTGGGACATAATCCTGCTCTGATTTAAGTCAACGGGAGTTTTGCTATTGACTTCAGAGGGACCAGAATCAGGCACTTTGTCTGCTCCAGACCTGACTGTTTTATTTGGAAATATAACTTTTTAAAAACACACACTTTTCTCTTAAAATGCTACAAAGTAGAGCAAGTAATTACATTAGGCTCTACCTGAAGCTCCAGAGAATTAATACAAAGGCTGCTTGGCTCTTGCCAACTTTCACTATTACAATTTTACTAGCACCATATGCAGGACTACTTTACCTGCTTGTTTYACTTAGTGAACTCATTGGGGGKTTTGGTTTTTTGTTTTTCTTTTTAAAAGGAGCATGCAATATACACAAACAAAAGCTCCAGGGAGTGGGGACCAGCTCGGTGGCCCATATGGTCTTAGTATCAAAGAAATCAGAGATGGAGCAGGTCTGTTTGCTCAGCAACCCCGTCCTTTTTGCAAACATGCAAGAGTTGGCTCAGGAAAAACTGCTCTTTTGGGTGGTTTCTGTTGCGTGCTGTCATGCAAGAAACTGTGAAGTGAGATTTCCGGTGTTATTTTGAGCACCCTTGTGGCCAAAAAGGAAAGGAGCTGCGAGGTAGGGAGAGGGCTGGCTGTGTCAGCTTTGAGACCGTGGAAAGGCTGGGGACAGTCTTCTGAGGACAGATGGGAAAGGRTTTCTGCAGAGGAGAGTTTTGACCGGAAAAAGCTAATCCTGTGATTCTCATGTGACTTATTCCAATGCAGGAGAAGAACCGGATGCAAATTATACATACAAGGCTTCACATAAAGACCAAAGTGGAGATTATTCTCCAACAGACAGCTTTGCTAAGGCAGAGTAAAAGTTGACGAGGGATTTGTCACCACTGGACTTGAAAATAAGGTGACATCTTGCTGGAAGATGTGTTTTGAAGACCAAAGGCTTTTGCAGCTCCCTCAGGCTTGCCCAGAACGGACCTTCTGCTGCACCAGGGTGGGGAGATGGATCTCAGCCTCGTCTGCGCCACGCCATGCAGCGGCATGTACGCGGTCATGCCCATGAGAGTCCTATTTTTGTTTCATCCTGGTGAAAACGCCCTGTGGTCAAGCCAACGAGGCATTTGGCTCTGCCAGCGTCCTTTGAGACTATTGTACTTCGCTGCATTGGAGTGGACTGATAGACCTTCCGGTTGAGTTGGGTCCTCCCCTACCTCTGCGCATTGTAAATGGACAAGAACCTGGCGTGCCTCACTTGAGGGCCAAGTGGTGTAAGCTGTGCAAAGGGCAGCCCATGAGCTTTTTTAGCCCGAAGGATTGTCAGCCGTGAGGTGGGCAATGAGAGGCTCTGGGAGTCCAACAGGTGTCAGGAGGAAGCAGTGTTAGATGGAGCAGGGAGGTAGGGAGCAGGAAAGGGAAGAAAGGGCTGGAAAAGAAAGGCAAAGGTGGTAAACAAGAAAATTTCAAGTTGTTTCTCAGAGATGGGTTTGGTGATTGAGTACAGTGTATGGATAACTTCTGCCCACTAAACAGAAGATTCACTGTATCAAAGAGCTCCATCATTGGGCTCCAACTTAGTTCTGGCTGTCACAAAACAAGGTTTTGTCTTCAGAAGACAACTTGTATTGGCTACTCCTAGAGTCAGAGAGAAAAATCAAAGGATTTGTGAGGAAAGGTTAAAAGTTTGAAATTGAAGGTGCAGCTTTCAGCCTCATGTGGAGTCTCCTACGGCTTAGTCCACAATGAGATTGGGGGGGTTACTGCCAGTACACTACCTTGCGATGCACAAGTACATTGAGCTGTGACTACTACAAGGCACAACCATGTGGAAGTCAGACATTGGCTAGCTAAGGCTGACAGATTTTGTTGCAAACTTGTTTCTGAACCCCAGCATGGCCTAATGCACACTTATGAGTAAGAGCTAGGCTGGGACCAGCCCTCAGGAGCCAGGATCTGGCACAACTGCCCTCTCTTCCTGACTGGGTGAACTGACTGATGGTTTGGGACGTGATTCTCCCTCACTCTGGGGAGAAGGACCACAGAATCACAGAAATGCTGTTTGCATGGGACTGCTGGAGGTCACCTAGTCCAATCTCCCATCGAAGCAAGCCTACCACCAACATTATACCATTAAGTCAGCCTTTATCTAGCCAAGTCATAAAAAGCCTGCAAGGAAGGAGCTGCCATCACCTCTCTGGAGCACCTGGTGGAGAAGGTTTTCCTAATGGCCAGCCTGAACCTCCCCATCTGCTGTGTGTGGCCGTTGCCCCTCRTTACGTCCTCTGGCACCACCAAGAAGAGTTTGGCTCTGTCATCTTTGTACCTGCTCTTCAGGCAGCCACAGGCTGCTGTCCCATCACCCTTTGGGCTCCTCTTCATGGAGTGAAACAAGCCCAGCTCCCTCTACCTCTCTCACACCGTACCTGCACTCTAGGTCTTGTACCACGGTGGCAGCCCTCAGCCCTGACCTCTCCAGTTTTTCCACATCCCACTTGAAGCAGGRGACCCAAAATAGGGTGCTGTACTCCAGCTGTGGACTCACCAGTGCTGGGAATGGGAAGGGGAAGTGCATGGTGCCAGCTCTTTCAGTCACAGCCTCATTTTGTGGGCCAATGCATGGTGCAGGCACCACCATGCCTCCACCCAGGTCCCCACCGCTGGCTGTCAAAGGGGTCTTAATGGTTGATATAAACTAGGAGAAATGGGGCAGTTTCAGCTGCAGCTAAAGCTTCGGTGTCAAAGCACCAGAAAGCCCTCTCCTCAGATCTGCATATAATTAGCCATGCTTATTCAGTAAATCAGAGCAGCACCCAACTTACGTCCTCTCGTTCCTTGAGTTCGTGTTTCAGTCTAAGACTTACCAAAACATAGTTTTATATGCTAATTTCCTTATAGTAAACCCCTTACTGTATGTCGTTCATGGATACCAAGCAGTGTACATGTAAGAGTAGGCTAATATTCTGTATATATTACCAACTTTATGAGTTCAAGAATTACAATGTGCTTGCTTTATTTAGGTGGTAAACTTTTTTAATGAGTCTGGAGGGTCCTTTACATAAAAGTAGTGACTCTAGCTTGGAATCCCTTTCCATGTTTATTAGAAATGTGTTTTACTTTACCATGAAAAAAGCCAAGGAAACATGCAGCCTTAAAGTCTAATGAAGTAGTTACTCATGCAGTCAAAGTTCATAAATTTTAAATACATTTAATTTATAAATTGAAAACATAGCTTGCACTGGCTTTTTCAAGATTATTGCTTGCCACAGGGGTTTTAGGATAGTTGCTGGGCCGTGCTTGTTACCTCTTTCCTTTCAAGGCCAAGACTGGATCTTCACGATTTGCTCACATTCATTCTGATGTTTTTATTTTAAAAAAAAGTATTTTCAGAAAGAGAGCTCTTTGAAATATTAAAAATCGTAACCCAGCCAGCAGCCTCTTTGTCCTCGACTCAGATAAGATTTGCTTTCGAGACGACACTTTAATAGAGAGCTCTTTCTCATGGTGAGAAACCCTTTGTCCCTCTGGAGACCTCTTTTCTGAGCTAATAGCGGAGCACAGTCCCTGCAGTGGCAGTCTGAGCTGGATTCCAGCCTCACACCAATAAAACGTCAGTGCCAGCCTGGGTTAGGAGCCCAGCTTCCAGGAAGAGAGAATTTAGGGAAGGGGGGAAACGAAGATGCCAGCTCCCCGCTTTTGCCCTCTGCAGTCCTCAGGTTGCTCATCCATCCCCCGTGAGCAACTCTGGCTGCACAAGCGCTGCCATAATCTGTCCTACTTGCAAAGCAGCCTTGGGTACAAAGCATGCCATAGGGATGCCTGGCACTCAGCCGTGCTCTTGCTGCATCAGAAGGAGGCGAGAGGAGGGCGCCAGCCTTATGCCAGCCGGGACTTCCACCAGACACCCCACTGGGCACCCTGCCTTGTGCCGGTGCCGCCGCGAAGTGAGCTGGCAGCTAGCTGATGACTGCAGGATTGCTGCTTGTTGAGTCAGAGTCACAGGAGGTCAGTTCTGGAGCTTCAAATAACTTTACGTGGATGTTATAGAAATGAGAATGTGCCTATGATAAGGGAAAGCATCAAGCCCACAACACCCACAATAGTGGTGTTGGTATTTAACTGTTGTATCTTTAGATTTATACGTACAATCCCCCCAAGCTTCTTTTAGCAATACAGCAATGCAGCTGAAGAAAAAAGGGCAGCAGGGCTCACCCTTCCCGTTTCCATGCCCCCAAACCAGTCAATTATACCCAAGCCATTTCAGAAAGATATTTCTCTCACCTGGCCTCCAGTGACAGACATGCCACAACATCCCTCGCCCAGGTACTTGCTGAGTCCCTGTCCTAACACTTAAAAAGATTTTTCCTCCACGTAACTCACATAAAGGCCACTTCTGCGTGGCTCATCTGGGCGACTCCATCCTCAGCCATGCAGGCACCTCCAAGGACTTCTGCAAAAGGCAGCTGCGAGATGACGCCCTCCCAGTGACTGATGCACATCCCTGCTCTGCCCTACCAGTTCTCCCGTCTCCTCCTTCCCTGAGTCCCACAGCCCCGGCATCGCACAYGCCAGGCCCAGCCAGCACGGGGAGCGGGGCTGGTAATTGGAAAGGGGAATTGCAAAGCACCAAAGCTTATCAACAGGCAGCAGGGGAGAGTTCAGCAGCTGTCCTCAGGGGCCCGGCCCGGGGTCTGGAGCGGGTTGGCAGCCGTTTGTTCGGCGGCACGTGGCGGACACGCGCAGCTGCTCCACTCGAGTGGGCACCGCTGCAGTTGAAGCAGGGGGATGACTTGCTGGCCGGTGCAGCCTCCTCTTTCTGCTGGGGCTGCCGAGGCCGCGGAGAGCAGCGTGGGAGCGGGAAACCGGCACAGCTCGGGGCACCCACGCTCCTTGGGCATTTTCAGGGTAGCTTTAGGTATGGCTTCTTGGCCTCTGAAGTGCCACCAAGCGCTGTCACTATGCACACAGGAGTAGCAGCTATTTTCTCATATATCTTTTACTCATTAACTGAACAGTCTAAATATAGCCCTGGCTAGCACTAGCTAGTCAAGAGATGGTGGGTGCCCTCTGTGGTCGGGTCTTCGCTGCAGCGCTGGTTTTCTGCACCAGATCCTTCACTTTGCCAGTGCCACGTCAGGTGCCCTCTGCTCTCAGACCTGGGGTGGACAGATAATTTATATTACAGGTTGCTACCACGCACGCAGGAAAGGCATGCAGCCCCAGGAACGGAGCCACTATGGTCCCCCTGTGCTCCTGCCAGCCYGCCATACCCTGTGCAGTCCTTCCCGCCATCCCTGCGCCGGCTCCTGACCAGATGATATCGCTCCTGTCTGGATGTTCGGATAAACCAGGCTCTTAGTGTGGCCGACATAGGTACAACTCAGGAGTTCAAAGCCCGGCTCCATTTGCAGGAGTTGTTCTCACTCATTACCCAGGATGGGTCCATTGGGAGCTCCCCAGTCCCAGCAGGGGAAGATTTAATCTTACCAGGGAAGTAAAATGGAAACTACTGTCTTTGCTGGGGGCTGGGAAACATTCAGGACGTATCAGGAATATCTGATATGTTTACAGTCTGCGTTCCTGACTTCAGCCTTGGCTTGATGCCAGGCAGTAGTATCTCCACACCTACCAACCACTCGCTGCCAGCCAACACTTCTCCCTTCACTCGGCAGTTTATTCAAAATAGCGGCCAAGTGGAGAAGAGGGAAGGCACCTCATGTCCCTGTGTGGATTTTAGGCTACATCCCAGCTGTATCTTCTGCAGGAGTTAACACCTGTCCATCCCTCTTCCCAGTTGCATAAGAATTGAAAAAGAYGGTCAAGGGAGAAAAATTAAATGTACATCTGCACTTTGTCTGACAAAGAAAAAGGTTATGGATGTTTAAAGGTTTGTTGCCATATTCTAGGTAGAGGAATATGGTTGTGACCTCTTGCATGTTGAAATATGATGATGTCATGTGCCAGCTTGTTATTGATTTCAATTTTGCCCATTCATAACAAAGTAGGCTTTCCAATGCAGTAAAAATCCTAGATAGCCTCCAAAGCTCCTCAGAGGAGCAGCCTCCCATGAGACTTTGTAATCTCTGTCCGGGAATTCCTCAGCTCATCTGTCTCAGCGTGTTTTCCTTGGAGTAAATGGAAGATCACACTTCCCTATGCCTTGAATTCCTTCTATTACGGTACTTGAGGCAGCACAGCATTTTATAGAGAGATAAAAGCTTGTAAGTGGCACCATATCCTCATTAGAAGTTGTCCTGGTTCCAGCTGGGACAGAGTTAACTTTCTTCCCAGTAGCTGGGGGTGTGTGCTGTGTTTTGGGTTTGGTATAATAGGAGCGTTGATGGCCCATTGATGTTTTGGGTGKTGCTGGGTGGTGCTTGCACCCACCGGGCACTTTTCGGCCTCCCATGCCCTGCCAGGTGCATGGGAAGCTGGCGGGGGGAGCATAGCCGGGGTGGTTGACCCAGCTGGCCAATGGGGTATTCCATACCATGTAACGTCATGCTCAGTATAAAAACTAAGGGGGGGGACGGGACTCCGGGTCCCGGGGACGCGCTCTCGTATCAGGCACGCGTCAGTTCGGCAGGTGGTGAGCAATTGCATTGTGCATCRCCTGCTTTGTATATTGTTGTTGTTGTTATTGTTGCTATCACTGTTATTATTACTGTTCTACTTTGTTTTATTTCAATTATTAAACTGTTTTTATCTCAACCCACGAGTTTTCCTACTCGTGCCCTCCTGATTCTCTCCCCCATCCCACCGGAGCAGGGGGGTGAGTGAGCGGCTGCGTGGTGTTTAGGTGCTGCCAGGGTTAAACCATGACAGAAGTAATCTGCCTTTTAGTGAATGGCCTCATATCCATCCTCCCTTGCCCACCGGTAATTTTTCTCAGTAACTGGAAATAGAACTCTCCACTTCTTCTCTTGGGATAACAGTATGAGAAACAAAGATGTCAGTGAGCAAATATTTGGTGGCAAAGCCAAAGGAATCATGTTCTTTTGAGACAAAACTCTTTTTACTTACAGCTGAGTAGACAGAGATTAAGTTATAAGGAATCCAGGCTCCTTGCCAGTTCCTCCCCATCTGCTTGTCAGGAACAAATGTTTTGTTATTTGGCTCGGTGAGGGAGCAAAGAGCAGGAGAGAGGGCAGCAGGCCATGGCCATGCCCTCCCRCAGGCATTTCCCCACCCACAGGAGCTGCTCTTGCCTGGGACCTCCAGCACTAATGCTCCGTGTTAGTGACAGAGGGAGGGCCAGGACTGGCTTGCCAGCAGAAGTAGGCACCATTCAGGAAAAAACATCTGGATAGAAGAGAAATGAATGAAGATGGATATGTGAGGCTTACGAAAAACAAAGACGGGTGTGGGAAATTAAGAAAGTCAAGAAGAAGAGAGATTTTCAGTGTTCCTGCAAGACCAAGGCATGTAGTGTCACAGAGATACGGGCTGAGAGACTACTGGGGGCTGTGAGCAACTGAAAGAGTTGGTAGTTCTTGGAGCTATGTTACTGTGTCACCAGTATGCTACGAAAAATGTGAAAAATTACAAGAAGAGCAAGCCCAAAAACCACGTACCCTTACCACAGCAGCAACATCAGCCTCTTTCTGCATCTTGTCCCATGTATCAGAAGGCAAGCTGAAATGAGAAGGAGCCTTGAGTGAGTGGCAGACCGTTGCATGACACCTATTTCCAGGAGCGGAGGAAGTCTGGGCTGAATATCTGTCGGATGGTCTGATGCCTGTTAGGTGATTTGACAATTGCTTGGACCACGGGGCTTGAAGAATGGTGATCAACGTCTTGATGCCCAGTTGGCAGCTACTAACAAGCAAAGTGCCCCAGGGGTTGATACTGGTGCGAGTATCATTCCTTATTCTCATCAAAGACTTGAATGAGGAGGCAGAATGCAAATCCGTAAATGTATCATCCTCAAACAAATCTGCGGATGGTACTAAACTACRGGAGTGGCTGACAAGCCAAACGGTAGAGCGTCAATAAATAGACCTCAAAAACCTAAGGACTGCACCAGCAGAAACCCCATGAAGTTCAACAAGGAGACGTGAAAAGTTCTGTGACTGGGACCCCAAGCTGGGAAGTAAGAGCTCTGCTGAAAAGGGCCTAGGGTTTATGGTGGGTGACGAGGAATATGAGACTACAGTAGGATCCCATTGCAAATAACTGCAAATTGCATGCTCAGCAGTGCTGGGAGGAGGGTGGCCAGCAGATTGAACTGGACTCCTGCATGGCATTGGTAGGTCTGCGCCTGGAGTACAGTGTCCTCTTTAGGGACACTTGCTTCAAGGGGGATGTGGAAAAACTGGAGAGGTCCAGCTGAGGGCTGCCACCATGGTCCGGGGTCTGGAGCACAGGTGTGGTGTGAAAGAGGTGGAGGGATGTGGGCTCATTTTGCCTCGTGAAGAGGAGCCCAAGGGGTGATGGAACAGCAGCCTGCGGCTGCCTGAAGAGCAGGTACAAAGATGACAGAGCCAAACTCTTCTTGGTGGTGCCAGAGGACTTAACAAGGGGCAACGGCCACACACAGCAGATGGGGAGGTTCAGGCTGGCCATTAGGAAAACCTTCTCCACCAGGTGCTCCAGAGAGGTGATGGCAGCTCCTTCCTTGCAGGCTTTTCACGACTTGGCTAGATAAAGGCACAGCTGACCTAATTGTATAATGTTGGTGGTAGTCCTGTTTCGAGTGGGGTGATCTCCAGCAGTCCCATCCAACCAACATTTCTGTGATTCTATGATCTCATTTCTTTATGTAAAATGTATCAATTTAGGTACTGGCCTACTTCACTACCATGGAATAAATTTCAGAGAACTTGCAAACAATCAATGCAACACTACGTAGATGACTAGACACATAACTTGCTGCAATCCAAACATGTCACCCAACTCAGAGCAATGAATGCACGGGTTGCATATTCAGCTGCATGTATTTTCCATTCAGCCAGATCAAATATATAATGATGTCCCTTATGAAGCCTTTCCCACTGCACCAGAGGTGCAGAGGCACTAGCAGACTCAGCTGTTGATTGTCTGTAATTGCTTCCAGATTCACCATTCTTGGCAGGCCAAGCCACCACAGATTGCTCTTTTTTTTTTTTTTTTTGGCTTGCAAAAGTCCTGGAGCACACAACGTGCTCCAATCACAAATACAGCACTAAGAGGCACTACGGTCCATATGAATCCATAGACTGCACTGTCGTACGTGTTGCCAGCCCGCCAGACTACCATTCTGTACTCACTCATCTATATGAAGGGGGAACAGTATAGAAACTCATCCACATACCTTGTCAAACATCCACATACCATATACTGGCCAGTGCACCCAGTTTGAGTATCTGTGAACACGGCCACAGCACCGTGTAACATCAGAATAGTAATCACCCTTTCCACAGTTAAATTTTCTATTATTTCAGTTTAGGACAACAAGTGTTCTGCACATTACAAAGCCATACAATTTCGGAGACCACCTAATCTGAAAAAAAAAAGCTGACTTGCAAAAATCTTGGCCCTGGCAGATTTTGTGTTGTGTTACCTTTCCCGTTTCTCAGCAGCACTGCAGTGTGTTCCTGCTCATCCAAATCCGAGAGCGGCAAACGAACACCTCTTCCTGAGCAGTGCAAAGTAACCTTTGCAGACCTACCCACCATGTAGGAGTGTTTATAGATGATTTTCATTGTAAGTATCCTGAGATTCGCCTTGTTACCAAACTAACACGTCAGGTGAGATTCTTTTTGCTAAAGCCTCTATTTTCTGCTCCTGCATGTCTGCGCAGTGATCATGTATAGCATGGCAAGTGATTCTCCCAGGAAATGTACTGTAATTTCCAGAGAGAAAAGGTCACCGAGAGAGCCATCATCTTTTCACCAGAACTTCCCAAGCATTTCTGTCTCTTATCTATGTAAATAACATGCACGGATTTTTTCATATCTGATCAACCTTCCTCCCACCAATCATAAATCAAAGAGGCAATTTTGTGTTTATCTGTACTCTGCATGATCTTATTATCTTTGGTGGGATGTGGAAGACATAAATCAGAAAGTAATGTGATTATATCAATTTCTGACATCCTAATCCCATTGATTGTTATTTTAATTAAGTTTTAGAGTAACCTCCATCCTGTTACTGATTGGGACATATTGACAAAAATTTTTAGAGCATGTGAAGTAATGGCTGGGACAGGTTCTCAAAGGAGATCTCATACAAAAATCAATAGGAGGACCCCTCGCTCCTGCGGCACTCCTTCCCCTGAATTATCTAAGCACTCCTAAGAAATCACTTTGCAAAGGGCAACCTAAGAAAGTTTAGTTGCAAATGAGGGCAAATAACTTTATTAAACCAGTTTGTGGGTGGGAGCTGGCAAAACTGCCTGTTGTAGTTTACCCATTAGAAAAATGTGCCTCTTGATTTTTTGTTAATCATTCAAATTTGGGTACTTAGAGACCCCACCCTCTAGAATATAAAAGGGAACTTCATTATGGGAGGAGTTGCAGTGGGTTTGCTTGCTTTTCTCCCTCATTTGAGAAAACAAAGAGCTTCATGCAAAGGATCTTAATATTTTTGTCAGCATAAGTCAGGTTTGTATTTCCTATTCTGGCAAATCAGGTTCCATTTACAGTCACACACCATTGCTATGAAGACAGAGGCATTTGCGTGAAACTACAACACTAGATGTGTCATATTGTGGGGTTTTTTATTTTGGACCTTTTTTTGTTATTCTCAAAGGAAAAAAATTTACCCCATTTTGTGCTGTCTTCCATCCCCACCCCTCTTTCTTCCTCTTCTGTCTTCCACACGCTTGCCCGATCCCTTGCCTCCTTTTCCCCACTTTATAGTAGTTTAATGAAGACTACGTGTCCCTAGTTTGTCCATGAGAGTGTCATATGGGACAGCATTAGAACATTTCCTTCTACTGTCTGCCTGCAAGCCACCTTTTCCACCATCTTTTTGACTGTCAGGTCATCTTCCTAGGTGGCCACACTGGCCTCTCCCTGTTCTCGCTGCGGGCATCACGGCGGTTTTTCATCGCATCTTCAGTGCCTCTTTTAGGAGCCGACAGTTCTCCCGGGCTCCCTTTCCCATTAAAATTCCTTTCCACAAGACTGCATTTACCAATTCTTTGAGCGGGTTGAAGTCTTCTGGTTTAAGTTCATTAGTCCATTGCTTTTGCTCCCTCCTCTCCTGAAACTCAAGAGCTSTGCTGATTCGTGATCTTTTCCACCCAGATCACCTTCCTCCAGCAGCAGCCTCTCAACCAGTTTTCCCATGTTAACCAGCAGCAAACCGCAAGCCACCAGGTACAGCTGCTCACGTCACTGAAACAAAAAGCCGTTCTTTATCCCCAAAACTTCAGGGATGGGCTACACGGTGCGGTCGCCTCCCGAACACATATCTAGGACAGAGTTCCTGCTGCTGTCGGATGTACCCTACAGGAGGTATAAGCATCACTTCCCCATGTCCCCTGCTGGTTCAAGGTATCAGCTCGCCACGGCTGAAGCAGGATGCTTGCGGCTCTGCAACCAGCCTCCTAGTCTCCACGCAAGCAATTCCCCTAGGAGCCAGGAACTAGCTCAAATGCTTTGGCTCTGTGCTGTCCCCCGCTCCCGTAAGCCCTAGGATGTAACTGGCTGGAAAGAGATGGGTCTGTGACCTGTAAAGCTGCGTCGACATCTTTGTCCCTGAATCAATGGGCTTCTTTCCCCAGTAACAGGCAGCCAGTCGTTCAGATGCGGTTACTGATTTTGCATGGTTCTCATCTTGGATGCTGAATTTCTCCCTGAAGTCAAGGGAAGTGTCATCAGGTGCCCAGCAACACTGAAAGTCACACGCAGGTTGTCTTAAGAAAGGGCAACAACAACAACAACAACAACAACAACAACAAAAATCAAGGCATATAAATCTGAAATGCAGACTTTAGAAAAACAGGAAAAAAGAATTTTTGCCTGGATTTTTCCCAGAAACAGCCACTATAATTCTGTTAGGCTGAAGATCAAGAAAATTATCTTTTAGTTTTACCCACATCATCTTACATAGTACTTTAAACATGATATTATTCACCATAATTTTTCACTTCTAATTGTAAAGTTCTTTTACTTCTAAGTGTAAAGCTTAAAAGAGCTAAGTGAAGCTCTTTTCAGTGTCAAATTCCCCCAGAATTAGAGGGCTGGGTGCACTGAATTACCATTACCATTTAACACACATCCTGCTTCTCGCCGCTCTCTGTCCTGCTTTTGTTTTTCTTTGGCCATTTATTACCTTCTTTCCTTTCCCCACTTTCTATTTCAAGCTGTCAAGGAGAGAGCAGAGTCCAACTCCCACAATGAAATGCTTCACCTGGGGAGCATGCTGAGAGCAAAATTGATAAAGGACAGCACCAGCCCAGGCAATTTCACTCACAGCGGGCACTTGCAGGTGAAGCACTACCATAAAATGGAGCAAGGTTACTCGCCTGCCGCGTCCCAGCACAAGTCACCAGCTGATAGCCGCATCTTTCATGATCTTTTCACCTGTCTCCTGCCAGGCAGCGCTTGCTCTGACCCTGGCGCAAGAGGCAGGAATCGGCCACGTAGACTAGTGTGTGCTAGTGGGGGGACGAGTCCAGGTAAGTAAGTGCTCCAAACGCTGAATGCTCAGCTGAAGCATGGCCCGGCCACAGGACCGCTGGAAGCCTTCCTCAGGCCACCTTCCCACTGGTGGCATCCCGCGGAGGATGCCCGCGGTCCCACCTGCCTCACTGAGTATGACAACAGTCCCATAGAGCTGTGCCTGCTGCAACCGCCTGACGGGACAAAGGCGACTTGTAGCTGTTTCTGTAGCATCTGATAAGGGTACCAGCCTGATGCTCGGTGAAATTTAGGACAACCTATCCATCATTTTAGCTGGTGGCTCCCACGGATCTATTTCAGCATAGGTTAGGTCCCAAGGGGTAGGGCCACTGTAACTCCAGCATTGCTTTGCCCCAATCCTACTTCCTCTGCTATTTGAAAATTCTGTGTATTAGAGGACACCTTTTCACCAGCTCAGGATTTTTTTATATTGATAGGAATTCCTCAGAGCTTGATTGATACAGGGGCTGAGATTTTTCCCTCAGACAGGTTAGCGCAAGGAATAGTCGTGAGCGAAACCTGATGATGCAGAGTAGGGAAACTGGGCTCTGCCATCTACCCCTTTCTTCAATACTGGGAGTAGGGAATGAAACTTAAAAGCTCCAGATTTGAAACAAAGAGATTTTTCTTACATAATTCATAATTTATTTGTCAAGCAAAGATACACTATGTCATAACTGAGACCAAAGTATTTTGAAACCTAAAAAGGCTTAAGCCTCTAATGGGAACTGTCATGGTTGCAGTCAGATCACGTTGATAAAGCAGGATAAAAAGTTACGACAGATAACCTTTCTCATACTTCAGGGCATAAAATTCCAGGAACTGAAGGGATTATCGAGAAACTCCCTTTCTAAACAGTGCTTCTTATGGAGCACTCTATAGTCCTTGTTGGAGACTTGAATACCAGGCAGTGCCAGTAGAGCGATTCCTGCAGYACTGGTGGGGGGAAATCGTTACAAACAAATACTCTTTCTGTGAGTCAAAAAATACCCATCATACCATTTACAAAATTCAAGGACTGAAATTAAGACCCAAGAAGCACAGTGCAAACTCAATGTACATGAACACTCGGCTCCTAATTTGGCACATGTTGTGGTTTAACTCCAGACAGCAACTAAGCACCRCACAGCCGCTCGCTCACTCCCCCCTGGTGGGATGGGGGAGAGAATCAGAAGGGTAAAAGTGAGGAAACTCATGGGTTGAGATAAAGACAGTTTAATAGGGAAAGCAAAAGTCGCGCACGCACATAATTCCCCATTGAAATTGGTGGAAAAATACGAGTCTCAAAAGGATTTAACTGCCTCAATACCTTCATAGTTCTTGTCTAGATTTCCAGCAGCCGCATCCCACATCAGCTCTGCAGCCTTTACTGCGTTGTTCCAGGAGGCTTCCCATAATCTGAATTTCATAAATGTGATTTGCTTTACAACGGTGCAAAATTCACCACCAGGAACTGGACTTGGGTAAAGATCTTTGTCAATGAATGTGGCTGATTGCATGTGTTAATACACCATGCCACAGGAAGATACAGGGCGAGGACAGAATACTTGAGAAATGTGACCACAGATTAACTGGTAATAACCAGATGGTGTCTCTGCATGTGTGTCTGTGTGTTCCCACTTATGGGCTAGAGTCATTTTGATATAGATTATTACACAAAATTTTTCTTCCCCCCCCCTCCCCCGCCTCTAAACTAAAATCTAGTTTAACTCGTCAAAAGATCCTGAACAGTATCTTCTTGAAGGAAAAAAAAAATACAGCTTCTTCTTTTCCCAGCTGACAGAAAACAGTGATCACCAAGAGTGATATTTAAGCTTGGAAACTTGGATAAGCTTGGATATTTAAGCTTACAGTGAAACTACTAATTACTGACCACACTCACTGCTGAACAGGTAACCAGCTCAATTGATTTGGGGCTCATAGAGCTATAAAAAGAAAGCATTCCCCTTTGTTTTATCCACAAACATATTCCTGTATAAAGGTTTGTTTCTTCCCCATCCCTATAATTGGTACTAACGTGAACAGCAATTACATTATTACACACTGAGGGCTGAACAAACTAATTGGCGCAGCCTGAACCAGACCCGCTCCAAACATGGGAGACGTGGGCCAGGCAGGCAGCAATCTTCCTACACTTTCTTTTCTGCTTGTTTAAAGTTCACCAGGGACCTCACAAAAACCTTACCTATAGCAACTGCTGAAGAGAGTCATAAATGCAGCTGCTCCCAAGGCTGTTAGAGCTCAGACCGCACTAGCTGGTGCCACGTGCCCCCTCTCCCTCCTGGAGGAGTCTGGTTTGTGTTTGCTGCAAGGCATCAGTGCGTCCCTCTTGGCACGCTCATTTCTGCGAAGGCTCTGCCCCATTGCCTAGGCAAAGGAGTCAGCCGAGCTGAGTTTAGCCTTAAATATATAGTGATGGTTGTACAATTGTCTCAGCATTTTCTTTTGAGATGTAATTCAGCAGTGTTTTTTACCTTACAGAGCTCTTCTTTGCCTGTTTTAGTCAGTCAGTCCTTTCTCTTTTTAATTTGGCGAGTCAGGTATCATCAGACTGATTGCACATTTCTAGCACTATATGAAATAGTGGGGGAAAGGACATAGGCCTCTATAGTATACCAAAAGCCTGAAAGAATGTGTGTTAAATATTAATTTAAAGCTGGTCATAAAGTCACGGGAGGTGCTGGATCTAATGCCTGAACAAAGATTTTTTTTTAAAAAAAAAAAAAGCCCCAAAACCAAACAGACTTGCAAGTCATAAACCAAAGACAGCAATGGCACAACCAGATGAGTTTCTACACGCTGTGTGACTGGTCCGAACGCTGCACTGTTTACTTAGTGAACTGGCTGCTGTTCAAAAGGATATACTCTTCCTGGAACGCTGCAGCTCTACTTTGACCCAAAGGAGAAGCACACCTCACATGCCACCGAGCCCCGCAGAGTATTCGCAGGTTGCAGCACGGCTCCTGCAATGGTCCTGAGCTGCAGGAGGCCAACACCTACCCACCGGAGAACTGTGCCTTGGGAAAGAGGGAGGGAAACCAGCAGGATCTCTGCCCCAGTGCTTCACAGATGATGCTGCCATCCGTGTGGGCTGGAGGGTGCTCATGCCATGCCTCCACTCCCACCAGCCCCACAGGTAACGTGGTCAATGACACGTTGCTACTGCCAAGGAAGCTTTGGATCCACAAAACGACTAGGGCACTTGATGCGCTCAACTTCCACTTCAGGCACAGAGCTGTAACCCTCCTGTAAGCCTGCTCAGCTGTCATCTCACTGAGGCGGCACGCAGCCCCCTCTGTGTTCAGGCTCAAAGCTCCCTGAGGGTTGTCTTCCGATCACTCACAGAGGTACTTTATGCTTAGCAGGACTGCATTGCTCAAATCTCCTCAGGCCAAAGTAGCATCAATCTTCACAAACCATAATCCTTCACCTGTTTTATCTGCGAGAAGTTCTCAGACACACTTGATACACCTGCGGGGGGGAAACTGTTACCAGCACTTATCCTTAGTACAGCCATCTGGGACTTTAATTCAACGTCCACCTCCACCTGATGAGGTCCTCACGCATACTTCTCGCTTTCTAGAAAAATGACCAAACTACCTGTCTAGGGGCTACTCAACAGCAGGGAATTTCCCCCCAAAATGAAATTTGTCATTAAGTTACTAGTGCCAATTGTCTCGGGAGAGAAAAAGACCGTGCTCATTTACAAAACTCTGTATTTTAGTTGTTAGGGGAACTCATCTGCAAGAAGGGAGATTTGGGTTCCAGGCTGCAAACATATAGTTTATATTAAAGATTAAAAAAAAAAAAAAGGTTGAAATGCCTATTAGCAGTAAAGTAGATGTTAGTTGTATCCAGTTAGCACCCTAAACATTATGCAGCAGACTATTATTCTGCTCTTCTGGTACTAAAATCACACCCACTGAATTGTAACCTGTGGCTGTAAAACCTGTAGTGGGGGAAACAATGGCGTGCTTGCACCCTCCACAGCAAGGAGTATTCATCTGTTCCACAGCAAGTGGAACAGCCCCACAACTTGGCTGCTAAGGCGCTATAGTGAGAAAAGCGGGTTTCAGTGCCCTCAGGCAAAGGAGGGAATGTGCTGGCAAGGCACTAGCCACTGAGCTGGAGGATACAAGGGGCATTTAAGAGTTTGTTTCTGAAATGAAGACCTAAACTATATGAGAGCTGTGAATCCCCAAATGAAGGAGGCACCCCTCGCAGCCCAGACATAAGCAGCAGAAAGTGAGAACCACCACAGCAATAGCAAAAGTTATTCACAACAGTTTCTGATAAAAAGAAGGGTAACATTTTTCAAGGAGTGACACTTATTTTCCCAGCAGTTTCTGACCACTTTATATTCTTACCTTTGTATTTTCTTAGCACAAGAATTTCTCAGGAAAAAAACCAGGCTCTTCTTTTGCTTTGGCTTCTATTGGTTCATTAATCTCTGAAACAGTAATTTTTCCTGTGTTTGATTTCACAGTCTTGCATAACCTTGGAATTTCTGATGATAAAACCTGTGATACTTGTTCTTCTGGTACTAAAACCACACCCCCTGAACTGTAACCTATGGCTGTAAAAGCCATAGGGGGAGAATCTAAGATGAGAAATTATCAAGCAAATTCCCACTGAAGTTCTCGTTAAATTAGAGAAGATGGGTTTTGCCCAGGCTGAAATGGGATCTCAAGGACCATGGCCAGTCCTGTGATTATAACCCATGGTTATAGTTGCTCCAAAAAAGTTGCTATATTGAATTAATAACACAGCCTAAAAAATGTTTTTCCACGTCATCTTTGGAGAGCAGAGAGGAGGGAGCATCATAGCATACGGCATCACATCAACTGAAATGCTCTTTGCACCAACCGGCAGAGCACCCCTTAAAATCGCTCTGCATCAGCAGGTTTTGTCATCACGAAGGCAGAGTAAGACGAGGGATTTAAAAAGATCACAAAGCACACCGCAACTCCTACTCATCGCGCGGCTTTTGGAGCGTTCTCAAGGAAGATGAGGATTAAATGGGCAAAGGCTTTTAAATATTCTCTCATGCGAAGGAATGGAATTAGGCCCACAAAAGTAATTTGCTTGGAATATTAACCTGGGAAATGGGAGATACGTTTGAACTCCCTTGTGGCAGAAGTGAAAGTGAACTTGGGTCATTTACAACCTGATTACCCTAACCATGAGCAATTTTAAATAAAAAGAGGGAACTGGGAATTCTTCCCCAGCTGCGCTTGTCACAGGGCTTGATCTTATAATTGTGCTCTTAGGATATCTACAGGATGAGACAAGTAGGAATTAGACCTAGGAATGAGAAAGGTAGATGAACAACTTAAATTTTAAATATAGAGAGTTCAAAAATGTCTAATGTATATAATACATTATAAATTAATATGTATTTATATAAAACTAAGAATGGCTTATGTAATGTAGAAAATATATAAAAATATATTAAAATAGCCTTACCTAAGGATTACATTATGTGGCCTAGGTGCTTAGATGCTCAACACTGCACCTGGTCAGACGCCACGTGAATTAACCCACCTGGAGCTCCATCCTGCCATAGACAGGCCAGCCACTGTAGCCGGGTATCTCACTTATCGCTTTCTCAGGCACCTGGACATTGCATTGCAGGAGACAGACCAGACATCCCTTTGGGCAGCCCTGCTCATTCCTTACTGACTTCACTGGCAATACCTCAGCTGCCTAAAGACCTTGACTACATATAGGATTGTGTGAGCAACAGATGGATCCCCTGAACCCTGTAATAAATAGAAGAAAGGAAATCAAAGATGTGTGAATCAAGGAAATTAGCAGAAACGCTGCAACATTTCTAAGTACCGTTTTTCATTAGAGGCTGTTGTTTGGAGTTTCTAAAGCTGCACAAACCCAAACTGATGGAAAATATTAGGAAGCAGGGAAAGGTAAAATGAGAATCTGAGCAATGTCCTCTCCTACATTATCAAAACAACAGACTTGTTATGCCCGACCGCCCCTTCTCTAGGGTTTTTTTCTGGTGGGGATTTTTTTTCAGTAGATCGTGCCACATGACGGCAGCCATCAGTGACACAGAGGGAACGCGGACCCGGGTTGTTCTGAACGTTGAGCTGTAACGGATGTCCACCACAGCCAACATCTGTCTGTCTGTCTGTCTGCCTCCTCCCCTGCTCCACTCAGCCGGAGGTAGGTCTCGCCCCAAGTTCAGTTTGCAAACCGGGAAAGCTGTCCATAGCGAAGCCCCTGAGAATTACAAAAAAGACAAAACATATTTAAAAAAGAGCAGTGGACGTTGAACAGCCGCGAAGCCAGCGCAGCCTGACCGGGAGCGGGGCCATGCCTCGCTGGGACCCCCAGGCGGGGGTCCCAAAAGGCCGCTGGGCGCCGCTCCCACCGCCCGTGGACGTTCTCCCGCCGTTCCTCGGCGGCCGGGGCAGCCCCTCGCGCTCCCAGGGAGGGCCGGAGCCGGTGGGGAGGGGAGGGGAGGGGAGGGCCAGGCCGGCCGCGGTGTGCCCCTCCTCCCGCGCCGCTCCCGGCGGAGGGCGCCGCGCTGCCATGGCAACCGGGACAGGCGGGGCGCTACCCCGGAAGCGAACGCGCAGGGCCCGCCCGGCCCGGCCCGGCTTGACTCGTCGCGTGCGCCGGCCCCGCCCCCTCGCGCTCGTCAGGCGGTCCGCGCGGGGTGACGTGTCGCGCGCGCGAGAAGCCGGAAGTAGTGTCCGTCAGGGCGGGGGGAGACGAAGCCGTGACCGTTGCCGCCGCGGGCGCGCGCCGGAGGCGCCCAGGGACCCTCGCCTCCCCCGCAGGCCGCCGCGCGCCCCCACCCCCCGCCCCGGCTCGCGCCGCCGCCGCCGCCGTTCCTCCGCGTCCCGCCCCGCCATGGCTCTGTGGCGGCTCCTCATCGCCGCGGCGCTGGCGGCGGCCGCGCTCCCCGCCGCCGCCTTCTATCTGCCGGGCCTGGCGCCCGTCAACTTCTGCGAGGCTGACAAGGAGAAGCCCGAGTGCAAGGTGAGCGGGGCCGTGGCGGACCCGGAGCGGGGCGGGGGCCCGCCGCGCTGAGGGGAGGCCTCGGGGCCGCCCGCGCCCCTAGGGCCCGGGTTGCTGCGCGGCCTGAGTTTTACCCTTCTGCTGTGGGGTTTGTGTGTGGGGTGGTTTGTTTTGGTTTTTTTTTTTTTTTTCCGGRGGGTTCGTAGCTGCCTCGTTGTAACGCACCAAACGTCCCCGGCGGCCCGGGGGCAGTTGCTGCAGGGAGGGACTTTGAGCGTGTTTTGGTTTCCACCGTAATCGCTGATGGGAAAGTGTCCGCGGTCCCTGGCGGGGACGGAGAGGGCGATGGGTTCATCTCGTGAGTTACGGTCACGTTGCGGAAATAGGAAGCCCCGGCGGCTTATCTGTCGGGCCCTTTTAAATACTTGTTGGAAGGCTGCAGAAAGTAAGGATAGCAGTGACAGGTCGTGCCGGGGGTTGTGTGATTCTTGGCAGGAGTGAGCAGCCGATGGCTGCAAGCAGATAGCAACCCTTTCCTTGCTGTGTCTTCCTGGCCGCAAGAATCTGAAATGTAGGGGCCTCTTGGCCACTGAGTCTCAAATGAAGCTTAAACTTATTTTCATGCCTCTATAAGTGATAAGCAAAGTTCACATAACCAAATTGCTTATCTATAAGGATGTTGCCTGGTAAGGAGTCTGTACTTAAAATAGTCTTTGCTCCTTTGGGTGAGCTTTAGAAGTTGTTTGCTGCTGCTGTGATGGAAATTACACCAGACCATGCCTTGAGACTTGAATGAGAAAGTTCAAGACCAATAGCTTTTATGATCCATTGTCTTATTGCTGTTGAAAGTGGCTATCTCACACTTTCTGATCTCTCAGCTTCTGTATTACATGAAACGCTGGTCCAGTGTTCTTCAGAATAAGAGTCTGTTCAAACTGTATGCTTTTGGTAAATACCTTGCACTGACTTTATCCATTTGCTGTCATGAATCAGTAGAGCAGGTAATAAGCCAAACGTGTAATGAAAGCATCATTGATGTAAATGTCTTTTCCCTTCTTTAAGTGTATTGTTCCATTCAGACTAGCCAAAACTTGCACCTAACATAGCTGTGGATTTTTTCACTCTTGTTTCTGTGCTTCTTCTGTTGTAGTAGTAAAACATTTCGTGGACGTTCTCTTATAGGATCATAGAAATGGTTTTTGGAAGTGACCTCAGGAGGTCACATAGTCCAACCTCATGCTTGAAGCAAGACTGTTGCCAACACTAGATCAGCTCAGGTCTACCTTTGTTTAAGCAAGCCTTGAAAACATCCAAGCCTGGAGCATCCGTCACCTCCCTGGGTGACCTGTTACAATGCTGCACTACCCTCTTAAGGAATTTTTTTTCTTCAAGTACAGGCTAAGACTTTCAAGCTGCAGTTTGTAGTTTTTCACAACATCCCTGAAAAATATTGCTATGTTTGACTTATTCCTGTTTTAAGCTAGGATTGTGGCAGAAAGATGTTGTTGTTGTTGTTGTTGTTTTGGTTTTTTTTTTTTTAAGTCAAGTAAACCAGGATGCCTACTGTCTTTTGTAACCAACCTGAGACACTTATGGGGTGATCTTTCTCAGATGTCTCTGTATTTTTTTTTTCCTCATATAATGTGTACAAAATGTTTGTCTCCTTATCCTGAGAATTTATCATTTTATAAATGTGAAGTGAGGTGCTTAAGTAACATAAATCTACCACCAGTGGCTAGCCGAACATTTTAGGATAACCTCAACAGGTGTATTATTGCAAAAATCTCTTTCTAAAATTAGCCACTTCTTATATTCCTCTACCTTGTGCCAGCCATTTACGTGCTAAGTGAGACACAGGCATATGGAGAAGTCTAAATCACTCTTCACATCTAAGTCTTTCCATGTAGTCTGCAACTGAATGTAGTCTGGTCCCTGGTGAGGAGAAACAATATGTGATCAGATAATTGCTGTATCATAATATTTATGTAAGTGGGTAAAACTAAGCTTCCCTGGACAACCTTAATTTTTTACATGTTCTTGCTGAGTTCTTACAGTTGTCACTGTTGATTATGATGTCAGTAGTAATACTGAGTTTTCCTCTGCCTTGAGGATTTAGATCCACAGACCAGATCTCTAAATGGTACTATTTGTCTGTTATAACCTTTGTGGCGCTCCTGTCCTCTATTGGTGAGATGGGATGGGGTGTTGTTAGTGGGGCACGTAGGTAGCAGCACAAGAATGATGAAACTCATGACTTTCCCCCTTCCTCCAAGCTGTCTACTAATCTGCTTGGGCAAACTCAGCTTGGCTACTTTTCCTGTTTCTGGTTGGAATATCATCAGAAATGGCATGTGATCTGGGCAGACTTAAATACTAACTCTTGCCTGAACATTAAGAATCCTTACTCAGTTTAAAAAAATGCTGATGGCTGCAAAGGGGACTTGCCATTGTATGGGAAATTGTTTATCAAAGATGCTGATCTGCAGTAACGCATATACTTCTTATGGAAAATTGAAGCATACAAGTAAATCTCCCCCTCCAATGACAAATAGCTAATCTAAGGCTGTGGTTCTGTGACCAGCTGAGGCAGTCTAATTCCTTGCTGCTGGAAGTGAGAGATTTCATTCCTGTCTTCCTCGGGGCTATGTGTTCCTGTCCTCTGCATCGTCCCAGCTGTGTTACTTGTTAAATCCTTTTTTGAGCTTATTAACATGGCAGGAAACTATCCAGCTTTTTGCCAGACTAGTTTTTTGCTGTGTTAGTAAGTTGAAGTGGCTTACAGAATCATGACAAGCGTGCACTACCCAAAGGTAAGCAGCAGGTCTGCATGGCTTAGGGCAGAGGAAAGAGGAGCAGTAAGGTGTCTTCACTTAATGAGTTAATTTAGCAGCTCACAGATGCCTGCCACTCATGGAACTGCATCCTAACTTGCACATGGACAACTACAGTATATCAGTAAAGCATAGCACCTGACTGAAGTATCTGAGCTACAGATATGTGTGAACAATTCCATCTTTTTTTTTTTTTTTCTTTTCCCTCCAGAATTTCTTGGTTTGGCTAAACTTGAGTGAATTTTCATAGGGAAGAAAAGCTCTCCTGTTGATTCCTGGTGAGAAAATAGATGGCTTGCTGTTGAAAGGGGGAGGTCGTGTTCCTGAAAGCACTCACCTTCCTTTTGCTGTCTCCAGCTCTTGTCTGATTGCACAGTAAGAGAGTTCAACTTGCTATGCTGCTAAAAACTGCTCTTTAAAAATTTTTTGGGTAAGTCTTTTGCTGTTTTGGCCAGTTGAATTGGTTTACTGTGCAAGCAGATAACTGCCAAAACCAGTGTAAGGTAAACACTTGAAATGTATTGGGGCTGTGGGACTAGAATAAAGGAAGGGATTTTGAGACTAAGAGGGAAGAGTGAGAGACCTCTCCCTTTCTGTAGCAGCAGGCTACCCCTTCTGTAATTAACATGTATAGACCAAACTAGTCTGAAACCACAGCAGACTGAATTTCAAGTTCTTACTCAAGAGTTGCTGGAGTAACTGATAAACTTTTGTAAGAAGGTAAATGTGGATATCCTTGCCTTCTCTTTGGAAAGAGCTTCTGTTCAAACTTAAAATAGTGTATCAGTCTGAATACATTGTTTAAATCCTCATAGTTCAGTTTTCAGTTGTTACATAGATAAAATTGTGGAGCAGCTTAATTATAGGGAGAAGTACTGATCTCGTCCGTACTTTTATTCATGTTCTTTTAGACTTTATTACACAGAAGTTGTGGTGATGACTAATATGGCTCTAACTTGGTACCTTGAACTAAAACACTGGCAACTGTGGTAATTGTATTATTCTCGTGCATGATTTCTTGCTACCTTGTAGTTTGAATTGTTATATTAGCCTTAAAGTGGTTTTGTCATGTGGTCACTGTTTTTGTGATGGTTAGATAGTGTTTTACTTATGCTCTCAGCAGATACAGTTCATTACACAAGATTCTACATTTCAAGATGTATAATTACACAAATCTTATGTTTTCAGCTTTCCTTTACCTTATTCACACAAATCTATTTATATATATCCGTCAGAATTGAAGAAGTGCTTTAATATAACTGCTGATTATCTCCACTCTTTCAGTCTGGAATCGAGCTGTTTGTGAACAGGCTTGACTCTGTAGAGTCAGTCCTTCCCTACGAATATACGGCGTAAGTATGTTATACTGTTTATGTCATTCTAGTTGTCAGTTCTTCCAAAAAGATGAATTTAATTTATCTTAAAGTATTATCTACATCTTGCTACAGCAGTTTGCCAGTGAGGAATGTCTATTTATTTTGCTAACATAAGTTTACAAATACAGAATTTTCAATGAGCAGAGGGATGCATACGTTGCTTCCTTCTTCTCAGTTGTCTTTGCTCATACTTTAGAAGTAGTGCATGGATTCATAGGTCCTCATGTAGGTCGAATCACTGCTTTAGAGTAACTTAAGGTTAAAATGTGTGTGTGTGTGTGTGTGTATATATATAAAAAAAGATATAATATTTACTCTTCTGCATTAGTTGTCATTTTAGAGATCAAAGTATTACTGCTGTCTTTAGTAGCCTATAGCCAGATGAGTTAAAGTGGTAATGAGGTGTGAACTTCCCATCAATTATCTTAATGAGGTGTTAAACGTTTTCTTGGTACACATCATAGGAGTGCACAAAATGTATCAGTGCCTGGTACAACTATGTAAAGTTGTTGCTTCAAAGAATATTTTGACTGTCACTATTGCTAGCTAGTTATGGCTACACTTTAATGAACACAAATATGATATACTTGAAATTAGGCTGGAAAAACTTGGAGGATGTGCTATTAAATGTGTTGGTGAATAAAACTGCAATAACCTGTTTATTTAATAGTGCTTGTTGTAAAGGAGCTGTCTGTGTGTGTGTGTGTATATATATATATTTGCTTTTATTATTCCCCCCCCCCGCCCAAGAATCTGGCCTGCATGCTTTTCTTTCAGAGCTGTCACAAAACTCTATGTGAAGGTTTAATTCTTGGCTAAAATCCCTGTTCAAATAGGAAACTTCTAATTACTTAAGGAAATTTTTATGCTACCATGTTTAATATAAACTGAGTTCTGAAATAGCTGATGAAGAGATTTGATTGTTGGTTTTACTTTGGTTTTTTTCAAAATGGGACTGTGATTTTCACACTTTGCTTTGCAGGTTCAAGGAAGAAACTTGTCTAGAAGGAAAGCTGTATAGTTACTTTTGATGAAGGTGTTGACTTGGGAGCACTGTTTGAGGTCTAATACTTGCAGCTGAGAATATTTTATTAACTTTTGTATCTTTTCTCTAATTCAGGTTTGATTTTTGTCAAGCGGAAGGAAAGAAGCGTCCCTCTGAAAACCTCGGCCAAGTATTGTTTGGAGAGAGGATAGAACCATCTCCTTACAGGGTTTGTTCTCTGACAAGGGGCGTTCGGTAATACATACGTTCAAATGTAACCAAAGGAGATCAGAATTTTGAAGATCCCCTTCACAAGTCCTTTGTCTCCAAGAGCTTCAAAATCTGAAATTCCACATAATAGAAATCTGTCAATTTAACCTAATTGTAACTACGCACTTTGCATCATGGAGCTGTAGCCTGAAATGCTGTGGAGGTTGTCTTCTCTCTTTGGAACCTGCCAAAACCTGATTCTTGCGCCTCAGCTGTCCCCTTGTTAGAGGGAGTTGAGTACTCTTATTTCTTGGAACCAGATCTGAAAATACCGCAGCTGTAAAATGGAAGAATTAGAAATGGTGTTAGCCAGCTTGTCTTTTCTGTTGACTTGAAGCTCTCGCCTTCTCTCCTACATGTAGTAGGAGAGAGAGTTATCAACTGAATCTGCCTGGGACGGCATTGCTGCTGTGAGGTCAAATGACTTGTCTGGTAAATCATTACAGAAAACCTGTTTTAATCAGTAAAAAGGAGCTCTTAGTGTAAGGCTCCTACAGTGAGCACAGGAGGGTTTTATAGCACACACCAATACAAAAACCTCCTCTGGAGGGTTAATATACGTAGTCTTGGTAATGTTAGGTGTTTTTATTATAATAGTATAGGCAATTATGAGTGCATAGGGGAAACTTGTTAAATACTGAAATGACACAAAGTTTGTTACAATCTTTTTGCTCATATTCTTTCATTTTTCTTAGTTCACATTCAACAGGAAGGAGACATGTAAACCTGTTTGTACAAAAACATATGATACCACAAAGCCAGAAGATAAACAGAAATTAGACTTTTTGAAAAAAAGTATGCTACTGAATTATCAACATCATTGGTAAGTTGATATCAAAATTCATAGATTGGTTAGTCTAGTATGTTGGTGATAATTTAATTTAGTTTATCGTTTTGTATTTGCAAGTTAATACAGATTGAACACTAGGTATTTGTGCTGAATCTATTACCCTTCTGTTCTTGCAAAAGATGTTATATTGTTTGTTGTCTTCGTAAAAAATTTCCTTCGTGTGAAGGATAAGCACCAGGTATAATGGAAGCGAGCCTGTTTCCAAACATAAAGCTTTGTGTAGTTTTTGTGCTGCCTCTGTGCTTACTGTAAAATACTGCTATTTCTTTGCACCTGTAAATGTAGAAGTTAATCCTGCCCTAGCTTGAGAAGAGTCTTAAGGCACCTTCATTCTGTTGCTATGTTGTCTTTGTTTTCCTTGAGAGCCTTTGCACTCCCCTTCAAATGTTGTGTCCAGGAGATAGAATCAATGGTTCTGAGAGTTTTATGCAAGGTTTGTTTCTCTTATAGGATATGCAAGTGAAAGGTGGCCAATGAAAATTAATTAACGAATAATTTTGAGGAACGCATAAACACTTGGTCCCTTCTTACTCTCTGAGTCCTTCTGTAACCATCTGAGTTGTCTTGGAGCACGCTGGGGCTCTGTTTCTGCTTGGACACTGAGAGGTCCTCTTCCAATGGGCATTAAGGGTGGGGCAAGGCTGAATGTGTACGCTGAATCTTACACTGATTTTCAGTTAGGATTTAGCCATGCTCTGCACCCACATCCAAGAGCTGGGAAATATTTATCAGCAGGTTCCGTCTTGACATTGGAAATGCCCAGCCACGCTGTYTGTATTGCTGTAGTGCTTTGTATGTTGGTATGCTGTGCTAACAGCAGCCTTTGGTTGCAAGGGTAGAAGGAACAACTTTGGCATGAAGTTGTCAGAGTTCCTGTGGCACATCTTTGCAAGTAATACATGAGCATAATTAACCGATGTTGCCCATATGATTCCAAATATGTGCTCCCTGCTTCACAGAAACAAAGGTTTCAGTCTTCATCTAATTAGATGAAAACTTTCTGGATATATTAGTAAAAATGCAGGTGAAATGTTGAATCTTGCCATTGTCATTAAATGTTTTGCTGTGATGTCACATTCCGTTTCTTCAGTTTTGAAACAGCCACCCATGCTGGAAAGGCAGTGAGTGCTTTTTCTACTGTTCTTGGGAACCGATATAGGATATCCTTTTTTAGGGATAAATTATGGCTTGCTGATGTAAATCTTTCTGGGAACCTCTTGAAAATTAGTGTCGTTGGAAGTTGATAGATTAGGTCAGAAGGGTTCATAGGCAATAGCCATACGTTTATGTAAGTGAACCAGGAAGTAATAAAGAAACCCTGAAAGGCACAGCTACTTTTGCAGGGATTGGGAGTGTATATGCCTAATGCTGAAATAAGTAGAGCTTCAAACATCCTGGATTTGGCTATATTCCTGTTAAATACTGCATATATTTATAATATTTACACCACGTTGAATTTCCCTGATGCATGTTGGTGTGGCATAAAGCTTCAGCTTTAAAAGTTTGTGTATGTTTTGGGTAAATGAAAAATAGTTTCCCAAGGCTATGACCCTGTCACTCTTTGAAAGAGATTCAGCTTTTTTAGGAAAGTCCAAAACTTAAGCTGACTATTGATACAGAAACTGAAACAGAACTATGTAAAACTAATCACRCAGAAAAGTGCTTTAGACTGGGTTTTTTCCCCTTAGATTAAATTGTTTTACAAATATACTTACTGTATTCAAGTATATTTTTTAGCCTGTACAGCTAACTTGATAGGACTGTTCAGATTTTAGTAAGATGTAGTTCTATTTTTCAGTGTGAAAACTGCCCTTTAAATTTAGGGCATTCTTATACATATTCTTATATTCTTAGTTCTTTTAATAGCACCTCTACTATTTGGTTTTTTGCTAGGCCCACTGCCCTAAAACTTTAGAACCAGTGGCATGAAGAATCCCTGTTTATGTCTGTTATGGTAATGATAGTCCCCCTCAGCCACAGCTTCACAAGGTGGAAGTGGCTGAATTTTTTGATGAATGATGCATGGTCCAGGAGTATGGTCCAAGGGTATGTTGTACAGGGATCAGCAAGGTAGCATAAGTGGGGATTTAACAGGTTTATTATCCAGCTTCAATTTATCATAAAATTCCTGGGGAACACAGATGGTGCAAAGTACTTTTAAAGTTTTTAAAAGCCACTTAATAAGATTAGGAATTGACATACTGAATTGGACTCAACAGCTATACTGATATCTTGGCTGACAATGTTCATCACCAGATGTTCTTGAGAGACATATAAGAACACTGTTGTATAGCATATTTGCCCCACATGTATAATCTCTTCAAGTCATTTTAAATTTGAAGATTAACTGTGAAAAATGATTTGCTGCTTAAACTATCAATTTGTTCCAGCATTGCTGCTTGAAGGCAGCTCAGTATGTCTTTGCTGTAGAAGATGCAAGGGAAAGCCTTTATCCCAACCAAACTCTTTAGCAGTAGGTTAGTGCTTTACCTGGTTTTGATTATGAAATGAAAATACTAACAAAAGCAAGAGCTCTCTCTAGCATATATTATGGAGGTAAAATTCCAAATATGGTCCAAGTGTAATGAATCTGCATCTGGAATAGCTCCTAATCAGCAACTTAATTGTGCCCCATAGTAGCATGGTGAAACGAGTAGGAGTTGGTGGGTGCTGCTGCTGTTTGCAACTCTGTGATAGTCTGAGAACCTGGAAACTGTGTTTTTGGAAGGCCTGTCTTCACCTCTTCCACTGTATCAGTATGAGCCATGAACATTGCTACTTATTTCTGTCTGGGAGCTAATGGTAGGGATGATGCAGATCTCCTTATGTTTTGTGAACAAAGGCACCATGTACCTCTCTTTTTACCCCCATCTATTGATGTTCTTTAAAAAATAGTGCTACTTCAGCAACTGTTACAATACACAACAAACTCAATAATGCTTCGTTGTTGTCTGAAGTCATAATTCCTGTGTTTTATTAGGTATTAAAAAGTACCTGATGAGGTATTATCAGGTATGAGGTATTTGTTAGCATTAATAGCCTGGTGGTTGTAATGATGAGACATTTCATTGTAAAGGATATTCATTAGCTTGATAAGTTTTACAAAAATATGTGGTGTTAAGTTTCAGTGGGATGTCCTTTTTTTGGTCTAGCGATGTACAAAAAGTGGCAGTTGTCTCATGTCTTTATGTGTGAAGTTTATTAGTAGACCTTTAAAAGCATACCTTGGAGCAATTAATGTTGCCCTAAGGGCAGCTGCTGAATTTTAAGTCATCTTTGAATGACTTTCTTCTGGGATTTATCTTTCAGCTAGTTAAAACACTTCATAACATAAAGAAACAGGTCTGGTTTTTTTAGTAGTTCCTTTTACAAAGGGACAGGTGACCACGTTTGGTATCTTTATGTTTAAAAGTGTGTCTTTGGTTTTGACATTTGTACTGTTTGTAACATGTTGGATACTGTTTGTATCTTATTGTCTTATAATTTTCCACAACTCCTCATGGGGGTGTGGGATTCCTCTACAAATTTTTCATTGAAACTGAACTATAAACCTACTGGGCTCAGGACTTTTAGGTAATATGAATATAAATTTTGTGAGGCAATAATGTAAAGGCAGCAGGTAAACAATGGAGGGAGGTTTGAAAGCACCCACATTCCCAAATGTGGCTTACAATTTTTTGCTCATGTAAACAATCTAGTTAAAATATTCCATACTCTCAGGGAACTGCAACTGAGGTCAATGGTCAGGAATTCACTTAAATAGCAAAAAAAAAAAAAAAACACCCAAACCCAACAAACTTGCACTTTAGCTTTAATGCAAAATAAAAGTTTAAAGAGTGTAGGCAAAATTTTTTATTTTGTGTTTTGTCTTAAAGAAACTTGAAATTACCAAGTTCATTTTAGCTGATTTTGTGGATTATTTTGGCCATTTTTAAAGACAAAATAATGAAATGTTCAATTGTTATGACTTTGGAGTGGGAGAGTTTTATATATTGGGCTATATTTGTAAGGGGACTTCAGAAACCAGACCAGTGAATAGAATGTTTTGGTGGTCACAGAGTGTAAGCCTCCTATTTCCAAGCCACCTTCTGAAGAAACAGACTGATTTTTAAAATAATTTTTTTCTAAAAAAGATAAAGTTTCAGTTGGAGAGCTAGATGCTTATATCTCATTTGGAAACTGGATTGGCAGTCAGTGCAATTCCATGGGTTAAGATCTGAAAGAAGTATTATTCTTGTAGTTAATCTTCCAATAATGAATGTAGCAAAGTTAGATTAATATTAATCTGGTTTTGTTTCCATTACATTGTGTATTTTGAAAGATTGTGAAATGTCACTGTGCCGTTTACAGGATTGTGGACAACATGCCTGTGACCTGGTGTTATGATGTTGAAGATGGCCAGAGGTTCTGCAATCCTGGTTTTCCTATTGGCTGTTATATTACAGAAGATGGCCGTCCAAAAGATGCCTGTGTTATTAATGTATGTTTATGCAATTTTTTTTTTTAATATCCCCTTTTTAATAATTTAAAGACTGCCATTTCTCCTATGTCCTGTTTCTATGGTGAGTCCTCACTATCTTGAGAACCCTTGTTCTGTAAAACTAGGTAAGTGTTTTGATATCTCTGCAAGTACCACAATTTGTAAGCCTCATCTAAGCCTAAGAACTTTGTCTCTTCTGTTGCATAATACAGAAGGGCTCTAAAAGATAGAGGGAAGAGATGAACGTGCATAGCATTTAGTACCTGTAAAGGGTGAAGGAGAGGAAAAACATGTCATCCTTCATTGCCTAAGAAGTGTAAACATTCGAAGGCTTGGACTTTACATTTTTGTGGGATAGAAGTGTTTTCATGGAAGCAGGTTTGCATAGACATGTTTGTACCTCTGCATGGAAATTAATACTTCTTGAAGGATTGCTTTCCCTAAAACTGTGTGGGCTAATGGAAGAAGGCAGAATATAAGATTTCTGAGTCAAGAAAGCTTCTACGGTGAGAGAGAGATCTATTGGATTAACTGGTGGAGGTCCAGATAAATGCACTGTATGTATTATGGAGATAAAAACACAGTAGAAAATCCAGGATGTCTTTAGATTACAGCAGACCTCTTCCATGGAGAGGTCACTGAGGACCTGGAATAGGTTTTTGGTTTTACTTAATGGATCTTACCAAAGACGACAGTTTCTGCAGTTTCTAATTTTGTTTCCTTTACTCCATAATGAATTGGTTTCAGAGGCTGCATATGAATGGATGCTTGAAACACATTTATGATCAAATATGTAATCTGGCAATATTCTTTTAATCTTGTTTAAATACTTGCTTTTAATAAAAGGAAAATAACCTTTGAAGGAGTAACTGAAGGACTGTAGAAGAACACTTTGTTTATATAACTATTCTTATAATTAGGGTGCTTTGTAGAAAGGGGTGGGGATAGAACCCTGAAGAAGTACTAATTGAACTTCAGTAGACATAATACTTGTGATTTAACAACCTCTTTAACTGACTAAATTCCAAGCTGATGTTTCCCTTCACCTGAGATTTGTATTCAGCATTCTTGGCTGCTGCTTGCAGTTCATCCCTGTGCATCTTTGGTTTCAAATGTCAAGGTGGTTCTGTCACAGAGAGCCATTATTTGCATTGTTTGTCTTGGGAGGTTCTGTTTAATCTATGAAAAATATGTACGTTGTTTTAAAATAGCTGATGTTTATGAAACGCTTCTGATATGGAAGTTGCCACGTAGTTGTGTATTCAGTTTGCTACTTCAATTAAATAAAATGGGACATCTTCAGTTACTGAAATATTTTAATAAATATATTTATATTTATAAATACATTTTATATTTAAATATGTTTTTCTACTTTTCAACTGTAATAGGCAGTTCTTAGCATTAACTTTTCTAGTTTGCCTTTTTAATGCAAGGCTTTAATGCAAAGACTTTACTGTCTTTGTATTCCCAGAATCCCGCATTCATCTTGTAGGAGAACTTCTTGACAGAAAAACTGTACACAGTCTAAAACTCTTATGTAAGCTTCTGCCTAAGGCTTTTGGATGTCTTTTATCTTTTTGATTGTTTAACACTGTCTTTTATCACTGCAGTCAGAATTTCATGAAAAAGACACTTTTTATATCTTCAACCATGTTGACATAAAAATATATTACCATGTTGTGGAAAATGAAGCTCTGGGAGCAAGACTAGTTGCTGCTAAACTTGAACCAAAAAGGTTAGTACTTGGAAATAACTTGTCATCAAACAGTGGTCCATCCCAAGGTACTTGCTTTGATTTGGGGACCTGTTGCTAGTCAGAAATGTTTTCAGATACGTGACCTGTACATTAGCTTTCCTGTGGATTGATGTAGTCTAATGTAGGACAGTCTAACATAATTTTGTTCTGAATCCGATAGATCTTTGTGCACTATTTCCTATTTGGGCCAAAAAAAAGATAAAATAAAACCTGGAAGTGGTATGTGTTCAGTGAAGCAACCCTCATTTCCCTACTGGGGAACATTTTGTCTTGTGAGGGAATAGGCCACCAGTGCCTGAGGCAGGAGTAATCAGAGTGCAACATTTGATGTCTTCAGCAATCAGGATTTGAATGGAATGATTTCACAAATATATTCATCAGTTGTTCTGGTGTCTATGTGGCTTTTGCACAACTGATGTCTGTTTTATTATTTCTTAGCATCTTATCTTTCCTTTCTTTTGTATTCTTGGTATGACAGAGCTTGTTGCTTTGTTGGTCCCGCATCATGATGAAAGTATTTTTTTCTGACAAAAGTTAGTAATTCTGTTGTAACTTTTTGAGTGTTCTGGAGGTTCTTAGCTGTACTCAGACTTCTTTAATTTTTGGTGCTCTGCTTTAGAGACTGTGCTCTCTATAGTTTTCTTTTTAGAAGAGACAACTATTGTTTAAAAAGTTCAAGTATCAAAAAGTCCTGTGCTTATGATACATTTCTTATGAGTTCTGAAATTAATGAGGCATTAAGAACAATTTTTATATTTAAGGGAAGAATCCTGGATGAAACTGATGCTTGTGTAAGATGAATGAATTCTTTCTTAAGAGTGTTATCAGTGAAGCAGCTTTCATTCTGTGTTTTTTCTTCCTACAGTTACAAGCATACTCATCCAGACAACCCTGATTGCTCAGGAGTACCTATGGATATAAGTAATAAGGCTAGTGGAGAAGTCAAAATTGCTTACACATACTCAGTTTCTTTTCAAGTGAGTACTAAACTTTCTGTGCTAGTTACCTCTTAAAACCATGCATTAATACTCTGAATTATAAAGATGGACAACTAAAATTATCTCAGAATAGTAAATTTGTGGGTTTAAAACTTTATTTGAACTGGAATGTCAGAGATGGCTTGGGATTCAACCACATGCTTTACAATTTTGCATACCACCCCCCACACACTGAATGTGAAATGCATATGTGTTTTTTAAAAGAATCACACTTTCCATGTTTACCTAGGCTGTCTGGTAGATTAYTTTTCAATCCAAGCTCAAAGTCTGAGAAATGGTGTGTTTCAGCAAATTAGTGTTGTAGGTAGGTTGAAGCTGATCATTTTCTGCTCTCCTGCTGCAAAAGCTTTCTTTTCTTCAAGGTATTCCTCCCATAGAAATTTGCAAAAGAGTAGGAAGCTGGTATTCTTTGTTCCACTACTCTCTATTTAAAGACAGAGGAGCAGTATATCAGGCAACTGTAGGGAGCAGTGATACTTGAATATGTCTCATTCTGGTGACAAGCAAGGGATTTTTTTTTTTTTCTTTTTTTCTAAAATGGAGTTTGCTGGACAAACTGTTTCCCAGAGTTTCCCACTCTTTCCCAAGCTGTTTCCCTATTAGTCTAAGACCTCAAAATGCAAGTGGCTCACTAAAAAGAGAGCAGATTATAACTAACTGGATTTCTTGACTCCCTGTGTACATATTGAAGGGATAGCTTACACGCAGCAGTTCATATTTTCAACCTCAACAATTCTGTGATCCTTCTGGATATGAAGGAGTCTACGCCTTCCTTTTTCTTTTTTTTTTTTTTTTTTTTTTTTTATGGCCTTGAATTACACTCTTTGCCTTTACTACACTCTAAATATCAATAGGGCAATTTTTAATTTTGTTTAACCTTTTTCTTGTTCTGATTGCAAGGCCAGTGGTGTCTTTCAAAATGATAGGCCATTGTCATTTCAAGGCTGTTCATATATCTATCTTAATTCTGGATTTATAGCCTGCTGTAGGATTCAGTTCAACTGTGGTGAAATGGAGACTAGATAGTTGATCTTTAAAGTTAGTTGGAGGGTAGCATTGAGTTAGGGTGTGGGATCCACTGTCATAAGAAGTACACAGTAAAGCACTTATATCACCACGTTGTCTCAGGCATGAACCCCTTTTATCTCTTGTAACTGTTGTTATAGCAGTGTTTGAAGAATTACCCATGATCGCTCTTTACTCTAGTAATGTACTGGATTATAGCAGTGTTTGAAGAATTACCCATGATCGCTCTTTACTCTAGTAATGTACTGGATTACATAGTACAGTTCAAAATACAATAAATAGTATAAGAAAAGTATTCAGAAGGGATTATATTATGTATGATTAATAATTATATTTTGAGAAATTATATCAGTTATGATGCTGCAATTAATTTGTATACTGAAAAGCAAGTACTACTGGAAACCTGTGAGAAGTTAGTATTTAAGAATGACCTTAGCTTCATGCTATTATATTGTTTATCTTAAAAAAAAAAAAAAAAATTACATGCCCAGCTGTGTGTGTGTTACTATCCTGTGCACAATGTTACATCACTTGGAGGTCGTTTTCTGAAATTCCATTGGGTTGGCAGATCAGGTCATCTCAGGAAGATAGGAAAAAGGCAGTGTAGGTATGGGGAAAAATGCGGTTCTGTCCTAGAATCATTGATACTGGTTTAGAAACTTGTTGCTTGCATTGAGACCTAGTTTTATTACCTCAGTAAACTAGATATTTGATCTTGGCTAAATTTTTTTAACCCGCTGGTTTTTATTTTTTCAAAACTGGCTTGACTGGAAAGCACTCTTGCTCTTGTATGTTATAAATTACTAAAATAACATCCTGTCAGAAAAACACCTAGCCATTTTTATTAATTGATAATAGTGTTTATGGTTTGTTTAATAGCAATCTTCAGGTTGATCAGCACTGTTTATTCYTTTTTTCATGTTTACTCTGCAAAATAAAACAAAGAAATGCTCTTTTTGAAGTGTTTCTGATCAATGAATGTTCAGTCTGAGTAAGTGTAATCAGCTGAAATTCATGAAGGAATAATTTGTTTCCTTCTAACAATGTAAGTTTTGTAGTATTGTCTCCCCACCTGTCTTGCAGTATAAGCTGAACGTAATTGGATTGGTAGTTGGTACTGAAACAAGGTTGTATCAAAGCAAAGGATAATTTGGACAGAGCACCATCTAAGAAGTGGGACATTATGCTGGAGACTATATAGCACAGCTTAGTTTCTCAGTGTCTGTGGTGTTGACTTGCGCTAAAAAATGCATATTCTTTGTTATTCTGCTTGTCATTTGAATTCCAGATGAAGTAATGTAATTCTTGAAGGGAGGAAGCACAATTAAATTAATTTGATATGCCTTTATGTCCTAAGAAGACATGGGTGCTCAATACTATTGAGAAAATATTTTTGTTTAGATTCTGTGGTCAAATCTTAGGTTTGTTTTAGGTTTAGGTTTTGGAGATTTAAGATTGCTTTGCATGAATGTCAACTTGTAAATTTAAGTTGGATACTGACTATCTGAAACTGTGTTACTCTTTCAGGAAGAAAAAAGTATAAGGTGGGCATCAAGATGGGATTATATTTTGGAATCCATGCCTCACACTCACATTCAATGGTTTAGGTGAGAAGAAAGTTTGTCTTCAAGTGTACTGTACTGAAGTGCTTACGTTGCAATTTGAATGATGATTTTTTTTAAATTTTTTTTATTCAGTATTATGAATTCCTTGGTGATTGTCCTCTTTCTGTCTGGAATGGTAGCTATGATTATGTTGAGGACACTGCATAAAGACATTGCAAGATACAATCAGATGGATTCCACTGTAAGTCTGAAATGTACCTCCTAAAATTTATTTGGAATGTAATTTTTTCAGCTAAATGTATTTCTGTAACAGGCTATTTAAATCGCAGTCTACTGTATTAAAATAGGTGTATTTTCCTTTACAGGAAGATGCTCAAGAAGAATTTGGCTGGAAACTGGTTCATGGTGATATTTTCAGGCCCCCAAGAAAAGGAATGCTGTTGTCTGTTTTTCTAGGCTCTGGCACGCAGATCTTAATAATGACTTTTGTTACCCTGTGTAAGTAATAAAGTGGGGAAGAGTTAGTTGAGTACAGATGATCTTTCACTGCTAATCGCACCGTACTAGTAAAAATAGCAGTATAGTTTTTGTCTAGAAATTTCTTAAAAGTCTAAGATTAGAAACAGCTGAGCTGATATAGTAGACATGCAACTTAGTATACACAGATTTTAAGATAACTGATGTACTGGCTTTAAGTCAAACGTATAATTACTTTCCAAAATTGTTCATCTCTGCTTCATAGTTTTTGCTTGCCTGGGATTTTTGTCACCTGCTAACCGGGGAGCTCTAATGACCTGTGCTGTAGTTTTGTGGGTACTGCTTGGAACTCCAGCCGGTTATGTTGCTGCCAGATTCTACAAATGTGAGTAAAAGTTATTTAAAATGACAGGGCTTAAGTTCATTAAAGTAAATTATCATCACAGAACTGATTTTTATTTTCCAGTACTGTTTGTAGTTTCCCTCAGGGCAAGATGGAGAAATGTACTTGCTGTTACAACAGAAAACACATATAGAACACCGACAGGGTTACATTGGTTTTGATGCGATCGTGCCTAAAGACCCTGAATTGCTCTTGCTACTATGTATTTATGGAATTGGAAAGCAAATTCTATTTTACTAATACTAAGCTCATTACACCAGACAGTTTTGTACTTCTGTTTCCTACAGTTGGGGTGGGGGGTGTTAACTTGCATTTAGTTTTAGCCATCAGTGTTGCTTGGTAACACTTTTTTTTCCCCAAATCACGAACCTCTATTCTTGCATGCCTGAGATTTGTCACCTCTTTTTAGCTAGTTCCTAGGTCTTTGGGAGAATGGTGCTTATCAAACTGTGGCAGGGTCATAGGGGAAAGGATTATTAGGTGTTCTGTAGTTGTAGAAATCAACGCAGTGGTGTTTGGGCAGCTGACAGTAGTTAGTTGATACTGTTTTCCTTAACTGATCCCAGCTAGCTATTGTGTCAAGGCCTGCCTAAAAACCTTAAATGGTTTGCCCCTGTACTCTCTGGTTTATTTTAAGGTGAAGCATGCCATTCCGCATACAGGTTGTTTTAATTACCTTACTCAAGGTACAAGACTCTTTACGACTGAGTGAGCTGGATCTTTTGGACTGTTTTAGTTCTGAACACACAGGGCTAGAGGAGTTTATTTCAGAACTTCAACCTGGCAGTAGGCATTGGAGTTCTTTCTTCTAACCATTTTGTAATTTTCACGTGGGGAGAACCACTGGGGTTGTATTTTGTAGGGAGTTTTTCCACAATGGTAGTGATGTGATAGTGAACTATTCCTTGTCCTTTTCTTCAAGCCAATTAGACTTAAATGGAAGGAGACTTTAGGACTAAGAGCATAATTGAGGACAGGAGTTATTGTTTATATCATGCTGTATATTATGTGTTTTGAAGGATGTTTTGAAATGTATTGATAGTAAATTGAATCCAGTATCTTTGGTGGAGATGTAGCTAATAATTACATTTCATATTATACTTATTGGGAATCATTTAGTTGATACTTGAATATTGTGTTTAACTACTAAGACAGTGAGTGACCGATCCAGAGATATTCTTGTTATAACATGAGGTGGTCTATACCCTGTATGGAGCATGTGAACATGAATGTTTCTCCTTATAGCATACAAATAAAGTCATGTGAGACATAAACCAAAATGCAACTGAAATGGATATCCAGTTTTAAAAGTGGGGTTTTTTTTTCAACATTGCATTTAAAAAGTGAAAGCTGAGTTGAAATTAAATGGTTAATCTTAATAACCTGTGCCATGTTCTACCAAGATTTTATGAAGAAATAGAAACTTAATTAAAATCATTCTAACCATAATCAATTCTGACTCTTGAAGTAAAGAAGCATGTCATTATGGCAGTGCTCAGATGAAATTGTCAGCTTCACTGAATTCCAGCAGGATATTTTCATTTGAAAGTATACTGACTATAATTTTTATCAGCGTAGTGCAAATTCATAAAGATTTTCTTAATAAAGCTATCTTTGGTCTTTTGGTATCACCACTGCTTAATGCTGTTAAGACTCAAGAGAGCATCACTACTTCCTGTAAGTGTGTTAGTCCTGACTTTCTTGTAAGATTCTTAGACAAGAATTATTTCAAGAAAACTGTTAAGCTTGCTTTTCACATACTTATACATTTTTTTCCTACTGAAACCTGCAGTCAAATGCTAGAAAGCTTAAACTTCTTAATCACTGCAGGTTTAAACTGTTTTTTTAAATGCTTAAAAAGTACTGCAAATCTGCTTCCTCCTTTTAACAGATAAAGTGGTCAGAGACCCAGTTTATTTAGTTGGGATACTTTTCTGACCTTGGTCTGAGGCTTTGCTTTGAAGCTCTGTGATTAAGCAATACGATGAGGGAGTTCAGCTTTATTACTAAAGATTTAGTTTACTGTTTTAAACTTGGGCATGGTAGCACATTATTTGAGTATTTGCAAGCTAAGTATAACAGGTAAATGGACTGGAAAATTAATAGTTGTGAGCTTAATGCATGTTTTGATGACTGTAAAATGTTTTAATACAGCATTTGGAGGTGAGAAATGGAAAACAAATGTCCTGCTGACATCATTCCTTTGTCCTGGGTAAGTTGAGAATATTGCCATGATTAAAAGAATTAAATTGCGCTTCTCTGAATGCATAGCTAATTTTTTAAGTTTCAGCTATACAAGTAAATCATATTACATTGTCCCTTTATTCCAGAAGCTACAAGAATATCACTGTGCTTTTGACAAAGATGAATATGTTAATGGCATATCATCCTTAGATTTTTTTTTTTCAGTAAACATTTGTTTACTCTCACCACATGAAAAGGTTGATTAAGAAAGAGCTTTATGATAGTAGCAAGTTTTAGACAGGCACATTTTTCATTGCTTTCTTTTACTCTCTAGGCTGTTTCTCTAACCACACTGTAGTTGGCCTTATATAGTGTCATATACTGTATAACCACTGTGATAAATTTTTCTACTTAATCACAGCAAGCAGTCTTACCCTGAAGTGTAGTTAAGACAAGCATATATTTGAAATTGCTTAGTTGGAACGTCAGCTCCTGCTGGAGTTCAATCCCACTAGATTAACAAAGAATTGCTTGTTTGACCTCTTCATTTTGATATTTTGTGTGTGTCATTTCATTTTGAGAGAGATTTTCACTAAAATCTTAATACAGTGCTATTGTTTTGTTAACATTATTAAATATTAAGGAGTATTTCTGTGCTTTAAGTGTGTTATGTATTTTTCAGAATTGTATTTGCAGATTTTTTTATCATGAATCTCATTCTCTGGGGAGAAGGCTCTTCAGCAGCTATTCCGTTTGGTACTTTGGTTGCTATTTTGGCACTCTGGTTTTGCATATCTGTACCGCTGACGTTTATTGGTGCCTATTTTGGTTTTAAGAAAAACGTAAGTATGTTTGAGAAATTGTTTTATAAGTGTGTGTATACGCGCCTACACACATGTATATTTCTCACTGTATAGACTATGACTGAGGTAGCACCTAAGCTAGTTGCATTGTCAGCTCCAGTCCTGTTCAGTTACTTTAGCGCTGCATTAGATATCCAATCTTGGGATTCCAAGACTTTGATATTCAGTTGATTGTTGTTGGTGATAATTCTCCGCAACGATTAGGGTTATCACTGTATTTAATTGAGTGACTGCACAAGATAAAGCAGTGATTTGGGCATTCTTTATTTTAATTAGCATCACTTAGAATCATAGAATCATTAAGGTTGGAAAAGACCTCTAAGATCATCAAGTCCAACCATCAGCCCAACACTACCATGTCCACTAAACCATGCCCACTAAACCATGTCCCTAAGCGCCTCATCTACACATCTTTTAAATACTTCCAGGGATGGTGACTCCACCACTTCCCTGGGCAGCCTGTTCCAATGCTTAACCACTCTTTCAGTAAAGACATTTTTCCTTATGTCCAATCTAAACCTCCCCTGGCGCAACTTGAGGCCATTTCCTCTCGTCCTATTGCTAGTTGCTTGGGAGAGGAGACCAACACCCACCTCGCTGCAACCTCCTTTCAGGTAGTTGTAGAGCACGATAAGGTCTCCCCTGAGCCTTGTCTTCTCCAGGCTAAACAGTCCCAGTTCCCTCAGCCGCTCCTCATAAGACTTGCTCTCCAGACCCTTCACCAGCTTCGTTGCCCTCCTCTGGACACGCTCCAGCACCTCAATGTCCTTCTTGTAGTGAGGGGCCCAAAACCGAACACAGTATTCGAGGTGGGGCCTCACCAGTGCCAAGTACAGGGCCACAATCACCTCCCTGCTCCTGCTGGCCACACTATTCCTGATACAGGCCAGGATGCCGTTGGCCTTCTTGGCCACCTGGGCACACTGCCTGCTCATATTCAGCTGGCTGTCAACCAGCACCCCCAGGTCCTTTTCCGCCAGGCAACTTTCCAGCCACTCTTCCCCCAGCCTGTAGCGTTGCATGGGGCTGTTGTGGCTGAAGTGCAGGACCCGGCACTTGGCCTTGTTGAATCTCATGCAGTTGGCCTCAGCCCATCAATCCAGCCTGTCCAGGTCCCTCTGCAGAGCCTTCCTACCCTCGAGCAGATCGACACTCCCGGCCAACTTGGTGTCATCTGCAAACTTACTGAGGGAGCACTCAATCCCCTCATCCAGATCATTGATAAAGATATTGAACAAGACTGGCCCCAAAACTGAGCCCTGGGGGACACCGCTTGTGACCAGCCGCCAACTGGACTTCGCTCCATTCACCACAACTCTCTGGGCCAGTTTTTTACCCAGCAAAGAGTACACCTGTCTAGGCCATGAGCCACCAGCTTCTCAAGGAGAGCTAAAAAATTTAGTTTTAAAAAATCTAGCTTCTCTAGGAAAACTAAAAAATTTAGTTGACCCAGCCAAGCCTAAGGGAAGGCAACTTATGCGTTTCTGGTTTTCCCCCATGTTTTTTGTTCCTGTCCGCCCTCTACACTGCATCTTTAGAAGGATGTTTTCTGATCAAATTGCTAGAGATCTTGTGAAATATCTTTGCATAAGGGTTCTGTAAATGGTTATCACTGCTTGGCAGATGTTAATTGGGATTTAGTCCTGAACTGACCAATTTTACTTATTTATATGAGGGCTTTTTGTGACACTGGTGACCAAACCTTCTTAAATAGTGAAATCAGTTCTTCCATTTTTGCTTAAGAAGTGGTTTATTGTGCCCCACAAACTTAAAAGATATTTTTGTGTTCAGATAAAGTTCAGATATTTTTGTGGTTTTTTTCTGTATAGGAGGCCAGAGTTCCAGCTCTCTGTAGCTCTCATGGAATACCTTCAGAGAATATTTAAGTATCTTTGAAGGCACGTTTAAAGTTGATTGTAGTTATCTGGTTTTTCTTAACCAGAATTCAGTGGATTTTTTCTGATAACCAGGTTGAAATTCCAGCAAACCACCCTGCATTGTACAGAGGCAGTTCCTTTAAGAAAGGAGGATTTGATAAACTATAAGGCAATGTGACAAGTGTCACAAATACATTAGAATCAAATCAGAAAGCAAGTACGTAGCAAGTATCTATTGATGCTCTTGGTGCGATCTTTACGAAAGGGGAAAGATGGCGAAGCATGCCTTTATCTGCCTTAAATTTTTTCTCCCACCATGCTGATCTGTGTATGCATCTTCAGTTAGGATTTAATTGCCAGATTGAATCCTCTCAGTTTGCAAGTTTACCCTAATGTGATTCTTGGAGTAAATCCTGAAAAACAACATACAGGGATTTTTAGAAGAGGAAAGCAAGAGTCTGCACCACAACTACCCCGCAGCTGAAAAGTGAGAAATCAGCTCAGGCTCTGTAACCGTTACCATGGATAGGTAATCATAAAAAGGGAAGTCCAAAGTATCTGTTGCTTTGTTTTCAATGAGAGCTGTCTTTTAGCTTGTTTGCGTAGCAAATGTTGGTAGTGAAAGCAGATGTAGTGGTAGCTGGGTATGCGCATGCTCAAAACAAATAGGGTTTTTTTTGCCACCACTCATTTCAAAAAGAAAGCAAAAAGGTGGTGCTGTAGTTCGACATGTTATTTATTTAGCAATTTCTTATTTTCATTTAAAGGCTATTGAACACCCTGTTCGCACAAATCAAATTCCTCGTCAGATTCCTGAGCAATCATTCTATACAAAGCCATTACCTGGCATTATCATGGGAGGGATTCTGCCTTTTGGATGTATCTTTATACAGTTGTTCTTTATTCTCAATAGTATTTGGTAAGTTAACCATGATCTATTTGAATTTTCTCGGTCATAAAAGGCAGTAATTTCTTTGTGAAAGTTTTTCATCAAGATGCTTTGACTGATTTTTGGTGATGCAGGGTTACCAGGTACTGGTTCAATAAAAATTTAAATGTTAACGTCTTTTTAACATTTTGTGGTTTAGAAGATACTCAGTGCCTCTTTTGCTTGTCAAGGTGTGTAGAGAAGTGGCTGTGATATGCTTAGCGATTTACAGCTGACCTACAATATTCAAATAGCTAGTTTTCTCATGCTACTCTTCTGACTTCATGTGGAAGTGGCTCTGAAGCTGACATGGCATATAACTTGAGAGTAGTAAGTATATTAAAATTGACTTGAGGTGTTTTTGTAGTTGTAGTTGTTGAGCTATAAAAGTATTGCTACTCTTGGGAGAAAAAAGAAACAAGAACAAATTTTGTGAAATCTTTATAAAGGCACCAGAGAGTAATTCTTTTAAAAAATAAAGCACCAAAGACTAGTCCAGTGTAAGAGAATTCTGATGTGAACTCATAGCACACTGACAAATTAATCTACTGTGAGGGATTCGTCTTCCTTCTGGCACAATTTAGTTATTGGATCTTGTTAAACTGTTTCTGAACCTTGAATAGGTGCCTCTACCCAACGTAGATAGCTACAGCATTTGACATTTCTTGTTATTTTGCAGCTCTGCCCCTTTGATTGAAATGTGAGGTGAAATCCAAGTTCTGCTGAAGTCAGTGGAAGAGGTCATGCTGACTTCACTGGAACTGTAATTTCACTCATTATGTCTAGTCAGTTCTTTCCCTAAAATCCCAACCAGGAGCATGCTTTGGGCTTGCTTTCTCGCTGTTTTTAGACTGAGCTGCTGAGGCTTCTATTCTTCAGTTAGAAAACAAATTACCCAATTGCATGGCCACACAACTGACAGTACCTCAGTAGGAAGGGGAATACTTAAGGTGAAGGTGATATTATTGCATATGAAGAAATAATATTAGCACAGTGTCCATTTTAAATTTTTTTTTTTCTTTTTTTTTTTTTAAACTCCCTTTTATAGGTCTCACCAGATGTATTACATGTTTGGCTTCCTGTTTCTGGTATTCATTATTTTGGTTATTACATGTTCTGAGGCCACAATATTGCTCTGCTACTTCCATCTATGTGCAGAGGTAAGAAATATTCTTCAGTATTCATACTTGATCCTGTTTTAAGGATGCTTCCAAAAAATTTTAAGGCTTTTGTAATTGGAAATAAGTATTCCAGAATTCAGCATAAACACTGTTACTAGATGTCCTTAAATCATGTCTTTAGAAAGTGAAGCAGAAGTGAAGCAGGCTACTTTTGGCAAAACTCGTAACAAATATTAAAACCCTGTACTGAGTACCACTAAGTCAGATATCTCATCTTTAGAGTCTTAACTCCCTGTTTTCTGAAGATGCTAAACTAATCCATTAACTTTGTTCAATCAAAGTGCATTTTTGCACATGCCCAGCCTTGGGGGCAAAAAAAAAAATCTCTGTGACTGGCAATAGTAGGTCTGGCTTATTTGGGTTTTTAGATATTTGCCTATTTGATATTGATCTTTAGGTTTCTTATCTCTAATTGTGAATGGTGTAGTTAATGCAGTATTGATTATATATAGTTTTTTTCCTGTCGATAAAAACTATAAAAACTCACTTTTTGATAAAGTAATAATAGAAAAAGTAGCTCTGCATTCAGTAATAGGGTCAGTGTGTTAGAGGTATATGGAATATTACTCATACATAATTTTTTTCCCCACCCCTTCTAGGACTATCACTGGCAGTGGCGTTCATTTCTCACTAGTGGTTTCACTGCAGTTTATTTCCTAATATATGCAATACATTATTTTTTTTCTAAACTGCAAATCACAGGAACAGCTAGCACCATTTTATATTTCGGTTATACCATGATTATGGTTTTGATCTTCTTCCTCTTCACAGGTAAGTGTATTGAACCTTAATTTTAAATGTTGAGTCGACCTTTAGCTTTGCACAGTAGAATCCTTGGCAAAACTTATCTTGGTACAGGACCATAAATTTATATARAAGTCTTTGATTTTTTTCCAGGTAGTTGTGTAGCATTTTGCAACCGTTTGATCACAAATTTTAGTGAAAGAGATTAAGTAAGGATGAGGCAAAACTACTGCTAATTTGAGGTGTGGCCTATAATTAGATCTTCAAATATTATGCCTTTAAACGTGATAAATACTTCTCCAGATTTCATTCCTATGTTAGTCATGTGACAAACTCAATTTTTTAAATTAGTTGTCTTTGGAGAAACACACTTCAAATCACACACCATCAAGTCTAAAGTTACAGTGTCAATTAAGGAAAAAAAATGCAGCTTTTGTGGAATAGGAGGAAGGAAGAGAGAGGAGTAAAAGTTGACAGAGAATACTTTTTTTTTTTTCCCCCCTTCTTTTTTTTCTTCCCATTTCCAGAACTTCTTTACCTTCTTTCGCAATTGCATTGAAGTGGCAGGGGAAGCAGACAGAACTTCTTAACCATTTTTTGATGGTGTCAGAACCTTGTCATCTTTATTGTGAGCTTTTGGAAAAGCACCTGTCTTAGGTGCTGCACTTCAGTTTCCTTTTCAGTAAGTGAGATGAGGTGACAAAATCTTCCTTTGTCATCTTCAGTACTAAAAAGGCATCTTCAGTCAGACACACTTATCCCTTGTTTGGGGTGGAGGAATGGCAGTGAAAGATGCAAGAAGTCTCCTTTCAAACTCTCATGCAAGAAGGCAGCAACCACCAACTCCCCAAAAATGATTTCAAGCTCCACGTTTATGAAGAAGTTTAATGATTCCTAAGGCTTTGATATGGACTTATGTATACAGCTATAAAGGCTATATTTTGAAGCCTGCTAGAACACAAATGTCTTGTCATCAGAGCTTTTAATACAGATCTCGCTATAAGTAGAATTTTCATTTCCACTTAACATAGGAGAACAAAAAAAATCTAGTGGGAAAAGAACTGACATTTGAGAATGGTGTTCATTTTAAGTGTAACTGAATATTAATTTCAAAGACATTGCCACTTCAGCTTAGGAAATATTGAAGTAGTTTGTGCACCACGACTGAATGCAGATGATGATGAACAGGAGCAAGAGCCTGCAAGGAGTTTCTTGGGTCATTGCCTGTTAAAAGGAGGGAATGGGACTTAAGTACATTATATAATCTCTTTGAAAAGTGATCAAGCTGTGTTCCAGAAGTGGTTAGTTTTATCTTCCATCCTTTTTAAGTCAGTCTAATGTGTTTTGGCATTGCTTGCGGGTGTTTTGTAAGTTACACATCATCTCTACTTTTATTTATATTTTGTGTACTGGTTAGCAAGTCATTTGGAATGTGTAGATCAGAGCTTCTGCCTCCCTTTCTTGCTCTGTCTTATTTCTTGCTCTGCCTTTCTCAACCTTTATTTGTGATCTGGGTTTCCTAATAGTCTCATTGAACTAAAGTATTTAAGAATGCATGGTTGTTCAACTGGAAAGGAATGTGTACTGCTGTATGTAGATCAATTTTAAATGTGGTGCAAACTTACAAAGTAGCATGAAAAAATAATTAGGCCTTACATAAGTGTAAGGTCGATTAATTTAGTTTCACTAGTTTTCCAATAGATATTCAGCATGTCTGCCTTTAATAGTAAACAGTTTTGGCCAAAACCAGAATTGTGTTTGCCCTGTCTTCTTTGTTCAATGTGTTTACTTTGGATGCATGCAGTAATTCTGGAGCGCACACATTCAAGATAAAGGGGATTTACAGTAAGCTTTCTATGCTGAGACTTGGCTTAGCTGCCTTTGAGCACCTAAGGTACCCATATAATTTCCATCTTTTGCCCTTATTCTTTCAAGTCAGTCATGTCACATGACATCGTCTAGAGGCATTAAGATGTGTCTAGTGCATCTCTCTTTTCCTTTGCTCACACGTTCACTTTCAATTGACTAGTTGGCTGTGCAGCGCCTGACAGCAAATTTGGGGAGTCATTTTCAGGGTAGGTTCACAAGCATGGAAAGAAGAGGTGCTTTACTCTTGGACCCCTTGAGATGCTTTCTGTCGTAGTCGTTTGTATGTAATTGGGACAGTGGAGATGTGAGTTATGCTGTGCAACTTTAACTAAGCTTTCAGAGTTTTTATGATTTCGTTTTTTGAAATTTTCAGTTTCTGTATTGAAATTAGGGGAGAATACATGTGAAGTTAACCAAACGGTTAGAACTTTGAAACATCACATGCTTAACGATTTTTTTTATCTACTTCCCCCAAGATTAAGTGCAAATTATCCTTTAATTTGGGGGAATAGTCCTATTTCTTAAGATTTAAGAATAATTTTGTCCATTTAGGTTGATATGGATTCAAAGGTGGATATGTTCAGTTCTCTGAGATTTACTGAAGTGCTTTGAGATAAGGTTTTACAGGAAAAGTTAGAGGCAGGGTAAAGGGACAGGCAGTTCTCTCGTTTCTTAAACGAAAAAGCATATTAGCAATTTAGCAAAAACTGCTCCTAAAGGCAACTGACTTCCTGTGTCAGGATGATAAAGAAGCTAAAAAGAGAAAATCATAATTGTTGTATCAAAACTATTCTGCTGCTGCTTACTCATCTGTTAAAAATCGTCAGTATCAGGAAGGGTTTTGACGGTGCCCTGCTGCTATGTCAGTGTAACACATGCTTCAGGCACTTGCATCCATACTGCATTCCAGGTCATTGATCAGACTCAGCAGGCAAAATACCGGGAGCTACATGACAAATCTTTGATTCACAGCTGGGACCACAACTACGTATCATAGTAAATGAGTCAGTTAAACATCAGTAGTTTAGCAAGCGTGAAGGGAAGAAAAAAAAAAAATTACCGTGATATCATTCATGGTTCCTTCCAAGCTTGTATAGTGAATGAGGTAGCACATAACTTTTGTTGTGCCTCTTATCAGATCTAAAATAAAGGTGATTTTTTTTTTTTCTTTAAAGAACTTACTTGGCTCTTGTATAAGTTAAGGCTATGATTTTAGAAGAGATACTGAGGCAAAAATCAGATAATCTTCAGGGCTTTTTTCCTGTCCTAGTTTTTGTGGGAAATGAAGGTTCCTGTAACAGGTGTTCTGAGCTGCTGTTTAGTCCATTATCATTCTGACTGAGGCTGCATTTTGAAGTAATCCAGTTAGATTAACAAAGCCCAACTATATTAACTACTTTGCATTCAAAAGAATATTTTTGTTAAAAACTTCTGTTCGAGTTTCACAAAGAGAAGGGGTGCAGCTATTTTTGTTCAGCTAAAAGGATTATAAGTTATCAGGGAAACAGTCATAGAATCATTAAGGTTGGAAAAGACCTCTAAGATCATCAAGTCCAACCATCAACCCAACACCACCATGCCCACTAAACCATGTCCCTAAGCGCCTCATCTACACGTCTTTTAAATACTTCCAGGGATGGTGACTCCACCACTTCCCTGGGCAGCCTGTTCCAATGCTTAACCGCTCTTTCAGTAAAGACATTTTTCCTAATGTCCAATCTAAACCTCCCTTGGCGCAACTTGAGGCCATTTCCTCTCGTCCTATCGCTAGTTGCTTGGCAGAAGAGACCGACACCCACCTCGCTGCAACCTCCTTTCAGGTAGTTGTAGAGCGCAATAAGGTCTCCCCTGAGCCTTGTCTTCTCCAGGCTAAACAGTCCCAGTTCCCTCAGCTGCTCCTCGTAAGACTTGCTCTCCAGACCCTTCACCAGCTTCATTGCCCTCCTCTGGACATGCTCCAGCAACTCAATGTCCTTCTTGTAGCGAGGGGCCCAAGTCTTCATCCTTAAATTTCAGTTCAAGTTTCCTTATACCTTTTGACTGCCTTAAGTATTTCAGAAGTGTTTATTTTTAAGGTATGTAGTACATGTTTTCAGTAGGAAGTACAAGTTTCATAGTAACTACGCTATGGTTTGAAATTTGTATTAACTTGATTTACGCAGAAATAAAGGCAGTGCTCTAATTTTCCAAAACCTTAAAGTATAACTAAGAAATGGGAACTCCTTTTGATGCTGTCAATCTAATCAGTTTATTAAATAAAACAACAATATTCTGACCAGCTGAGCAGATCAGGTAAAGTGTGTGTGACTAGTCACTGAAGAAGGGTGAAGTGGAGCAATGTGAAGGAGTTGGACTGGGGAATAATGAAACAACAAAGAACAAATATGTAGGAAGAGAAATAACACAGAAACATCTTAAAACGAGAGTCTTCCACATGATCAGCTCTATGATTGTGAAAATAATGAGATACTTTATATAGTAGTTGATGCCTATAAAGACCAGGTACTGTAACTTTCCATTATCTGATCTGATGGATGTGCTGAAGACTAAAGATAGCAGATTGCATGTGCGTATGTCCTGATTTATGAACTACAGATAGAAATTGATGTCTCCTGTGTCAGTTCTCCTAACGTGTAACTTCTTTTTTTTTTTTTTTTTTTTTTTTGTTTAATTTTTTTTTTTTTTTTTTTTTTTTAAGGTACAATTGGATTCTTTGCATGCTTTTGGTTTGTAACCAAAATATACAGTGTGGTGAAAGTTGACTGAAGAAACCAATGTGAAGAATTAACACAGAAGAGGTTTAATCTTCATTAACGTAACTTAAAGACCTGGTCTAGTTGATGAACTTGAGCTTTATCAGAAGTATTGGCTTCCTATTCTTTGAGAATGATACTGAATATGCAGCTACTTTTTCCACTAACACGTTTGTATTGTGACTTAACAACCCGTTTTCATTCAGATCTTAATGAAGATCAGAGTTACGATATTTATGCATTTGTAAATACAACTATACTTTAAAAGAAATGTTAAATTCTAATGGCAGAGTAGAAGTGGCTGTATTACACAACTTAATGATACTTCTGATCAAAGTACAACTGTAAATAGGTTTTTCTAGCTTGGTAGGTGGGATGAATTATTTTTCTTTGAGGGAAATGAGAACTTTTTATTATGCTAACTTTGAAGGATGACTCTTAAGAAGTGTTGCTTTTAGTTTGGATGTGATTTTTATTTTTTACTGGTGTTACGTCCATAAATATTCTGATTTCTGTGACTTCATTAGTTTCGGTGTTCTTGGCCTTTTAAACTATGTGCCTCTGAGTCCTTGAATTTATAAATTCATAATCTAATAAATATTGTAAAAATGTCTTCAGTGGCTTATTACATATTATAAGTTCATAAAAATATGTAAATACAATTATATTGAAGATGGATGCTTAAAGATTGCATAGAGTATTTTATGGCATTTTCTATGGTTTAATGTATATTGACACACCCTTAGATCTGCAAGAAATCTTTTGTGCTACATGGCTATAACACAGAAATGTGATTGAATTATGAGCGCATGAGAATTGAATTATACACACATTTAACAAAACCACTCTGCAGCATTAATCCAGTCCTTAACCCAGATACGTTTTCAGAGATTGCTATGGAATTGTCAGTATGTTGACAAGATCTTATAATGCATGAGTCAGCATACTCCGCTGATCTTGCTTTTAGATCTCGATGATGCATATTCTATACAGCAACTATTGCTGATTGTACTTAATGTAGGTTAAAAAATAAAAGAAAATTACTATTTTTGCCTTATTAAGACACTAATGTCGATTTTTGGATGACTAGCATTAAACCTATATTTGCTTTTTTTGAAAATGGAGTATTTTGTTCATATCTTGTTCAATAATTTTAGACTCGTAACACGATTTGGCTTTTGGCATGTTTTCACAAGCCTGATAAAATTTTATTTAAAATTAAACTTCATGTACCAATTGCTGTTCATAAGGTTGGGGTTTTTTATTCTTATCGATTTAGTTTTCTAAAAGACCTTAACCTAATGATGCTTGAATATTGAACCCAATAAAAATATCTTTGGTTAAGGTAACTTGTCATTATTAACCTCCTAAAAGTTGGCATGTAAAAAGGCTTCAGGTGACATTTCCTCAGTTGCTGTGCTCCACAACCCCTCCCAGATGAACCACACCACTCTCATGCTCTGCCTATCCCCAACCACAGCTCTGTTCAGATGTTGTGGACAGGTTTGTTCTTGTGCCCCTCCCCACGTGCAGTCACTAGGAAATGCTGATTTCAGATAAATCTTCCATGTTTTATGTTCAAAACAGGAAAAGGGTGAGTGTGGTAAGCGTTTGTTCTTTACTAATGCAGTGAGCTGTAGTGTGACTCTTGATTTAAATTTGAAAAAGTATAAAATTGAATATTCTTAATATCCCTGGTTTTGTGATGACCTGCTGTATGTATAGTCACTGCTCAAAATCATCAATGGTTATTACACAAATGGGAATGCTTAGTTTGAGAAACATGAATCAGTTGTCTGTTACTGAAATATGAATATAATAGGTGCTCAAGAATTTTAGTGTAGTGATACGAAAACAGATTTTTGTGATGTATTTACAACTGCTGTTTAAAAATCAGATTAATGGAGGTGAGATGTAGCCACGTGGTATGTATATGGGCTTGAAACTGATGGGTGTATTTCCCTTTTTTTCTACAGACTAGTTGACAAGTCATGGCAGCTTCTCAAGTATCTTATTTTCACCTTTAAAGGCAGTTTCTGAAGTGTGTCATTATCTTCTATCTGGAATCTAAACCTACTGCATACACAGTTTTTCAAGCAGCCTTGCCTTGTAATAATTGCAGCTGTTTCGGAATTTGAAATAGTTAGGTTTCAGTGTGCAGTACTTGAGACAATCCAGAAAGTTTAATACATCACAGATTTCACAGAAGAGCTATTCTGAAGTTGTCCCCTGCCTTGAAACCCATTATTGCCTCAGATAATTTTAAAAGTTTTTCTAGCATTTAGGCTTCTGTGTGTGTTAGGGCATCCAAATGTTCTACTGTGTACCATATCTGTTCTTCAGATCTCTTGGGAGGCCTGGGTTTTTGTCTAAACTTTCAAAATACTGGCCTCTTCCAGTACTCTTTCTATACTACCAGATATTTTCTTAAAATGCACTTACTGCATGGATATCTGAGAAAATGTAAATTAATAGGAAGGTTAAGAGGTAGGAACAAATTGCTGAGCTGCATGAAGACAGAGCAAATTTAGACAAAATGTAACACTTCAGACCAGTGTCAGTTTTTTGGTGGCTGGTAAATAATTTTAAAACTGGTTCTTCAGAGTCTGAAAAAAGTGACCATCGTTGCCAAATTTAGTCTGAAAGTAATCCTCAGTCCAAATCATGTTTTGAAAACATGATATGGGAGTTAGTGTTTTGGTTTGGTTTTCTTTCTCTAAGAAAGAAGAAATAAAAAAGCAGCTTTACGGCAAGCTGTATCTCATGGCAAGCTACCGGGTCCATCTGTAGCCTGGTAGCTTCACTTCTTACTGAAACACGTAGCTGTGCTTGAACAGCCGTAAGAGTTCTTAGATTTTTGCCGTCATACAGATCACGTATGCCCTCAGCTGCTTTGCTGGAGTCTTGCAACCGTATCACAAATATTAGTTGACTGTGAGCTAGTCATGGACAATATCTTAATGGTTTTTGTGCCACTTTCAGGTAAAAGGCAGTGAGGGATGACCAGGAAAGGCTGAGATCGTTAGTGCAATCTCCTGCTTGCTGCTTACCTTTCTCCCATTCTGCAGTTTTGCGTTAGGATTGCTTGAAAACAGATTTCCTTATGTTTCAACCCGCTGTCTTTCCCGTGAGTGCAAAGAGCAGCGATTACCCTACCTTGCTCTTGCAAATAGCACAATCCATTTGTGTTTGAACACTAAGGATGATGCAGATGTAGCAACAAGCACAAAGGTGTAGGCAGCATTGTGGAACCTGTAGATGTATTCCTGTGTTTCTGTAATGCCACTTCCTGTCCCTTTGGGACTTGAGACATTCAGAGTGATGGTATGGCACAGAGGTCCATCAAYATTTGTGGATGGAGGAGAAAGCCTGTCCTGTGAGAAGAGGTAGGTGAGCTGTCTGGTGGTTGGATACTGAGGTGGAAGGAAGGTAACCAGAGTTTCTCTGCGATTGTCTGAAAAATGCTTTCATGGCATGCTTTAGTCCTGTCATGGGTGGTACCTGTATTTTCTTCAGGAAAAGTAAGTCTGGGAGAGAAGTGAGGAAGAGAGGGTGGAACAGGATGGAATTCAGGCAGGCGTCTGAGGCGCTCAGAGTTATACTGATCTGAATAACCTGTTTGAAGGGACAGGAAACACAAATCGAGTCCTGTTTGAACTGACGTACAAATCAAAAATGTGAAATGTTGTGGATGAGAAACACCGTTTTACTAACACTAGTAAAGGCAAAAATGCCAATCTCTAAATTAAGAAAAGTAGGCTGGACAACATCTGTACTTCAGGCAAGGTAGGGGAGGAGTGAGAGTCCTTGAAAGGGAATGGTGGGGTTTTGGTGTATCTGACATTGGTCGGTAGAGTTTGAAATTGTGGCCGAGTATTTCTGCAAAGCTTTGTGGGATTGCTGGGGAGGGGTTGCTGTAGCCAATCCTGACTRCGTTAGCTGTGCACAATAAATAAAAACTGAGGTTGCTTGGTGAATTATTGTTACTCAGCTGATAGAGATCTTGACTTTTACAGGTAAGGAATAAGTCACATGAAAGTATGGTAAATCCTTAACAGCTGGGAGAAGTTTTTGTATTTGATGGTTGATAAACGTTATCTGTTGTTGTTGTTGTTGTTATAATTGAATGTTACTGCAGTGTTGGATTTAGTTTTCCTGCTCCAGCTACCCTAAGTGTCAAATTGTATGAGCCAGAACTTTGATAAGCTTAGCTGGTGTGAGATACACGTGTCCATGACTTTATGCCATGAAGTTACATGCTGTCTTCTTTCTGTGCCTTACCAGTTTGGGCAACAGCTTCATTTCTGGGGCCAGCTGTATCACCTCTTCATAATTTTTCTTTGAAGATACTGCTTCTGAAGTGATCTGTTCACCCAAGTTAGCGTGCTCTCAAATCCCTGCTTGCTCCCTTGGATTAATTACTAATCATCATTTAGAGAATGATGCATATTCTGCAAAGAACAATTTCATCTCTGCTTTTACATCCCTTTTTGCCTTTCAATTACAGTTCCTCCAAAAGCTGTCACTTCTGATAATAGTCCCAACTCTTGCTCTTGGAGCTCATCACAACTATGTATTTTCTTACAGGAAAGAAGATGCAGAGATGTTCTAGTCTTCTCCCAAATATAGTTTCCTACAGTTCACCTCTAATTTCATTTTTTATTCTCAGTATCCTGCTCTTTCTCCTTATGCCAGACAGTTAATAGCAATCTACTTATTTATGTATCTACATAAAGCTGACTCCTGAAATATTTCTCCTATTACCTCATATATTGACTTTGGGTACATGCGCGTACACAAGTGTATGACACTTCAGACTACAGCATGAATCTTCAGGGACTGAGAGACTTAATTTATCGGTTGATTATTGTATAGCTGCCATCATGCATTTTCGTTCTTCTTATTTGAAACATCTGGAACTCACTGTTGATGAGATGAGAGTAGTTAACTGCTTGTAAATCATATGTGCCAGAAGATTACAAATGAAACTTGTCACGTTTGGGTGATGGCACATTCTTGCTGCTTCGCAGGATTCCAGCACTGTCAATGAAAATGCAGTTTAAATTCTTCCTTCCCTCAGAGGTATTTTAGCATCACCTGCTGGCCACAGCACGTATAAACCTACAAAGTGCAGGAGCAGAGTTAAGGGGATGATAGGAAGAGTTACCAAAGCATGCTACTGGGGGGGCTTATCCTTAACATTATACCTTTAAACGTGTATGCTAATTTTAAAGTTTCTGGAAGTAGGCAGCCAAAAATCAAGGCGAAAAACGGTAACAGTAATCATACAAAYAGTTTATCTGTTGAGGATGTTAAAAATGTGTCTCCTGTGTCTAGAATGGGCACACAGCTAGCAAGAGTCCTTCAGAGTGAATTGTATTTCAGATCGACAGCCTTGCTTTATAAGGATGAATTGTTCTCACTCGGGCACCCACTCTGATACCTTCAAAGAGTTTTTCCAAGKTCACTAAAAAAGGGATGCTTCAGAGGGGGCCTCACAGAGAGTCCTGAAAGGCTGGCCAGGTTGGGTGGTGAGATGGGCCGAATGCCGTTTCCCAGCTTCGCACTTTCAATAGTGTCAAGTCCTCATTTTTTAACAGTTCGGCACGACCATTGTTTTGCTACTGCTGGTACAAGGTTTACTTTGGCTTGGTTTGGGGGGGGGGGGGGTTGGTTTTGGGTTTTTTGGTTTTTTTCATTTTCTTTGATCATATCAAGTCAAGAAGACAGTAGATTTACTTTTAATTTTCTTCTCTATTTTGGGGAAATTATTAAGGTAGAGAAAACATTCTTTCTGATATTTTTCCCAACTTTCCATGACTGTCTTTTAATTTGTTCACAATTACTATTCAGTTGAGGTATGTAAAATCATGGAGTTGTAGACTCTGCTACAACTATGTGAGGAAGAAGTGCACGTGGTGACCTCGCAACAGGACACGCGCACGCACATACACAGTCTGGCCTCTGCTTGCCCTTGGCGTTGCTGAAGACGAGCAAGCTTCTCGTTCGCTGGAGGTTGGCAGGTGGGCCGTGTTCTGCTCCTGCCTATTCCGTGCACTAGGCATGAGTCGCTCTGGGATACTGCTAAGGAAGTCGGTGGGCTGGCGGGRAAGCCCTCTCTCTCCCTTTGTGGCCCAAGGATACAAGAAGCAGTAGGGTTGTGACATTTCTTCTCCAGCTTTGCTTAGGAGCTACAAAATGGAACAATCGGAAGGTCACACCTAAAGTTTCCTACTTTTTTCTGCAGGTTCTCACAAGGAGTCCTAACCGCTCTTCGCCTGAAAGTGCTCGTCTCTGCCCATTGCAGCGAGGCTAGTGAGACAGCTGAGAAGAAATGGATGTTTTGTTCTGTTGCCCTTTTCCTGCTGTCTGCAGGCCGTAGTGACAGCAACACAGCTAAATCACACAATTATGCATGTTCTCCTGCTGCATAATGTCGGATCAGTGCAGCCCTGAGGCAGGTGGAGGACAAGGCAAAAGGAAGCAGCAGGTGGCCTTAAATTTACTGTTTATGGCAGAAAGCAGGGTGACTGTAGTAATTCTGGACAAAAACTGCAGAGAGGAAGAAAGAGGCTTCCTTCCCTTCGAGAAGGACAATATCCAGACCCAGGGGAGCAAAGCCCAAAGAAAGAATTGATTAATGTACTTGTTTGTTAAACCCAAGTCTTCTCTGTCAGTCTGTTACCAGTTTCAAGTGGGGGTTTTTGCTGGAAGAGACATCTTGGATCCAGAACAGAATTTCTGAAGAAAGCAAGACAGGCAGACAAATTTAGGCAGATTAGGAACATGATTCTAAATCCCCAGAGATTTTCTTGACCAGTGGATTATTTTAGAGTTAATAMGTCTATCTTTCTGTCTTTCAAAACGGCTTTACAGGCAGAGGTTTATGAAAACAGTTGCTACACATATCGGGACAGAACTTGCAATCTCAGTGTCTTGTTGGACAGGACACCGTCTCCTGTCCCACTCGTCCCTGACACTTCAGAGGGTTGCTGGTAAAATAACCTCAGCAAGCCATTTGCTATGTAATTTGACGCAGAAATACACTTCTGCGTGCTGTAAGACAAGTCCCAGTGCACAATGTCCAAAGAAACAAATACCCAGCAGGAGCCCCTACAGCCAGAGACAGTCTGATGGGCCGTCTCTGCGCAGGACCGGGAAGGGAAAATTGTAGCCTTGGAGTCCTCAATGAAAACACTGCCAAAGATAAAGGGGATAAATGGGAAACAGAAATTGCATGAAAAATGTGAGAGTTCTAGGGCTGCAAATAGACAACAGCAAAGATAAATACTACCTCTTGCACTTTTAATCAACTTTGAATCTCATGGCCTGAGCAAATATAGAGGAAAGCTGCAACACTACTAGTTCATATACGGTATATAGCAGAAATCCATCGAAGTCAGGGCTAGTCACACCAGAAGTTGTTCATGGAAGAACAAATAAACATCCTCTTAGAAAGTTTACAGGAGTCAATAAAAGAGCTCTACTTACCGCAGTTAAGCTCCAAAGGAAAATCTGAGTTGGCTGGAATGAAAGGGAAAAGAAACTGGGATAATTTCAAAACTTAAGATGATGCAAAGTTTAAATTGTATTAAAATAATTTCATTGGTGCAAAAGACTTATTGAATGTTTTTGTTGGGTTTTGGTAAATTTCCTTTATCAAGGAATTATGCATTTCTGGAAAGTCATGATGCAGAAGCTGACGTTAAAGGAGTTTGTTCTTGTTAATGGGATCAAAAACATAGGACAGAGTAGAAGAAGAAAAGTGCTGTCATAACCCAACTTGGGCAAGACCACTGTGTAGCGCTGACCCTCCAGTACCTCCCGTCACAGGCACGCTGTTACACAGCTCTGTTGCCTCCCTGAATTACAGATCACTGAAGACAGTAAAGAGCCTGAGATCATCCCCTCAGCCCTACCAAGCTCTGCTCTTCTGCGAGGCTGTGATCTGATGATGTTTCAGACTTTCAGGACCCTTTTGGCCTTCTCTCTCTTTCAGCCTCTCCTTGGGCGGAACGACAGCAAACTTCCCGCTCCCAACATCCCCACCAGCGCAGAGAGGGCCCTCCGCGCCTTGCTGCTCCCTAAAACTCACAAACCCCACCACGCCAGGCTTGATGCTCCTATTAGGTGTCATGTGTAGAAACACCATTTTGACTCAGGGGCTGAGCTAATACATGCAAAGCAGCCAAGGCCAGCAGATCCCGAACTACACCCGTGGCAGGTGTTGGCCCTAGCTCTCCGTGCCATACCAAGCGCAGCGGCTGGCAGGAGCGCTGTAGACCAGCCTGTTTCAGGAGGGGCCAGGCTTCCCACACGTAGCACAAGCCAGAGCTCCCGGTTTGGTACGGACATGTTCCAGCCCTTCATGTTTATTGGTGTGGGTGCAAACACATATTTATTTCTTTTATTTTTTAACGCAGCTTCAAGGCAGTAGCTGCATATTGATGAGTGGAGGCATGGGAAGAAGCAGGCGTTTGCCACCACGTCTTGCTGGCAGTGGCAACATCCACAGCAGGGGTAAAAGAGATTGGATAGGGCTAACAAATTAGAGAGTAATAATTATAACCCACCCCTTTCATTATAACTTTGGGCAATTTTTTCCCATCATTTCACTGCCTGCCCTGAGAGCAGATTTGGGGTTTTTTTTGTTGGGTTTTTTCCCCTTCCTGTTAGCTGATGCTCATCGTCACAGAAACTCCCAGAGCTGCCTGCCAAAATTTTGGTTAAAACCTGCAGGTCGGTGTTAATAATTAACATCTAGTGGTCTTTGGGAAGCAGCATGAAAGTCCGTAGTAAAGGATCACGGATTGGCGCCATCCAGTTACCCTTTGGCATTTTTGAGGGGCCAGGTTCATTCCTGTGGATGAACACGGACAAGGTTTTTACACGTGGAAGCGACTGAATTCATACTATGGCCACCAAGTGTAGCACTCTCATTTTCAACTATTCTGTTAAAAACTGAGCAACGAAAGGCTACTCCTAAATATCTCACAGCCACAACGGTTAACCAGGCCAACCGTCACTATCTGGGAGATATACAGGTGGCTGTCATAGTAGCTGTCACTCACAGCAGCGCTAAGTATAAATCACAGCATTAAAATAACAAACAGAAGAGGAAAGCTGGGCTGCAGAAGGATTACCCTGGGTCCTGTCCATACTGAAAACACCACATGACCTTCTTCACGAAATGGTAGTCAAAGAAAATCACTTGGTTGCGTAGCAGTGCGTGCTCCCCTGTGAAACTCTGGAAGACAAGGCAGCCTCTTCTCAAAAATACTCCTGCTGGAGATTTTTCTTGTACGCTTAGCACACGGATTTCTCTTGGAATTTTCTTTCAGTATTTCTGAAGATGATGATGGTCTTCTTTTGAAGACTGTGTGCTTCCACTATGGATGATAATGGCTTTCTGTGTGGTATATGGTATATATCTACTGGCCAAAATTATTTGTAATTTTTACTTTCAGTTTAACTTAGGTTTAATTGTCTCGATTTAAGCCTCTTGCGCTAAATACTAAGCTGCTTTTGTTTTTACTTTGGATCCAATAATTTTAATGTTTCCTCCATATGGCAGTGGGTTTTTGAAGGAAAAAACAAGGTCTGAGATGGAGTTATGTGAATGGATTGAAATTAGGAAAGTGAAACTAAAAATATAAAWGGGAAATACCAGGCTAATGTGACATATATATAGGGAACTCCGGCATGATATAAACATACTCAAAAATTTGACAAGATTTTTCACATCTTATGTTCATCCCTTCTGTGTCTACAGTGGATTCTCTACGCCTTCAGCAGCAGCTGGATAAGCAGCCCAGCTGCTCCTCTGGGGTGAATGCCAGAGAATAACAGCTATAAAATACATTTCAGTGATTCTAAACAATGAATTACACCTCCTTGTCAAAAGTATTTTTGTCAAGCATAACTGGGCAGTGGGCTTATTCTGTGAGTGTGGTGTGCTTTGTTAGCCAAGTTTCCTTTCTAGTCAGTTGGATTATTAGCACAGGGAGAAATACGGGTCTGCTGATCCCGTTTTTCAGTCCAATAGGTATATTGGTAAATATTCTCCCTTTGAGACTGTTTAACCATTTGTTAAATTGGTAAAACCAATGTTGCTTTACCTGGAGACTGAAACCTGGGTCCTCTTCCAGTTGTGGCTGTGTCCTGTGAGGCCAGGCTGTGGGGTGGCACTCCCAAAGGTGGGATGTCAGAGACTATATTCCTGTTAGATCTGCAGGCTGAAATGTTCATGAGACCATCCTGAAATCATTTCAGTTCAAACACGGTAGGTTAGCCAAGATCTCCTACTTAAACCAGCTGATTTCAACTGAAGACCTTTGGGAGCAATCGTATGATCCTTTCTCTCAAGTCACCAGGCAGTTCAGGAGGTGCTGCAGGTAACAGCAGCTCATTTATAACCACAACTGAAACCAAGCCACCTGAAACCAAGTCTCTACGTTGTTTTAGTTAAAGCGCAACTCTCTTTTCCCTGTAAAGAAGATGTGAGATACGGGAGGTGGCTAGCTGGCACGTTTCTTCATCTGCTAGCATCTGCATTTAGGTTGTAGGTCGCTCTCCACGGCTGGACTCTCAGGTGGGAAGTTTTTCAGTCCTCGGCTGATCCAAAAGTAGCCCAAATTGTTAAAGAACAAATTTCCTGCCATGTGATAGCCACATGGTGATCTCTGTGAAACGATTGATGATGCTGGTCTAGTTGGTGGCAGAAAATGTTTCCATGTAATTAAAATCATTGCGACAACTCCTACTTTTCATGCCACATCAGTCACAAAACTGAAGGTTAAATGGAAAGTGTTATTTCCAATATACTCCTCTAACATTGGTCACTGTGAGGCTATGGAGATACGGGGGCTGTGTGTTGGGTGTGATGAACGTGGATGACAAAGTCAGCAGACCCTTCAATTCGGGTCTGGGACCAGCACTAAATTTACATCTGCCTTGTCCACACGGAGGTCTTTGGAGAGCTCCTGGCTTGATTCTGCTGAGGCGCGTGGCACTGAGCAGAGATGAGTCAGTGAGGGGGCTACCTGGTGCTTTTACCCCTCCAGCCCAACGAAACGAACACAAAAAGAACCCCCAATTCTAATTCATGCAAAGAGGGGGAAGGAAAATTTAGTCTTTAAAATCCTAGCCAAGACAGAACATGGCATGCAAAGCACTTCTACTCATTTGCAAGGGACGGCAGGTTTTCCCAGGGGCTGGAGCCCACTTCAGCGTGGGGCCTGAGGGAGTTCTGCTGCCAGCGGTAATGGTCTGTGCTTGAGGAAAGGGGTGTAACGTAATTGTGTCCCACTATTCATCTGATGAAAAGTCTGTTTCTTGCTGGGATGCACGGGTACCCGGGTTATTTGAGGAAAGCAAAATCATTTCACTTGATGTTTCTCACATTGAAAACATTCACAAAATCTTATCACACTTGCCAAATCCTTCTGTTCCCTTTATAAAAATAAGAAAATGACCTCACTGAAGTGACGGGAGACATTAGCCTTTGTATGCTTAATGGTCTTTTAAAGTATTTTCTTCTGAGAAAACTATTTTCTTTTGAGATATGCTGCTTTCTGACATGACGGAAAGCAGTAGCATCTAAATGATGTTTCAGAGACTATACACAGAATAATATATTCCGAGTATCCACTATATTCAGAACATGTATTCTTACCTTCTTGATCTTGGCAAATTTACTGGAGAAAAAAAGTCTTACTAGAAATCAGTCAAAGCCCTGTTTTCTGGTTTTCTTTTTCTATTTCTTCTCCTTTCGGCATTAAAAGATAATGGACTCCTGTCTTTTATATAAGGACTTTAGAAATGTAAAAAATGATGGAAAGTCTGTTAGAGTGGTAGGTAAGCAGGCTAGACTTAACTTCTTTAAGACTTCTTTAAATGTTTCTTTCATTTTTTTTTATGTCAAAGCAGAACATAACTTCTGAAGCTAGCAGCAACCTAATCCAAACAGCTAGTACTACAGGGCTAAGTTCTAAAAGACTTTTTAACTAATGAGAAGTAAAAGCTAAGTTGTACAAACTTTTAGGGTTAGATAAAAATTGGACACTCCTTAAACGTTGCCTGACAGAGAGCTGAGCGAGGAAATCAACTCATCAAAGCTCACCAGCTTTTTTCTAGATATTTTCCCCTCCAGTTTCCCGGTGCCAATTCCCCGGTTCTTTGGCCACAACTGCGGCAGCTCTTTCAGAGCTGCACTGAAAGGCTGCCAAAGGTCTTTCTTTTCTTTCACACTGATTCAGGTGACACTTTTTAGAATATGAAGGTTTCCTGGTCCCCGCTGCACTACCCTGGGCATGAGCATCATTGCCTACAAGTACAATAGTCTTCCCTACGTGCCACTCGCGCTCCCAAAGYGATGCCTTTGTGGATGCCTTGTGCCGAACTCCATTTGCTGCACCCTTCTGCATGGGGTTTCATAAGCTGCTTACAAACCACAGCATCATGTGTCCAGGGGCTGTACAGATGTAGGAAGTGGACCTGAAAATGAACGGATACGATCAGCTGATGGATAGTCCGTGGAAGACGAATCTCCAGCACAGGCATGCTTGCAGGAATTTTATTTGCTTGATATGGAAGTGTCTGAACCTCCATTCAGAAATATCCAAACTCTTCTGTAAAGCCCAATAGGGACCTGGACTATCAACAACAGGATTTTCAAAAGAAAGTCCTAAAACTAGGATTATAAACAATGTTTTAAATATGACTTGCAGTATAACTGAAATTTGGTACTAACACATTCTACCTTGGAAAAAAATGGCTCTGTTCTACTTACAGTAAATATAATACAGTTTTTATAAACAATTTTTTCTTTTCATGTTGGCACTTCGCTACTGAAATTTTACTTTGCCTACTCGAAAACAAGTGTCAACCAGAGTTCAGCTCTCCAGTATACAGAGCGAGCTTTAAAGACAGCGATCTGTGGCAGGCACACAAACAAACCCAAGGGTCTCTGCCTTTTAAACAAACCCCGTTTCCCTCCCCCTTCCATCCAGTAAACAGCTTCTGGCTGCAGATTTGGTCCTTTATAGAAGAGATTTTTAAGATGCCAGCTGACCTGTCCGGCAGCCTGGTAATCCTCAAATCATCTGCTCACCATGCTCATGTGGAGATGTCACCGAAAAGGCTTGTTGACAACCTTCTGTTGCATTAAAGATAAGTCTGTAAAACTGCCACTATCTTATTCAGTTCAACTTTACCACACGGTTGAATAAAAGTTCCCTTTCTGACAAATTCAGAAAGACTGTTGACAGAAGAWAATTATATGGAAAAATACTTCTGGTTTCCAGTTCGCTTTGGGTTAGATTAAATTGACACTGATCTGTATAACAGCTTGCGAACTCTTTTTTTAAAAAATATTTTACAAGTTATTATTTCGGAAGTCTGAATGTCCTTTCCATGCATGTTCTCATACAATGCATTTTAAACCATCTAAATGCCATATTTTGTATTAGTATGAAGTTAAAAAATATTTTAATTAATAACAGATTTACTTCMGTTATTCAGTTTTTACCTTTTCACACAAAGTGATTATTTTCTTCTCAGGTCTTAGCAAGAACTTGTATGGCAAAAAGGCAGTAATTTAGTAATCAAACACAAACTGTGATATTTTCAGCATCTACGAATCCTTAAATCAATTTTTGAGTTGAGTAATAAATACTAATCTCAGCTAAACTCTTTTGTTACATATACAGCATGCTCTGATCCCAAACAACTCCTTAATCCACTATTTTCATAATAGTCTATGGATTAAGGGATCTATACTGTATACTGACACAATGTATTGAGTTCAGGTTCTATAGATGAACATCTCTGTGATCCATTTTAATGGCAAACAAACCATCACAGTATTATGGTGTCAACAGCCTGCAGATTATCTACTGGCTTTCAAAGCATCCTGCGGCAGAGCGAGTTTAATGAACCTCCACAAAGGTGAAAACACTATCAAACGTATGGGGAGAGAGGACTTTGAAATAAAAACATAGAGCATATAAATACCAACAAGCATTTATATATAATCAGCTATAAGATACACAGAATGTTTCGAGTTTTGAAATCTGTCAAAATAACAATGTTACGAAGGGGAGTCTGCTTTCTTGGCCCCCTCCTCATCTGCAGATGCATCACACTTTTCTCCTAGCAGCCTCATTTCCCTCTCACAGCTTGACAGTATTTCATGTAGGAAACCCATCATGATGGATTTTTTTTTTTTTTAAGTAAATTTGCTCCAAATAGCTCCATGGCTGTTAAATTCCTGCTTCTGAACTATAGCTTCRCCTGCCTCTCGTTAAGTAAAACCACCGGCGCGCTGGCAGCAGAGGCTCTCCAGCACCACATARGGTAGGGAAGTGTCCCCACCACCCACCTTCACCTGGCACCCACGCTAACTGTTTCAGGTTATTTTTCCCGAGCTCTGCCTGTAGTCAGGAAAAGGACACGCTCTTGCAGACAGCAGTTCAGGAAGGAGTTGTCGTCACTCTGAGTTAGAATCATAGAATAGTTTGGRYTGGAAGGGACCTTTAAAGGTCATCTAGCCCAACCCCCCTGCAGTRAGCAGGGACATCTTCAACTAGATCAGGTTGCTCAGAGCYCCGTCCAACCTGACCTTGAATGTTTCCAGGGATGGGGCATCTKYCACCTCTCTGGGCAACCTGTKCCAGTGTTTCACCACCCTCAGYGTAAAAAATKTCTTCCTTAYATCTAGTCTGAACCTMCCCTCTTTYAGTTTAAAACCATTCCCCCTTGTCCTGTCGCAACAGGCCCTGCTAAAAAGTYTGTCCCCATCTTTCTTATAAGCCCCCTTTAAGTACTGAAAGGCTGCAATAAGGTCTCCCCAAAGYCCTCTCTTCTCCAGGCTGAACAACCCCAACTCTCTCAGCCTTTCYTCATAGGASAGTTGCCCTCTTTTCCTTGAGCATGGAAGGTGTCTAGCAGGATGAGCCCCGGCAGGCTGGAGTCAGTGCCCATACACAGTGCCCCATCCCCCGGGAGCGGCATCGGCACCGCTCGCAGGCCCCGCTCCGGGGGAGAGCGCTGGGGCTCCCTCTCCCCAGCGGCAGAGCGGGCACCACGTTAGCAAGCCCAAGGTAATGCACGTARGGGAGACCGTCTTGAACCATTCCCATGCATCGTTCATCACTAAGTGACCGGCTACGCTCAGGTAACAGCCCCACTCCAGCCCAGTAAAAACATCTGCCCAATGTATAGCACCAAATAAAATGTGGGGATGTATAAGGAGTGAAGAAAACCAATAATGAAACCACACCACTTTTTGTAATAGATCACCTGCTCCCACCGGGAGCTCTGGCAAGCACATCTCTCCGCTTCAAACCTTCTTACAAACTCTGTCTCCCAATTGTTTCCCCCTTTTTTCCCCTCTAATTTCTCCCAGCCAGTGTATAGAGCACGTGGGGTGTGTGCTGCTTCCCAGCATGAAAATATTTTGACTTTCCTGAATTCCAGTGACTCCACGCAGACACTTCTCAGTAATCTTCTCCCAGAGCTGCACAGTACGTAACAGCATCCAAACTGGATGGCAACAAGCATTCAGTGTAATGTCCTCCTGATGTCTGAAAACAGGCCTCCCGTACTTGATACCACTTACCGAGCATTTTCTTTGATTTATGGCTGGACCTGTTCTCGTAGTTTCTGCTCCCTGCAGCTTCACCTCAGCTACTGGCCCTYCATTTTTTCCAGATGTTTCTCCCTTTTTTGACTTTCCTGTTCCATCTGTTGGTGATGCTCACCAACAGCTCACCTGGGGAAGGGAAGGGTTTGATTTCAAAGGAGGAGAACCGGACTTGGAGAAACAACCTCTAAAGATCATCTCTGGTGAGGAGGTTGGGACGGGCAAGAGGTATCTACCTTTCCTGAGGAGCCTCCTGTGATCTGGGGAGGATCCACCTGCATAAGGCTGTGGATTTCCCCTGGTTCAATAGGATGGTGGTAGCAGGGGCTCTCTGCCCTCTCCAGGAGGAGGAAGCTGCTGCCCGAGCTGTGCTTTGGAGGTGGTTGAGAAAGGGAAGCTGGGGTGCTTCAGGCCCTTCAAGACTGCAGAGAGAGCTTTTCTTGGCAAAATGATTCTGTCTCAATATACCRGGGCTATTCAATCCATTTTCACCAAAATCCACTTTCCATCATGCTAAATGCATAGGCGCCAGATGATGTACTTTACATGGATTTATGGTGGATTAAAATGCTATGCACTGCTGGGATATGACATGCACTGCAATTCTGTTAAACGTAAGGGTGCAATGAATAGACATTGGAAAATTCATTTTTCACCCATGAAAGCTATTCAGTGTTTGCTGGCTTATTTCCATTCTTACATCAATGCAGTTTTGGGGGAGGTTCCCCTAGATTTTCTTGTTGCTGGAAAGCAGGTTCTTCCTTGGGCTCTCCTCCTCCTACAGGAGGAGCCAAATTGTCCCAGCAGCTCCCCAGGCCCAGCTGCGTCCCTGCATGTGGGCACACTGTTGGCTCTGTGTGGAGCAGCGGGCCAGGCCAGGAGATGGGTGCACCCGAGACAGCCAGGAGCCTAATGTTGCATTAGGCTGAGCACACATGGCCCTGGCACTGGCTCCACTGGGGAGCCAGGTGCTACCACGCACCTCACAGCCTCAGTGGCGGCAGAGGACAGGGTCCTGCCTGGCACGGGAACACAGAGTCCAGCTCAGCTTTCCAGACTACTGCTAAGAAATATGAAGTCTCAGGGAAGGAGGCTGGCAGTACCATGGGCTCCATTCGGTGGCCTGCCCATAGATGTCCAGTGCCACCTGAGATGCTCTTGGTGCATCTTGAACAGATGCTGGGGCTCAAGAAGTCTCTGAGTCCTGGGACGTATCTGTTGCCTGGTGCAGATGTCTCACATGGGACTTAAGGGTTTATATTTAAGTGGCTGGATTGAGCTCTCCATGGACGTCACACCTTGTGTGAGGTCCAGGCATTATTTATGGTAGCCTGGACCCAAGGAAGAGTTTGCTGTCTCAGGCTGTATCTACACTACCAGTAGGTCCAAAGCAGTAGCGTGGTGTCGTGGTTTAACCCCAGCCAGMAACTAAGCACCACCCAGCCGCTCGCTCACTCCCCCACGGTGGGATGGGGGAGAGAATCGGAAGGGTAAAAGTGAGAAAACTCATGGGTTGAGATAAAGACAGTTTAATAGGGAAAGCAAAAGCCGCGCATGCAAGCAAAGCAAAACA
>JAYKAV010003078.1:317043-351592 GCA_035582835.1 Phoebastria nigripes | reverse complement strand
TTGTGCACCTGGCAGAGCTTGGGAAGCTGAAAAGTCCTTGACTAGTAGCCTACTTAGCAACAACTAAAAACATCACTGTGTTATCAACATTCTTCTCACACTAAATCCAAAACATAGCACTATACCAACTACTAGGAAAAAAAAAATTAACTCTGTCCCAGCTGAAACCAGGACACGTGGTTTCAGAGTGAAATACACCACTGCACTTATTGTGCCCTGGGTTTGTTCTCAAAGCATCTGTGAAGTTCAGGAATTGGATGCCTTTTGAAGGAAACTAAGCTAGAAGCTGTGCTCCAGTGCTTGCTGGTGACACCAGGTCCAGGGTCTAGGGCAGAGGTGAGCTGTGCCATCGTGAGGTCTCCTAACACATATGTGCCAAAGGACAYGGCTCTTGCACCATCAGGCACTCCCAGAGCATCCTGAAATAGTTGTTGCACTATATATGGGGCAAGTGTGCCTCCCTATTAGCCTTTGACTGCCTGTCCTCAGCACTTTGTGACTCTGCTACTCCTTCCCCACCCATTCACCTTCCTTCTGGCTCAAAATCCTTTCTCTTCCTTTCCTTGCCCTTGCTTAACCACCTATATTTTTATCACCTTTTCTATTATCTCCTTAACCCACTGTCCAGGCCAAGTCAACCCCATCACTTTTCCAGAAAAGCCAGTGAGGCCCAACCAAGGTCCCTTAGGAGATGTCACTGCTGGTCACTGTGCTATGAGGTCGAAGGCAGTTTCTCAATGGCCAGATGATCCATGGCAGTGCTGTGGAGGTGCTAACCTCCCAGCTGCTGCTGGGTACAAGAGGGCCACATAAAACCGAAGGCAGTATTCTTCAAGAATCAGGACGCCAGCTGGGTTAGGGGGCCTGGCAGACATGCTCCTGTTGCAGGAGCTTGAAGAGATCTTCTGACATGAGTGTCCCACCAGTCCCAGGGATGGCCACGTGGCAGTGTCTGGAGGGGAGCACATCCTCCCACCCTGCTCTTGCAGGAGACCCGGGGAGGGGCGGCTGGCACCGCAGCCTGCAAAGGGGCTTGGTGTGCCCTGCAGAAGGGGCTGGGGGCCAGGGGTGGTCTCTGTGTTTGCAGGGCTGGCACCAGCAGGAGCCAGAAGGTGCGAGAGGCCTCGCGTTGCCGGTGTCGGTGTGGGCAGAGCTCTGCTGGCGCATGTGGCAGGAGGCAGGCAGGAGGCCAGCATGGGCTTCCTGGGGTGCTCCTGGCGGGGAGCAGAGGTTTAGCACCTTCTCTCCGCACCTCTGTTCTGCAAGCCTGGAAACACAAACGCAGTTTGTAGGGGAGACCAAACACCGGCCATTGCTAGCAGCCAGAGTCTGAACAAAAGACTGACAATGCCCCTTTGTCTTCCCTGTGCTGTTAAGCTAGAGCTGGAAAGTACAGGATAAAGATGTGTAACTTGAGGGAATGCTAGGAGCTGTTTGATGGCGCAGGAGGCACTGCAGGAGAGGGCTCCCACCAGGTGCCGAGTGCTCTTGCCGCCGGGGAGCCGGGAGGCAGCGGACGTGCTCACAGACCCCCGCCAACACTCAGCCAGGTAGGAGACCAGGCCCAAAAGTAGTATGTTCACCACAGAGGCACTTTAACACTGCTGGCCAGTAAAAACGAGTGCCTGTCAGAAAGAGGCACAGAAATCTCAGTGAGATTGGTGCCAACAGTTATTTATTTCCCATTTTTGTACAACAAGCTGAGGAGGAGACCCCTTTGTGTTCACAATACCAAGTGGAAGACACATCATTCCTTGACTGTTCCGATGCTCATTTCTCTCTTGAAAATCAAAGCAAATGAGCGTCAAGAGGACATTGACATGCAATAGCTTCAGGCAGCAACACAGGTCTTTTTTCTACTCAGTCTCCACGCAGACTCCAATAAAAGATTATTTATTTTTATCAGCATAGCTTATTAATAGTTCTACAGTACTTCTGTTCTACACGGCTTCTTTTACCTTTCTCGTGCAAAAATACCTGCTTTAGTCACTAATCATACCATTAAGAGATCATTAAAGAATTAGAAAATGAGCATAGAACAATGACAACCATACCTTCTTCCAGAATATTTGGTTTGCTCTTCCATAGCAACCTTATGCTTTCAACATCTCAGAAGATACTAGACCGCCATTACAAAAAAGGTGTTTGAAATACAACAATTGAAAAAAACAGCGTACGTGAAATGTACGTTGTAGCACTGTGGTTGCTGTGATGCTTTATTGAAATAAGAGAAGGAAGACTGGTAGGCAGTTACCTTTTTTTAGACTATTTTGCCTCCATTAAAATTGCAAAATGATTTTCAACAGCACAGTCTATGAGTCATTCGATCTTCATAATTTGTTCTCTATCTGAGAAGTTGCAGGATCGCGCTCTCAGATTAATTTCTATGTGTAGTTATCACACGTTCAGCTGAAACATTTGTGCAGTTGAGGTTTTGCAAGGAGACACAAAACCCAATAGCACCGACATAGTGCTACATAGTGACTATGATAGTCAAGTATCATAATACTGAGCTCAGCGACCCTTTTTTCCACGTACTCTTCATGTACATACGGCCCCAGTGCCTTAGCCCCAGAGATACTGCCGCTATAATACTCACATCCTCATAAGTACCTGGGTGCCTAACTCTTGAGGATGTCAGTGGGAGTTAGGCTCATAAATACCTTCAGAGCATCCTGGAAAATGTTACAATTGGCTTAATCCAATTCATGGAAAACAGAGCATCTTTAAAAGGCTTCCAACTTTAAAAGGGTGAGACAGATGAACAGTATTTTTCCCAGAATACAGAACAGAAAAGGCAGTAATAAGATTTAATTGACCTCCCTGTGTTCCTATGACCATTTACAAGTCGAAGGGGCATATGTCATTTGGAAATGAGCAGGCCAGGCTACCCCAGGCTTTCCAACACTGGTTTGTGCAAAACCTACGCTCAGCTACTAGTGCTGACAAAAGGGTGTTTGGACTTCTGACAAAACCTGCAAGCCTATCTGCACGCAGTGGTGACAGCTGATCTGCTGTCACCACACTGTCCTGCCTCCACCTGATGTTGCAGCACTAAATGCTGTTGCTGCAAGGGAGATCCACATTTCGGGGGGTCTGCCCCTGGCTGGCTGTACCCCTGCTCTCATCCTCTCCAAGCTGGCACGGGGAGCCACTGAGAGACAACGGCCAAGAGGGTCCGGCAGGGGCCACACATCTCTTTTCTTCTCCACTGCTGGATGGCCTCATCACAGCAAAGTGGGGAAGGAGAGCATTTTGTGCACCTGGGAGTCTTGGAGTCAGAAAGGGAAAAGACAAGAAAGGTGCCAGGAAGGAAATCCCCTGTCTCTACAGAGGTAAGAGAGGGGCAGGAGGCAAGTCCCAGGCTCTCCTCCAGCACCTCCTGCCATTTCATCCCTCATGAGGAAGAGTTCCCCAAGGAGATAAGATTGGCAGGAGGAGAGGGCAAAGGGAGGGAGGCATTAGTGACAGGAGGGAGAAGGAAGAGTCTCTGCCACGCACAGTTCACTGGACCTACACTGAAAAGGGTTAACGCTATCATGCTACTGGTGATACCAGGAAATGTTTCTCTGTTATCACGTTATGTCAGATTCAAGTGGTGTCACCCATGACTAGCACGCAAGATTACAGAGGGGAGGGAAGTTGAGCGCAGGTCACATTCATGCTTCAGCACAGCTCTTCAAAACAGCATATTTCATTTTGTTGGGAGGGGAAACTCACACTTGCTGACACTGCTTCCCCAGTAAAGTGATGCTAGACCAGACTGGAAAATTTCTGCACAGCCCTCTGACAAAGAAAAGCAAATTGTGTGTCAGGGAAAGAACGAAGTTATATGGCAAAACTCAACGACACTAGAAAATAAAAACGCTCTTCCATGAGGACCTGAGCTTGACCTGCATGGATGTGAGCCTGGGCATTCCAAGGAAGGCAGGCACTGGTTTCGGATGTTGTTTCATTATCCTTCTCCTGTTTTTATAAAAGCTGTTGAAACTGAGTGTCTTGGGGATCTCTCACTCGTGGCCAGACTTGGTCCAAAATGGGCAACGTGTTCAGCAGTTGCAGGAGGGTAGGGATGGGAGACAAGGGGACAGATAAGTGGCATGATCCAAGCTCCTGTCCTTAGGAAACCTGGCTGAAATATCCACACTATTGGAGGAGCTTGCTGGGATTATGCTTTGCGGCCACTCTAGCACATTCAGGCAGTATGGCAAGGAAAAATATGTTCTCAGTCTAACTTTGGACTGATGGAAGATAGAAGATCAGCAGAATCCCTGCTCCATTTTCAGGACCCTTTCCTTCTCAATTTTGTTTCCTTCCTACCCCCTCCCCTGCTACTTCATGTGTTACCTTTGGTCTCGACTCTTTAACCTCTGCAAGAATGAACCATTTCCATTCATGGCAGTTATTTCCACACAGAGACATGCAGAACAGAAGCATCCCAGCCAGAACTGACCCCTGAAGTTGGAGGCACCTGTGCCAAAAGCCTCTGCTGCAGCATCGGGCCTGGCCCACCGCTAAGGTTCAGTCAGCATTTCCCCAAGTACATGCTGACTCTAGCAGCCTCACCACAAATACACACCAACTGGGTAAGTTTTGCCATGCCGGTGTGTATACCAAGGTGTACACCCACACCTGGCTGGCTGAAGTTGCGCTACCACAATGGCTGTACCGGTACAGCTACCGCTGCCCGGGACAGAGAACAGGTGACGTCAGGGGTGTGATTTTGGCCGAGGAGCGGCTGACMCCCTCACACGCACCATCCCTGACCAGTTTCAGCCATGCTGAGGCAGCTGAGCTCAGCTCCCCTTCAGGCCCGCTGGCTCGGAGGGGCCTGGTTGGCCGGCGAAGGAGCTGCGCCCGCCCCGCCGGCAACGGCCTGTCCTGGAGCAGCGGGGAGAGGGGGAAGGGAACCGCCACCCGGAGCCGCAGAGGCGTTCCCCGCCCCGGGGCGCGCAGGCCCGTGGCTGCCCCCGGGAGCGACCGACGCCCGACGGCTGGGTCCGGGCGCCTCGCACTGCCTAACGGCCGGTAACGGCCGGTAACGCCCCGCCCCCGTGATGACGCCTGCTCCTTCCCCGCCCCGCCCCGCGGCGCCTGGCCGGCTCGGGCACGTGGGGGGCGTGGCGTGGGTCCCGCCTCCTCCCCCCCTTCCGACCAATCAGCATCGCGGGGAGGAGGGGCGCGGCGGCGGGAAAGGCCACGGTGCCAGCCAATGGGCCGCGGGGGGGCGGGGCCGCGGCGGTGATGATGGCGGCGGCGGCGATGTGGGTCTTCTCGCGGGCTGGGCTGCGCCTGGGGAGGCGGAGACTGTGAGTGACGCGGGCGCTGCGCGCGGGGGGCGGGACCAACGGACCCCCGGCGCCGCCCCTCCCCCTCCCCGCTGGAAACCGGGCTCGGGGGTCTCCCCCTCCCCCCCCCAGGCCGTGTCGCCCGGGCCGGCGGGAGGGGGGCAGCGGGGCCCGAGCGGCGGGTCTCCGGCGGCAGGCCGGGCGGGGGGGAGCGGCGGGTGGCGGGGACCCCCGCAGCTGGGGGCAGGCCGCCGCGTCGTGGCGGAGCTGGCGTGGGCCCGGCGGGCGGCGAGCCCCCGGCTGCCTGCGGGAGAGGCGGTGGGGGCCGGGCAGGGCCGGGGCGCCTCCGCCGTGCGCCAGGGAGAAACCGCGGCTCCCGGGCTCTGCCGCTTCCTTGCCTGGCTTAGCCGGGCAGCAGCCGGGGGAACCTCTCACGGGCGAGCCCCGGCCTTCCCTTCCCGCCCTCGGACAGCCGCCTGCCTCCGCTGTGTGCCTCCCCGCGAGGGGCGCCGGTAACACACCGCGCTCGGGCACATGGAACGTGAAAACAGAAATCAGTTTCTTCCAGTTACCACAAAATTGCCCTTGCCCGGCTGCCCGCTTTGGTACAGCTCCTACGCGGGGAGCGACCTGCGTCCTTCCCATGCCTGCGCTGAGGCTCCGACCCAGCGGCCCCCTCAGGGCGGCTGTGCCCGATCTCCAGCGGGGGGAAGCCGGGCGGGCAAGAGGGGCTGGGTCTGCACCGTGGGCTTTCCTCTCTTTAAGGGAATACCGCGTTGCCTCCTCCATTGCTAAAGCACCCTAGATGGAGCTGAGCATAGGTCGCCATGGGCGCAGAAGCGGGGCTGTCGGCAGCCCCGTCGGCATCCCTCATCCTGGGCTTGGGGAGGCCCTTGTCAGCCCGGAGGGGTGCTGTGTCCCCGTGCCCCTGCCGCGGCGGTGGCTGGAGGAGGGAGGGTTATGTACGTCCGCTTGTAAAGGGACCGAGATCACCAGCCGCTTTCCCAGGGTGGCCAAATAGCTGTCAGGGCATGGACTTGGGGCAGGATGCTAGGAAAAGCTCCACTGTAAGCTCCATGCCCATGCAGGTCAGTTTGCAGAATGGGGCTCTGACTAATATGTGCTATGTAAGATGAGGGCTCCACCGCACCTTTCTCCTGGAGATCTGTGTGGCTTTGATGCCCAGCTTTCTGCCCGCGGGTGCGTGCCTGCATATTACCTGCGGGCAGAGAATGACTTCTGCCAGAGTGATTGACTGTTGGGTCTGTGCTCATTTAAGGGAGGTTTACAGCAGCACTTCTAGAGGGAGAGTAGATCTTCTAGTACTGATACTAGGAAGGCAATCAAGTGTTAATTCATTTTAATATTTAAAGCTTTAAATTCTTGCAGTCTCTGCTGAGACCATGATACTGTAAATATTTTATAGTTGACTGACAAAAGAGTATGCAGTCTGTAATAACTGTAACATAGATGTTACCAAGAACACGCCATATTGATGCTGGTGTTCTTGGGGAACCTCGGGGACAGCTGGACTGGTTTGTGCTGTGCTAGAGGCAGCGTGAAGAGCCCATAAAATCCACRTCAGTCTTTCTTGCCCACAGTAACACTGTCCTGCATAGCACCCAGGGTCATTTTTTCCAGCCTATCTCCTTCAGCTTACTTTTACAGCCTGTTTCTGGAGAAGATGCATGCATGTACATGCCTTTTTTTTTTTTTCTCCTTTCCCCCCTCCCCCCATATTGGTGCAGAATCATAAATGCTATGCCTTTCTATTTCTGATCATTTATACTGTGGGGAGAAGAGGAGTCTACACAGTGTGAGGGCAACCAAATGATCGCATTTATATGTGCATAGCAGCTGTTCAGGGCTGGGAGAGGAGGCTGACCGCACGCCTGCAGTGAGGCTGCTCTCTTCCAGCCGTGGTCAGAAAGGGCTTCCTTGGCTGGTGCTGCCATGGGATGGGACGCTGCCGCYGAGCACTGCAGCCCCCTCGCTTGACTCCCAGGAGGCATGATGGCCTCCCTGTGGTGGGAACTGCTTGCCCCTTGACATCAGTTCTGCTGTGGAGCCTGAGAGGCCACCACGCAGGTGGAGACCACAGAATTTGGGGCATCCAAATGGTCAGAGACCAGAGCAGGATGAGGCATGAAGAGTCCTTGCTCACCTTTGAGCTGGGCAGCCACGTAGCCATGTGCAGCGGGGAGAGAAAATACAGGGACGACTTCAAATGTCAGCAATCGATGCACAAGTTGGTTGGATTTAATTAGCAGCTCCCTGGTCTTCAGCAGGAGTTGGCAGATCCCGCTGGGTCCAGACCCTGGTGCCTGGGTCCCACAGYGCTCGTTGCCACGCTGTCGGGCTGGGACCCTAATTACAGCAGGTACCTCCGATGCAGTGTGGCTGCCTTTCCAGCTGCCGCCATCTTCTCTTCACATGGATGTTGCTGCCCCTGCGAAGCCGCTGCACAGTGCTGCCATGAGAATGCCGATGGAGTATTTGTGTCGTTAGCAGGCAGGTGAAACCTACAGTACCCAGAGCTGGTTTTGCTTACTTGCGACATTCCAGAGCCTTTTGGGCTTTCCTTGCCTGCGAAAGATTTTTGTCTTGTTGGAAAAAAACCTCCTTCCAGCTGTTTTTTAATAACAAATGCAGCTGTTCGTTCTGTTGTTGTTGTCAGGAGCTTCAAATGTGCTTTTAAAGACAATGTTGCAGTAAAGCATTGACTATGAAAACTTTCTTGCTGACAGATCTTTGTGAAGGGTTCTCTCTTTGCTTGGTGATTACGCTGTAAGAGAAGAGCATTGCACATGTAAGCGTGATCACCTGTTTGCCCTCAGCTAGCCAAGTGCATGTCTGCTTCACCCGTATACGAGAGGGTTTTTTATGTGTATTTATTTACATGGCATATTCCAGGCAGATCTATACCCACATGCCTGTACTAAATCAATCAAAAGTGGCATTGTTAAGCTCACATCTTGGTGGAGTGCTGCAGAGTATGGAATATACCATGTGGGCACGTAGAGCGTATCGTGCCAAAGGTGCAGACACCAGCACGCCTGCTAGGAACAAAGGAGCCCGAGAAGAGTAATAACCCCGTGTCAGATCTTATTCAGGGACTGCGCCTATGTCATCTAAAATTTCCAGCATTGAGAGTTTCTTCTCTCGTCTCCGATTGCCATCATCCCTCCCAGGAATCCGCCGCTGCTCTGTCTTGTGTTTCACGCTCCCAAGCTTGTGTCTACTCGGCTAATTAGCGATGATGTTGTTTTTCATGGTTTGGACACTGGAGGGTGCTAATGCAATGAGAGCTGAAATTGTTCTAGCAAATTAAAGGGTTCCCCTTTGTTAGTTGTGAAATACTTTTATTCTTTGTTGCAACGTTTAAATGGAAAGACATGAATCGTGGTCCTTACCAGTAGCTGATCCTGCTCGGTGTGTGTGGAGCTATAACCAAGAATATCAATAAAATGTTAAGTCTGTGAGGGATTTCTTTCCTGAACCTCTATCCAAAAAATCACTCAATTTATGTTCTACACATTTTTAACTGTGTCTTTCGAGGTTATGGCCTCCGCCTGAAATTTATTTGAAAGTGTGACTTTCTAGTGATAAAAACGCTTTACCTGGCAGAACTGTTGAGTTGTATCTGCAGAATCTGCTTTTCTACAAGGTCACTTTTGTTCACCTAAACCAATGTTGTTGTGTTGCTGGCGAGGTGAGAACCTGATAGTGGCTCATGTCGGGGAGGGAGGGGACACCTTGAGCACCGCTAATCGAGTCCCCGGCGTTGCAATCCTCTCTCTAGGGATGGACCTGATGGATCCTCCGTTTGCCTTGCAACCACCATCACCGGGTCACATGCGAGGGAGCGTGCAGGACGGGGCCTTCCGTCAGCCGTCGCTGCTGGGTCAGGCGAAGCACGTTACGAAGCTGAGCCTTAGCTCTGGCGTTTCCAATTCACTCAAACATTTTTGGCAGGTGAAATTTACGTTGGGAGGTCTTACGCTAAAGGAGGTATTACCTGTCCATGCTGCTCCAGCTTTCTGCTGAACCGGGTCTCCGCTCTCCACTGCCCTTGGCAGAAAGACATGGGGCCGACATAAGCTCCCCGTTGTGCGGTCTGGCAACTCCGTACTCGGCATTAAGGACTGTGAAACTACTGCCTGAGCCAGTTCTCATCCTGGCAGCAGCAGAGGTATGATGCCGGCTAATTAATGCTAATGAGAAGCAGGGTGCAAAGCTGAGCGTGTCCAGCTAATCACTGCTGGCACCCCAACTAGTCTGCTTAAAGCTAACGTAGTTCTGGGCAGTCCTGCCCKATCCTGTACCTGCCTTTGCGGACCCGTTAGCCAAATGAAAGCCAGTATTCATRAAATGTGTAAGCAAACCAGAACTGGGTACAAATACACCTTCCTTAGAAGTCTTTCTYGTTCAGTACAAGTGGCAAATGAGTTACTCCTCTGTGTCGTTCCCCTTTGCAAATGAATTGGGCTGTCCCCTCCTGGAAAACATTGTTACTGTGGTGTATTGGTCAGGTTTTGTTTTCTCCCAGGTGTTGCAGTTTGCTTACATAAGGCTGGTTTAGTTTTTTTTTCTTTTAAAAATATGCATCATTTTTCTCCGAATTCCCCCTCGAACAGAAGATGCAGGTGAGCATGGAGAAAGAGCCCATGGATAAGGAAACCAGAACCCATTGCCATCCTGTTCTGGCATTGTTTGAGATCTGTTGCTCACCTGGCAAAAGGATGCATGGCCAGTTTCACAGCAAAGCTGCTTGGCTCTTTATTGGAAGCAGAAGAAACGTAGCCAGCTGAAAGTTTACACTTCTTTTGCAAAAAGAGTTTTAGTAGCTTACTAAATAGGGTCATAAGGGGATGTGAGCAGAAAAGCTTTTAAAATCATTGTAATAACTAGCAGTACTGAAGACAGTCTGCTTAAGAGGAGATAATTTAGTCTGAGTACATGAAAAAAAGATCTGGTTGACCGTGTATTTGTCTCGTTCACCAGCTTTTAAGAGAAGATCGTTTCTTCCATCGTACCTCCACACGTATGAGCAGGGAGCCAGGGTATGCCTCCTGGCGTCATTTCAAGAACCGACACGCTAGCTGTGGTGCCAAAAGGATTTGCAGTTGTGCATTTTATGTAGGCGGTGTCCTAATTTATCCCGGGAGACCTTTCTTCAGGAGAGATTAACGGACCTTCCACCAAACCTGCTTGATCACATTGAGTTTAAATGCCACCAACTGCGGGACGCTGTCTCTGAGGCCCAACGCCACCCCTGCTCCGTGGCCCTGTACTGGGAAGGAGCGCACCTGTTCCCTTGGGGATGCTCGGTGCCTTCCAGTGTTGAGCCTTCACATGCTTGTACAGTCTTTCTTGGCTACTTGTAAGGGCTGGTTGAGTGGGCTCTCCGGGGTTTTCATGCCTTTTGGGGAGATTGGGCTGCTGTACTTGAAGCCTCTTAAGAGTCATTCTGGCAGGGAAAAGCCCTTTGATGCTAAGAGCTTTGTAGGGTTTCTGCTGATGAACTGGTCGTCTTTTGAACCCCCAGTGTGGTGTTTGCTCCCATCCTCTGCACGTCAGCTGGGCTCCCAGTGGTGGTCTCTCCCGGACCCCATTCTCATGCCTCCCTGAGCTCCAAGCCTCCTCATTTGGAGAGGGGAAATACTGGATTCGCCCTTCTTATTTTGTCAGCCGGGCTGTGCGTGGAGGTGTTTCTCCAGCCGCTGCCCTTTTCGCGCTTCCCTCTCCCACCCCGCGAGGCCGTGGAGCACAGCAGGTCTGCAGAACTTCGACTGCAAGTGGGTCTGGAGGTCAGCTGTGTGGTTACTGAGCCCCGYGGGTATTGAACAAGTCCCCTTAGTGGTTTTTCCCTTATTTTCTCGTCAGTGCTATATTTACCTCTCAAGTCTCCCGTGCCCTTTAAATCTCCGAGCGTCACTGGCGTAAATAGGATTTGCCTGTCCCCATGAAACGGGCATCGGGGCGGCTGCCTGCCTTGCCTTCTCCAGCCCTTTGTGGGCTGGGGTTGACCTGTTGTCACGGGCTGAGCAGCCAAACCCGCTTTCTTCTCTGCCATTTTAATTAAAAATGGTTGGCATCAGGGGCTCTGCAGCGATGAAAGGGAAATGATGAAACTTTGAAGAATTTGGGGCATAAAGTCGATCTCTAAATTTTAATGTACTCATTGCACTTAAACAGTTGATACATTTTATTATTGAGCTTTCAGGTGACCTAATTTCCCTTAGTACTGTACATTTAGCTTTATACATCTGCACCTAATTTGTAAAAAAGGACTTAATGAGAAACTTCAAACAGTTTAAATGTCAATTACAAAGAAAGCGAGGTTTTAAAGTTCCAGTAATCTGTCCATATTGGTCATCGAAACATGATCCCAGGTGGACGTTAATTCAAGACAGATGGCATTCCAAAGGCACAATTACAAAGAGCTTATATATTTTCAACACTAACAAGCTGTCACGCTATGTTGTAGCTACACTTCCAGTACTGTATAACCACAATTGCCGCTTTATCTGCTGCGGACTCAGTAGTAAAGGGGTTTGATTCCCCACTCTTGATATTGTCAGTGGGATTTTTTGGGGGGTGAACAGGAGACCGGGGTTAGTTAGTGCAAATATCTTTCATTCGCTCAATCTGTTGGGTGGGGGGGTTGTGTTTGTTTTTATGTTTAAGTTGGTGAAATGCTTTTCAAAGAAAGGAGAGGAAATACTGAATATGGGCATAACAAGACTAGCTCATCGCAGACATATTTCTATTTCCTGGCCACGTTAATTAACTTTAGCCTTATCAGCTGCTAGGCGATAGCTATGATGATTTGTTAAAACCCACAACATCCTGGATGTTTTCAGTTAAAAAGTCATCTGAAAGCCTTTGGCGTAACGCACATCTGTCTTGGAAGACTGAAGTCCAAGGGATTGATAGTGATTTGACTTGCGGTGGTGTAAATGGGCAGCAGCTCGGCTGCAGCTGGGCAGGAGCGCTACACCCCATGTGAAAGGCCGTTTGAATTATTTTTAGGTTTCTGAAAGTATTCTTAGGCCCAGAGGCAGAGGTGGAGGGGCTGGACAAAGCAGGGGCAAGGTAGGACTTCCATTAGACTGAAGCATCAACATGTGATGTAGTTGATCTAGTTGAAGATGTCCCTGCTTATTGCAGGGGGGTTGGACTAGATGACCTTTAAAGGTCCCTTCCAACCCAAACCATTCTATGATTCTATGTGGTAGATGACAAGGTTTGTTGTAGAAGGACGATGTTTGGTATCTAGTTAGTAGCTGAGGTGGGCAGTGACCTGGACAATGAAAGATAATTGGGCATAATTTGCACTGATCTTTTTTTGTTTGTTTCTTGAAACCAGGTCACAAAAAAGCAAGACTTGCATGGCTATGACTAGACAGTGTTTTAATAGGCTTTAAAAATTCTGGGCTGTTAGGAGCAAGATTAATAATGCTCCCCAGGAAGGTTTTTAAGCTCCTGTGGGCACGTGTATCCTCTAAAGAGGTACGGAGAATGAAGAGCTTGTATTTCTGCTAATTTATCTACCTTTTACTGGAAAGTGGAGAATAAAGCAGAAAGGCTAAGATGCTTCATCCTTGGAAGGCAGGAATTAAATGGTGAGATTGTGCTCTTTAATTTTTGTTTTTCATTAATGAATGTTGTACATGTGTTTTTTTGAAAGCATCTTACCCGGCTTCCTTTTTGGAGGAGATGCAAGTGCTATTTGAAATACGCAGCTTGCCAACAAGTGAATTGGACTCCTGAGCTACGCTTGAAACAAAATGCCAATTTTACCTACAGTTTTACTAGGTTTCCTGGTTTATGCAGTGGCATTTGAATGGCCTCTAGTAATTGTTTTTAACAGAGAAAAAAAATTCAAACAAAAATGAAAAACACAACCCAAAGTTCATTAGCACTGTATTTGGCATGCCATGAATCGTTAAATCTTTATATAAATGCAGAAGTAATTTGTAACAAACAAAATCCTTTATTTTTTGGAAAGACTTTATTTTGAATTTTTGTTCGGACTGCTGAGGTACAGTATGTTTTCCAAACGTCAGATGTTATTACCAGAATAGGGGAGGAACCAATTCATGTTTTAATTAAATATCATGTATAATTCTTGACTGTCAGATATACTTAGTGGTGATAAGTGAATAAAATTAGGTGGAAAACAAAAGACAATAAATAAATGCTTAGATAAGGGGTTTTTACCTACTTTTTTGAACCTAATTTTGATGTTAGTGTGTGTTGCTCTCAAGTGGTTTCCCCTCGGATTTTCCCAGTGCTTATCAGGGTAACATACTGCAGTCTTTTTATTTAGATCAGGCTTCACTTTGAGAGTTAACTAATTGTTCAAGCCCAAGTGGGAAACTTTCTTGCACCTGGAAAATTAGGAGAGCAAAAGCAAGAGACACGTCCGCATCCTTTCCCTGGTGGTTCTTCACCTGCAAATTTGAACTGCAGCGGTAATAAAAGTTTTGTGGACCTCATTTTATGTGAGATCATTAAGCGACAGGAGAATTCAGGACTAGCTGCCCTTCATAATTCAGGACACTGAAAGGTGCCATTTATAAGCTCAAAGTGCCTGCAGGAAGGCAAAACAGGCTTGTAAAACCCACACTCCAAATGCTGAAGGGGAACCGGTTTGTACTGCTGGCTGCAGCCTTGGAGTGGCAAAATTGCGAAGGCAATGGGGACTGGGTTTAAAAAAATTGAAAAACACCTGCCTCTAAAAGTTGATGTAATAGCTCAGTTTTTCACACTTCTTGTGTTGATATCTCTTTTGTCCAAAAAACCCCCAAAATGTCCCGGGCAATGATCCCAGTAAAAACCTTATCAGTTGTAGTGCCCAGCTGTTGGGTTATTATCTTTCCTTCTATAGCCCACTGTTTTGCTGAGCTGCTAATTTGGCTATAAAATAAGTTTTTCCTGACTTTTTAATAATATTTTGCAACCGGTAACCTTTGCCCATTATGTGGGCCAGGCATTTTGTAGGGAGAGCTCTCGCCTCCCTACTGCTTGAGAAGGAGTAGCAGCGTGCACAACACTTGCAATGAAGAGAGGTCTTCAATAAAGTGGGTGATACGCCAGCATACCCAGTATTCATAAAACTGATTGTTATGGCTCTAAACAGGCAACGTAGTCTGCTAAATACAGAATATGGTGCAGCTTTATGGACCTAGAARGCCTGAAAGGCACTAGAGCGGCAGCCCAAGGAAACATTGAGTCTAGTGTTTATGCTCAGAGCCGGTACTGCTTTCCCTACGTGCTCCCCTGTTACTCCTCACGTGAGAGTTGGAGCAATCATTTTTAAGTTTATGACCAAAATGTAGCAATTGCTGCCTATAAATGAGGCATCCGTATCTCTAATCTTCAATGGCTGGGGCTGAACTCTTCTAGTCCAGCCAACATAAGCCAACTATTCACGGCCTCATTAACGTCCCGTGACTGAAGTTCCTTGGGTGCCAATTTGCACCATCAGAGCCTAAACTCCAGTGAAGACAAGAGCCGACTGCACATCAAGTCTGCCTGCAGYGTCTTTGCTTTATTAATCTGTATTAATTCAATACCTGTGTGTTTATGCACACTGATTTCAGCAGCAACTGGCTATATGGCATGGTGTCCAAACTGTCATCCCTCCATACGTCGATCACATAGGAGCCAGAGAAGCAGCTGTGCRTCAGAAATGTATCGGTGTTATTCCATTTTCTGACGCTGCTTTTGTTGCCTAGACTGACATGCTCGGGGCCCCAAACTCTGCACTGAGTTTAGTATGACCCCAGGGCCTTTGCAGAGTCGACTGCAGGACTCAAACCTTTATATCCACTATTAAAAGGCAGTTATGTGACTGTTTATGTTAGAGCCAGGTGCTTTGTTGCCTGTGGACATGTTGTTACTTGACAAAACTTTTTTCTTTTTTTTTTTTTTTTTTCTCCTTTATGGTCAAAATGTGATAAACATACTTACCCGAGTACTTTACTCTTCGCAAATGGTCTGGCCGCCTTCAGCAACCACTCGGCTTTCTGCAGGAGGACAGGAGTCAGGGTTTCCCAGCTCTCTGTAGGGATGTATCTGTGGCAGCATTACTGTTACTCCTGTATTTTCTTTGTGAAGGACGTACATTGACGACATGCCATCTAGAAATCGTATTTTTAATGACATTTTTTGTGGTATTTTTCATTTAGGTTCTCTAATTTGTATGCATTTCTGGTTTTTGTGAGTTCATTTATTTAGGTTTTATCTATGAATGCACGCTTTGCGGGCTTACTGCATTAAACATTCGCTTATTTTTTGTTAAATCTGTAGCAGTACTAAAGCACTGAAGGTGCTTTGGGTTGGGTCAGTACCAAATAGTGACTTCAGCATACTGGAGGTATAAAATCTGTTTTCTTACTAACTGTTTCTTTGAGAAGTTGATAAATGTGAAAACCATTTAACAGTTGTTTTTTTTTCTTTTCCTGTTAAACTAAGCTACTGAGGAAATCTTCCTACTGCTACACGCTGCAATATGTCAGAAACACCGTTATGTTATAGTTGCATCATTATCTAAAGGAAAAATTGAGTGTGGGTTTGAAGTCGACAAGTGATGAAAGTAGCCCTGAGGTTGTCAATTAGAAAGCCAAGGCCTGGAATTGATAAGTTAATGGCCGGTTCCCTTCTCACCCCCTCGCCTCGCTGCCTGCTCCCGCCTCGCCCTGCAGCAGCTTTACTGCTTGGAACATAAAGAAAAGGCTCCCGTTGGTTTGTGTCCCAAAATTTATCTCACTAGTATGATTCACTTAAATTCTTGGCTGTTTGCAATGTTCTCAGTATGGACAGATAGTTAAACAAGGAGAAATGAGATGCAGCAGATAGAAAATGCAATCTCAGAATGATGCCCCCTTTTTGTCTTTTTTTTAGTTTATTTGTTTGTTTATTTTTTGTTTAAATGTTGACCTGTTAACACTGTTGTTTCAGACCATCCTCCTGCAGTACACACAGCAAATTTAGCAGCGGCGCATAATTTAACTTCTACCGTATGTTTGTTTGCAGGTTTTAAAACCTGAAATTTAATGGCAGCCAGTTGGAACCCATGTGTTCCTGTTAAAGGCAGAGGGCAACACATGCAGTTTTTCCTGAAGGGAGATACTGGTTACCAAAGTTTATGATATAATGTAATATAATACATAGTGTTTCTATTTCGCTTGGGCAGGAGGGAACTAACATGTTGCCATTTCTCCTAAGGAACACATGGGTTTAGATAAATAGGTAAATTATGGAAAATAACAAACAGGATTTATTCAGATTTTAATCATTCTTGGTGTGCTGTGTTGCGAGAACAACAGTAACCTTATCAAAAGAGCTTTAAAGTAGTATTAGAAGTAGAATATAATTCAAACAGGCATTGTGCAAAGCAAAACATGTAATTCATCTTCAGTTTTTGAAAACTTTATGTACAGTGTGAGTTTTCAGGGCTTGTAAAAGGTTGCAGATGGGCAACCCCTCCGCAGCCTGAGGTTTTCTGCTCGTGGCACAGCTGCTTCACTGACAATGGAAATTCAAGATTTTTTTCCACATAGCCCTGTCTCAACCTAGAGCAGATGAATAATAATCATGAGTATGAGAAGGCAGTTTAATTTGCAAGCACATTCAGGTTTTTGACCTTTCTGGTGGTTTCACCGTAACCAGCAAACATCTGTTGAATAATAAAAAAATTGCAGTTGCTACTTACCTGCCACAATCAAATGAAACGGGGAGCTCCGAGCATGGACTGCTGCTCTGGAGTCCCTCTCTTCTCTCGCCAGATTTTCAAATCCAATCTTACTCTAGCTTAGCTCACAGGAAAAGAGATGCGACATCGTATTAAACCATTCAGCGTTGGACGGCGCTCTCTCCGCCTGACGTGCTAGCTTTGCCCAAGACCCACGCGGCAGAGCTTTTCCAGTGCTTCACCGGAGGTGCAGTGCAGAAGAGGTAGTATGTGATTTTCCAAAAGAACGTGTTCCTTCTGTACTTTGACTTGCTTCTTGAGATAGATGTCTCACAGTACCCATAAATAATGAAAATATATAATGACATTTTTAATGAGAGGTTTTGTTTTCTTACACATTGTGACTCTGGTGTTTCTAGTGCTACAGGATAACCTCCTGTGGTGGCCTGTTGCAAGACAGGTTATCTCAAGATGAAGTAAGAACATTATATCCAGTTTAGACTGACCTGTTCAGGTATCGCACCTACCAGAAAGCATAATTCTGGGGTTTCCTCCTAAGTTGGTCCTTCCCTTGGATTGCAGTTTTGTCTTTGCAGGAATCTTCTGTAGTTATTTTTTGATGAGGTTCTGAAAGTTAATGGTGTTGGGTCAGCCAAGCTTGTCTTCCAGGGGGATAGTCATCTCTTTCTGGACTTTTCTTCTCTTAACCTCTTTCATACGCTTTTATATACCTGTCAGCCCAGCAGGGCTGTTGTGCAAGGTTACATTCACATGCCGTATGGAAGCCAGTCAGCCAAATTTTGGCGGAGCCAGTCACTGCTCTGCAAAAGGCAGACCAACGCCAAAAATCTCCGTCTCTTTCAGTGGGTTGCTGCAGGATGCTGGTCTCTGCTCTTCTGGGTTTTTTTCCCCCTCCGCTTTTGTTTTTGCTGTTGGTTAACTGCGTTTTCTCCCCCATGGTACTCTTTCAGTCTGAGAGTCCCTCTCTTGCCATGTGTTTCTTTACTTTTGTCATGCCTTAAGTACATCCATGTCTTTCAGTGTGGATGAAAATTTCAGTTGTGTGCTGTCTGCTCACCAGTTTACAGTAGTTACTTCCATACTTCCACAGCACATGAAGCACAGGGGTGCTAAACAGTGCCCATTTTAGGGTGAAGGCTGTGGCGCTCTACAGAGAGGATACAGGTTGAATTGGTCTTTTTCCCCCTTTCCCTACCTAAGGAGGAAGAGTCTCATTATAGGAGGAAAAGTTTCTTTCTTCCCAGCAAGGCTGGGTCCACATAAACTCTTCAACTCTCCAGAAGTTTGGTTGCATTGGATCACTTCTGTCTGAAGGTACAAAACCCTAGTGTTGGAGCTTTTGATGCTATAGAGCTTTCTAAGGCTAAAAATCAAAGGGGCTCCTTTCCACCCACATACTTTACCTTTTCTGAGAAATACAGCCTGAGCAGTGCTCCTTCCTTCCCACATGAGCGTTCTCTTGCCCGAAGCTCCTGCCCTGCTTCACGTTCATCCACTCAGAGGAATGTTGGAAAGAAATGAAAATTACTTACCAAAAAGTGGTGTGGCATTTCCTAATTTTTTTCATTCCAATATGGAATCTTAAAATAGGGAAAAGCTTGTCAAGATTCAGTAATTTGAAACATTTGGAATAGATAAAACCCTGTCTTAGACACTAGAAATAAAATAAAAAAAAAAAAAAAAAAAGGAAAACCCAGTGCTTCCACAAAGGCATGTTTGGAGTGAGAAAGTTGACTTGGCATTCCAGATTTTGAATTTCTGAAACAAAATTGAAGTCCGCTGTTGTCTTTATGCAGTCGAGATAGATTTCCTTTAAGTGTATCTGAAATGATACAGAGTTCAGTTAAGTCAACTTTGTCTTTAAGGTCAGTATCATCACCTAAGACACATGCTATTAGCAGGTTGTTGTCCCACAGGAACTCAGCACCAATGTTCCTGAACAAGATAAACCAGAAAATGAATATGCTATCAAAGGGCTGCATTTCTTTGGGCAGCTGTGGGGTTTTTTATTCAGCTTCTTTCATAGAAGCATAGAATAGTTTGGGTTGGAAAGGACTTTTAAAGGTCATCTAATCCAACCCCCCTGCCGTGGCCAGGGACATCTTCAACTAGATCAGGTTGCTCAGAGCCCCGTCCAACCTGACCTTGAATGTTTCCAGGGATGGGGCATCTTTGACCACTTTTGCCTGGAAAATGATCTATTAACCTTAAAACACAACCGACAAATGGCAGACTCTAAAAAAGAAAAATGAAGACATGATGGTTTAGGTTTAGTTATTGTAATCTGTGACTGTATAAAATCACATATTCATTATGCAATGGTAATGGCAAAATTAAATGGTTTCGAACCAAATGTAAACTTGTTGGGGGAAACCAGCAACATTTTGGGTCTTTCTGGTACTGTAGACCTCAAAGATGTTTGGAGGCCTTGACTTCAGAGACTGAAATATTCACCCCCTCCCTGATTCATCTGTTGCAATGCATGACAGGGTCTGCTGTGTGGAGAGGTATGGCTGCAGGATGTCTTTGCTCCGCAGCCATGAAGGGAGTTAGTTTAGAAGAGAAAGACATTTGAGATTTTTAACACTTTAGACACTTCCACTTTCTTTTTCAGACTGCTTCCAGCCTGTTCTACAACTGATAAAAATATTTATTTTCTGGCATTTTTATATAAAATATTTGAGATGTAGGTCTTGCTGCTTTCTGCCACTAGTAATGGTAACGCTGGCACATTCCTCCATTAAAAAAAAAAAATCTGGAAMTAAATGATAAGTAAAGAGCTGAACCCTGAGTCAATGAGATGGTAAAAACTTAGTGATCAGTAAATAAATAACAAAAACAGTTTTCAAAACTTATGCTGAGTGTATTTCTTCTTAAAAATACATCTATTAAAATTATGCCAAGGCCTAAGCTTACTGTAATCTACTTAAATCATTAAAAATAACAAACAAAATGGAAACAATGCTTCCAGGTTGTTGGTCAGACCATTCAACTGATGGAAGTCACTGCCCAAACTCTAGAAACCCAAAGTGTTTGAAGTACTGAGTTGGCTTTTGAGATCAGTAGTCTCTTCTGCAAGTAMCAAGAGAATATTTTCTTCAGTATATTCAATTAGCTCAGTTAAATGACTAATTTATTCAAACTTGACCAATTGGGAGTTGAAAGAAGCAGAAAAGCTTGTTCTTCTCTACCAATCTGTGAATAAAAGCTAATTATGAGAGGATTAGATTTGCTAATACTAAAATATTGAAGGATATTATGACCAAATACTAGATTGGTGCTAATTTGAGCTAATACTGAGTTATTTTAATAGATCAATTTTTAAATCAAATCATAATTTTCTTCAGAAGTCTAGCCTCTTTAAGACAGCGCTATGCAACTGATAAGCCGTCTTGCTACATTTTAACTTGCATTCCAGTTTCCATCCAAAGAAACATAAATCGTAAGTAAACACAAAGGGATCAGCTAGTAAATAAGAATTGTGCCATACATGATTTTCTAACAAAAACAGTAAAATTAATCTGAAAAAATGTATAATGAGGTATAGAAAAGCTTAAATATATATCAGCGGAGCTACTCTGTCCTTCTGGCTAGCAATAAGAAGTGCCAAATTTAGTGTAAAAGCTATATTTAGTTACAAAGCAACATACTTTAGTGGTTACAAACTGAGAATTAACCTTTCTCCAAGAAAATAACTAAAACGTTTAAATGCGAAAACAAGATTCAAATTAATTATTTAACTCAAGGTTTCCTGCTTGGTAGTTTAACTCGTTATTTTAAAATATTAAAATAAAATATTTTAAAATAAGTGGCTGAAAAGATTTCATCCTGCTGAAAGTCATTGATAACTGAGGTACCTATGAGTGAACATAAACATAAGTGCAAACTTGACATAAGGATCCAGAAATCCAGCCAAGAATGTGATGTCAGGAAAATGTGAGGATAAAATTTTCAGTCCTGTCCATAAACATTTGGTATATGGGACACCCCACAATGAAATTTAATTACCTCTTCTGCTGATAGGATCACGAGAAAAAAACGTTGCTTCGGGCACCAGCAGAATGAGATACGGAGGACAGCATGGAGAGTGTCTCAGCCATTGCGCCTTTGCTACAAAGACACGGAGTCCTCCTGCCGTTGGTCCTTGGTGTCTCAAACTTTGAGACGGACACCATCATGGTTCCTCTCCATCTGCTGGTCGCATCGGAAGCTGTTCCTGTAAATGCTAATTCATAACCCTTCATCAAATTGCTTTGAAAAAAAACCCGCTTTCTGTTGCTGACTATTTAAAAGATCAATTTGGCAATAGTTAGGCTGCCYGTTTTTTATATCCGTTCCCCCACAAGCGGAGTCCGTGAACGGTGCTGAGTTTCCGAGAGGTGGTCCTTCTCCCATAGCTTACTTGACAGCATGGCTGGCTGGCTTTTCCTCACCTCCTAGCTGGGATGAATGACAGGGGCAATAGAGACAAGTGCTTGGTGCAGGGCTGCCAGACCGAGAAGCAAATCTCGGCGTGCTCCAGCGCTGTGCTGTTTGTGCAGCCACTGCTGTGTGCCTGGCTCGACCTTGCTGGGTAGCTTCTTTAGGTTTTAACCTCTCATGAACATGGGTTCCTCATCTTCAGCAGCTCCATAAGCCAGCTGTGTAACTTAGAAGTAGCCTATTAGTAAGTAGAAAAGGAATTTATGGCTGGAAATTTTGCTGGGTATAATAGCCTGTTTCCCCAGCTCCCCCTTTCCCCCACRGTTATTTCCCAAGGTAGCCCTGTATGTTTTGTCTATACGTCCTGAGCCTCCGGGAGCCTCCTACTAATCACTTCTCTCGTTGATGAGCCCAGAAGAGAATTTTCTTAACTGGCCGCCCAGCCGCTGCTCACTGCCGGAGGCACGGGGATGTAGCAAGGCGGGGTGCCTAACGGATGAAAAACCTAGACGATGGCATTCGCCTCCCCAAAACTATTAATGTGAGCAGGCTACGGGTGCACCCCAGCCTCCGTTCCTCTCCGTGTGATCTGCCGTCTCCCTCTTCGGGCTCTGGGGTCCGCGACCCTGCTTGGGCGTTCACCGTGAGAGCGATGAGGCTTTCAGTATTTATTGAGCTGTAACAGCCAGTGTAAAGGATGCTGAGGTAAAGGCTGCATGTTACCTGCCCTGTGTGTGTGCCCGGGGCCCAGATTTTTAAATATGCTATTTCTTTGTAGTCCTTTTCAAGTAAAAATCCAGGTTTTGCCACCTCTACCTCACGTGCATCCACCATGAAAGRTTAGCACAGTATATAGGTTTTTCCAGACTGATTTTCAGGACAACTTGGACCTTTTTTTTTCTGTGATGTTTCTAAAACTGGCAGAAGAAGAGCTTCTTTTTAAGCCTGCATACGCTGCAAGGAGTATTTTAAAATAAAGATTTTTTTTCTTTTTTTTTTCTTTTTTAAATCTTTAAGCATGTTTAATGCTTGTATAAGGTGCCAGATTTTAATTACAGTTGGCATTTATAAGCGTGGTGCTGGCAATGGCAACCATATTGCTGAAAAAAGGCATAAATTTTGACACTGGCAATATGGGAACCCAGCATACGAGACTGTAAACCTCATTGCTTTCTGTTTTAATATACGAGATTAAGGGAAGAACTTTTAATGGTTAATATTTAACTAGAACGTTTAAGGTTCGATATAAAGTTGTTCTAATTTCGAACTATTTAGTAATTTAGGTCCTATCAAAGATCGGCTTAGGTAATAACTTTCTATTAAACAGCCTTTAAATAAGCATGCTTAAAGTAGGGAAAATAAGATGCTTCATTACAAGAAATGAGGTTGGCATCTACCAGGTTTTCCATTAAGTTCCAGGTCACAGACAAATAAAGGAAGTATGTTAGGAAAAAAACCCTTTTTAAAAATAATTAGGGAGATGTCTGTTTTGTTCACCAGATGGAAAATCAGTAGTTGTGGGTGGTCTGTGCTGGATGGGGCATCTCACAATTGGCAGAACTATGCCTTTAACTTTTAAAGTCCTGGGACAAAATGTGAAAGTAATTGACTGTTCAGAATGCTCCCTCTCTGGATACCTAGCATGCTTTTAAAACCAAGATTTGGTGAGTTTCTGACTTCTTTTTTCTAAGAATGCTCAAGCTGTTGTGTCTAGTATTAGGCCAATTGGTATATTTTTGGTAGCTGTTTAGCGGGGCTGTTGTCTTTTGTGCTTACGCCTGTGTGTGCCTGGACTTGCATGCGCACAACTGAAATGCCACAGCGTTACAATTCTCCATTAGCGTGTTGTGCGCCTGATTTTCATAATATTGTCAGTCTTTGCCGTTCAGGGTATACGTAAACTGTTGGTTAACATAATTTGTTTCTTTCYTCTAGTTTATTCCGTTTTAAGGAATTTAAATCTATCCATTTGCCAACATACTAAAGAAAACAAAGTTGCAACCTTATTTTCACAAACAAGAAGAAAATTCCTGTTGTAAAATAATTCAGGCGTTTGCAAAAGTATTAAAAATCCATAGTGTTCTTTTTTTTTTTTTAAATCCAAATAAATAAATCCAAATATGCATATTAAATACGGTCATTTATGAATGTGTTAGAATCTTCTTGGTGCAGTTTGTAACTTTGCTCACCGTGTCAGAACTGATACTTTCTAATTGCCAGATTAATTTGAGAAAACAGTATTTCGAATGTGGAAGATGGGTTAGAAAAATCTTTGTATTCACATTAAGAGTAACAGATTTTATTATCTGAACTGTGACAAGAATGTGTGCTGTTCAGCGGTGACCTCTCAAAGAATGAGGCAGAACCGATTTATGGCATAGGAGGCAATTGCTTTATATTTACCTTACTTTACAGACAATTTTTTTGCAGTTATCTATATGAATGGTCACAGAGAATTGTATGCGTGTGTTATATCTATCTTGTAGCTTGCGTTAAACCGATCCCCACACTTATTATGTAGAAGCATTCTTGAAGATAAGTGAGGCACTCAACTTAGTGCCTTCTTTGTAAAATCCCTTTTGCTATGCATGACATGTACTCTGTATTTTTTTTTCCTTGCAGTAAATTATAAAGCTTTTTTCTTTCCATGAATCTCTTTCCAAGAAAACACATACAGCCTAATAACACTCGCCTTGAGAACCATGCATTGCCTCCACTACAAAGCCGTGTTTTCATTGAAGAGATAATTATAATATGGTTTAATGTTCTTGTCAACCCTGAAACACTGTCCGTAAAGAGTGCTATTCTGGTGGATGTCTTTTTGAAGAGAGTTGAATGTAGCTAAGAAAACGTACATATAGCCACACACTTTTCTGATAAACCAAGACAGATTTTTAATACAATATGTGCTCTCTGAAAAGAATTACACGTTTTCTAAGGTGTTAATTCAGAGCTGCATCTTCCTCCAGATTGCACCGTTAAAAATACGGAAAATTTGCTTGGATTTATTTATTTTGCTTTCTTCTCTTCCCTCTTCCCCCCCCCCCCCCTTATATTTATAGACTTTAAATCTATACAAGGACATAAACTCATAATAATAATTGAAATGCTCTTAATGTGCTTTGAGGCACAGACTTCAAATGAGTAAAAAAGCCCAAACTGGAACACAAATGGTTCTTCCCAGGCAACAAACACGCTTGGCTGTTGATATGCTGTAATTTTCTGCTTTACTTAGTAAAAACAGCAATTACTTATTTGTTCCACATCCCCCCCCCAGCACAGATGCTACTCAGTCTGTCCGTTTTCTGAGCGCCGAGCAGGCTGCGTGCGCGCGGATGCGTGTGCATGCGTTTTAATGCGACGGAAGTCGAGTTTTCCCCTTGCATGCTGTACTGTTAACAGCATCTATTTGCCACGGCTGCTAGTTTACCACCAGCCCAAAACAATGGTGTGCTGGAAGCGGCTGTGGCTGTGAAAGTCTCGCTTAGCAGTCTCTCCTGCCGCCGGCAAACGTTTGCTTCCAGGTGCAGTTTTGCAAAGCATCGAGCTGATCGTACAAACCAGCGCGAGGCCAGATAAAAGCCGGACGGTCACACCGGTTAAGGTTGCAGCCCGGTCGAACAAATCTTTAACATCATTTTTGCCATATTGTCTTTCGTGGCGGTCTGGTGGTTGTGAACGGTGGCTGGTGCTGCTAAAAGCAATGTAGTCTGAAGCAAAAAGCCGTCGAGGGAAATGAAATTGCAGGCTGGCTGAAGGCAATGCAAAATTCCCCCTGGCTTCAGGCCGTCTGGGATTTCACTCTTGGGCTTCAAAGCCCAGTTAAAGGCTGGTAAGCAAGAAATACGTGGTTATCTGCCACACCACAAAAAGTACATATGACCAAAAAAAACCCTGAAAAGCTAAGGACAACACCACTCTCTCACTGCTTGTATGGCGAGCATGAGACTGTTGGCGTATACAAGGAATTGCGTGGCTCAGCACAATGCAACCTGACTGCTGAATCGGGTGCTTGGGATCTTGAATTTAATACCCAGTTATTTTTAAGAGCGACTCTTAAATGAGGAATATGAGCGAATATGTTAATTAATTGAAAGTAGGCATTTTATTAAGTACGTAATTAGTATAATTCTGGAGAGGTAGTATAAAAGAAGCACAATACCTGGCAAAAGTGTATCATTTGAATCTTCTTTAGAGTCATCGCATCATTAGCAATCCATTTGCTTGCTCTGAAGTCAATGGGATTATTTTTTTTTCTTCTTTCAGGAGGGATTACAAAGTAAGTATTTACAATACTTAAATTAGTATTGTAAATAATCTCTCTAGAGAAACTTTTGACTGCAAAAACTTCCTCAACAGGCAGGTGTTAAAAAGTTTCTGGTGCTGCACAGTTTAAAAATATCCTTGAGATTTTTCTCCTCAGGTTTATATATTCAAGCTAGATAGCTACCATTCAAAGAATAAGCAAGTGTGTCTGGCAGAATTAACATTTTATAGTCACGTCAAGTATGTTTTGGTTTCCCYGCCATTTTCCTTTCCTTCTGTAGCGGAAGGAAAAAATAGCCTAAAAATACAAAATCTTAGTTAATGAATGTAGATGCTCAGTGGCTAAGAAATGAAAAATGCCATTTTCCCATTGGCCCTTCTTTTCATATCTTTGTTACTACAAACTTTATTTTTAGAGTTTGTTTTCTTTTAACAAGATACATTGTGTTCCTACTTAATCTTTTTTCTGCAGCTCAGCACCTAACATTTTGATGAATATTTCTTAACTTAAATCTTGGGTTTGGGCTTTTTTTTTTTCTTCTCTAAACTACCCCTGTTCTTTTTTGAACAAATAACTCATTGTGGGGTTAAATATCTGACAAAAACATATAGGACTTTCCCAATAGGTGAATATATATTACTTTTGCAATTATATTGCCTCATTTTTTCAGGCTATATGATTTATTAAAAAAATTTTTTTTTTAATTTTATTTTAGCTATGATGATGTCACATATAAATCCATTGCCATGTTAGATGCTCCTACGATCACAGCTAAGGCTCAGTGATACCWGTTTGTCCCAACAGACAGGTATCTTTGCTGTTGTATGCCCTCATAGATTTCCCTCTCTGAGAAAGACTGTGTGGAGGGATACTTCCAGACAGCAAATTTTGTGCAGTCCTCCTCCTGCTGCCCAGAGGCACACTTGCCAAGGCAAATGTTYCTGCTCCGCTCTTAACACATCCTTAATTTTGCACTCTCCTTTTCCATGTAATTTTGCAGATAAGGAATTCTTGAGTTCTAMATACTCTCGGTGTTTGTTTAAAAACAGCTTGATTTTTAACACCTCGTGCTTTTGAAGGCACTTGATTTCCAGCTTTCACATCCAAATGTTGAGATGGAGAGAGCAACTGCATGGAAGGCTGCATTGTTGTGTGTTGATGTCCAAATCTTGTTTAAGTGGGTAAATACTCTCTGGGACCCCATTTCCTCTGGAAATTCCCATTGGTTGCATATTATTGCTGTGAGATGTAAATTGATTCACTAGTATGTTCTTGGCTTTTAACAGACTGGAGCAAAATTTTGCTGAAGTTCTCTTTTGATAATTTTATTATTATTATTAACCTTGTTTTCTTTTATGATACTGGCATTCATTCAGCCTCTGTATCTCCCTGCACACTGCATTCTTACAAGTCTTTTCTCATAAGGGGAGACTGCAAAGACATGCAACAGCTCAAGATAGCCTCATTAATGCTGGAAAGTAAAATATTCAGGAGTTAGGAAATGTCAGAATTAAGATAGCTGATGCAATTGAAGTTCAGTCCCCTTCGATGTTCACATGATAGCATAGTCTTTAATTTTAGGATCATACATGTTTTTTTTCACAGGACCCCTGCCTCAGTTAGTGAACAGGATGGACGATGCTGAGTTAATGAGCAGTTATTCAATATTTTGTTTTCTCCTAATTTTTCAATGTGTAGCCCTAGGCCTTATTTACTGCACACTATTGAAACCCTGCTGTGAAGACAGAATTGTTAATTTCCTCATGAGCTTTTCTATGGCACTTATTGCTATAAATATCTGAATGCTTAACAAACATTAATTAATTTATCTTCAAAAAACCCTCACAATGAAAAGGACTGGTATTACTACTGTTTTACAAATAGGRAGCTGAGGCGTAGGGAGATGAGGGTCATGAATGTCCCATAAATTTGGGTGCTCAGTTGTCAGCTTACAGTTAAGGAGGTAGAGGTCTGTATTTCAGCATTCAATTTCGAGGCACCTTTCCATCGGAGCAGAAAAGCAGCGCTAGGTTAGATAAATAGGCTTCCTCTACTATTATTAGAAGAGCTAGTGAGCTGAGCTGTGTAGGGAGCACTAATACCATTTATTGCACTAATAACTTTTATGTGGGGGAAAAAACCAGAAGCTTTGGGCATGCAAATCCTCTTCACCTGCACTATTTTACTTTTGAGTATCAGAATAATTTTAATTCTGTGCCAAGTAGAAGCTTCTAAAGAGACCCATAGAGCATCATGGCTGCGACTTCACTACACTTGAGAAGAGGTGGAATTACTTAGAAGACACAGTGGGCAGGGAATCACCTAAACCTAGACGAGGGGGAATACTGCAGAAATATAATTCCTTAAATCACAGCCTTTTCATAGATTTAGTATCCTTACTGTAGGTTTCAGGAAAGTGCTTTCTTCCACTTGAGATTCAGAGCTCTTAGCCCTTTATTAGAGTCACTTATCTAAGCTCTTGCTTCCAAAAGCATTTTGGAATTTGATTTAATTAGGTAGGACCCTTCCAGAAGAGTATAGAAACAAAAATGTTGACAGGAGTGTCCTCTTACTGTAGAAATTGCTCTGTGATAAGAAGCAATGGCATCAGTTCTTCTTTATTTTTGAGATGATTCAAGCCTGTATTTCCAAAACACTGCTTTAACTAGTAATGGGTTAAACTATGACYTTCTAGATGAATAGGTAGAAGCATTCACTTGGTAGAGGGCAGACTCAGTTCCTGTCCTTGCTCCAGCTAGTTATCCAAGTAATTGGTATTAATCAAGTATTGGTTAAAGAAAGAAAGTAGTTTTTAGATGAGTCTTCATAGACTGGCCTCAAAGCTCATGCTTGGGCTTGTTTGTATCATCTCCCTCAGATTCAGTGAATATGTAACTGTATGCCAACTAGCACTGCCTCTGCAGTGTGTCTCCAGGTAAGGGGAAGACATTAAAAAAAACGTAAAATGAACATACAAACAAACAAACAAACGCCCCCCCAGGTTCCTGCAGACAATAATCTGCCTTATCCAGTCATGATTCAGGTCTGTCCCATAAAACATCTCTCCGGGAATGTATTATTGAAGACAGTTTCATAAGCTGTGTGCCCCGAGGGCTGAATTTGGATTACGCAGAAACGTGAACTTGGCTATTTTCAAACTTTCTGTTAGTTTGCGTTGCAGTCTTAGCAGTAGTATTTTAATGTGGTTTTCGCAGGTTGCTAAGAGCGTGTTTTAGCCTGAAATTATACCGGACCCCACATGGTTTGTCAGCATGGCTTGTGAGCTGGAGAGCACCAAGCCCCAGTGGGCAACATGCAGGTAGTACTGCAATATTGCACTTATCTAAATGCGTATGGCACCAAGGTATTAGGTGCTGATACGGTGTCGGTGTCCTCTGCGCAGGCGTTACGCCTGCTTGGTGTGGCCTGGTGTCACTGAGCCGCTGCCCTTGCCACCTCTGTCCCCGGAGCACGGTCGGTGCCTGGTGGTGTCCATGGAGAGGGAGGGAGCCATGCTGCTTCCTCGGCACAGAGCCGGGGCAGGCAGACAGGTGCCTTGTCCTCGTAAGAGGGGGGGTCAGAAAACAGGACTGCAGGGGGTGGAAGGAAAATGGGGATCGTAGTGGCCTTAGGGCCACTTTCTGCCACAGCCTTTCCTCACGACATGAGCAAGTACGAGCAGATCACAGGAGCTGCAGCCTGCCAAATGACTGACTTATTTTCTAACAATTGAATTATAGTTGATGGTACTATGATACTTTTTCTGGGTTTTGGGGGAATGTTTGCAACTAAAGATGCTCAGGTGCACAGGGGGCCATTGCAAGTTATGTGATGCTTTCTGCTGCAGCTCTGTCTTGTCCTCTCTTTTTCTCAGTGCATTGTTTCAGTCCCATTCCCCTTCTGAGGCTTCTCATTTACTTTAGCCCTCTTGCCTGGCCAGGACTAGCATTCCTCTTAGGGCTCAGCATTTGGGGGAAGGTTTTGGGGAATGCATAAGCAAAACGCCTTCTTCCCACACCTTCCCAGAACTACTGATAGCCACCGTCACGGAGCAAGAGGTTTGGGGTCTGTACCTGAGCCATGCCGTGGAGCTCCCTCGAGGGGACGGGGTACTGCACAGTCTGGTCTGACCAAGGGCTGCAAGTGGAAGGAGCACAGCAAAACATTTAGATTATTACCATCTTAAATGAAACAAATCTTCCCTGCCTATGTTGAGTTGCAGTTTTTCAGAGGTTTTTAACTTGGCTAAATTTGGATGATTTCTAATGGGCATGACAAAGACATACATAAACTAGAAAAGACTCCCAGTCCTCCTTGCTAAGTTGGAAATGATTTGAAAAGGAACATTTTTAAAGGTCTTGGTAATTTTAATATGCAGAAGAACCTCGCTCTTTGAAATCACCTGTTACTACTGTAAAGTTCCTGGAACTTCAGCCTGAAGTGGACGCGTAGGACAGATAATTCCTGTCCCTGCTGTCGGCAAAATTATGTGCAACTGAAAATGAGGAATGTCTGGCAACTTAGTAATAGACCACGACATGATCCTGCTGTAGATACTCTACTTCGATGAGGGAAGCAGAATGTGGAGACTGATGATGATGTGTTAATGGAGAGACAAAACTTTCTGCAGGGTTAATTGGGAAAAATGTGTACTTTTCCAGTCTGCTTAGGCTGCAAATTCCAGAAATTTAGAAGAAAAGAAGGAATCCAAGCTGTAGGCAAGCAGACATCCCTCTCCAGTGCTCAGGTGCAGATCTAAGTAAATGTGGAGGTTGAAGGTTTTTGTTAACAAGACGACCAATGTTGCTAATGCAGACCCCCTGCTATTGAAACACCAGAAGTGTTGGACTAACAAATTAGCACACAAGAAATCTGCAATTGCAGGAAAACTTGGGTCTCGTGATTGTAGCAATTGTTTACATCTTTCTACAGCAAAAAGGCTGTTTAATCATGTTACATTACAACCTTGTGTTCAGATAGTGGGCGCTCACATTATTGTCTTTGTGAAGATGAGTTGTCACTTCTCTCATCTAGGTTGCTCTCACAACAAAGAGGCAGTAAAGCTTTCCGTTTGAAATAGAAGAATGTCTTTTGCTGCGAAGCTGTGCAACGGTTTCCCTTGTATAAGCCCTAAAGTTCAGCCTTTACTAATTGGTACTGAAATGAAAATTAATCAGTGCGAGGGAAGGGAATTTACAGTTGAATTCTAATTATTGCAGAGAAAGTAAGCAAAACTGTGCTTGGGCTGTGCGAAGGCATGGCATAGGAGTGAAATGCTCAGCTCCAGCTTGTTAACTGGGACTGATGTCCTGAAACAGCTCTGTGTGTTTGCTCTTACCAGCAGCTGGTAGCTAGAGGGAGGTTGTAGCTCTGCATTTTGGAGCCAGCTGTGCTGGTCGAGAATGGCACCGCTCCCCGTCTCACTGCCGCTTCGGGAGAGGCGATTGCTCCTGTAGGTCTGCCTCAGAGAAGTTCAATATGCACTAATGGGGCTCACTGTGGCTGGAGCGGGGTCGGGGGCACTCATGCAACCCCTTCCCACCAGCATGGTTGCAGAGGCAATCGCATCCGGCTGGTGGGGGATTCCAAGCACCCCAGGTTGATACCATCTCAGGTTAGGTTCAGAAGAGGACATCTGCCTGCAGCCTTCAATCACTGAAAGCAGTAGGTGTCCTGCTGGCAGAGGTTTTATGGCTGCTGCTTACCACAGTGCTCCCTAGAAAGCATTTCATGTTCCTCTTTTCCCTCTCCCTAGCTGAACTGCATAGGCTTTCTTCCCACATGGATACTCGCTCAATGGCAACAGATACCTAATCAATTTAATAAAAGTGGGTTTTTTTCCCATATTCTCCATGAAGAGTAAACTCATCCACTGGCTGATGTGCAACGTCTCTACTAAGCTCCTGTTCAGATAACATTAGAGCTGGTTGAAAAATGTAAAGCAAAATACCCAGAGTTTTGGAAAAAGACACTTTTTCCTCTTGATATTTCTGTTGTTTAAAGAAAAATTAACAACGTTTTGTTTTCTTTTGTTCTTCTTTCTTTCCTCACTCTCTCTTCCTCTTACCCTTCTCTTCCTTTTTCTAGTTTGCTTTTGTGAAAATACAGGGCCAGTAAAATGAAAACCATAGACCAGGCTGTGCCCATATTCTTTGCCTTCCAATTTTGACTGAAATAGCGAAATGTCAAAGCATTGACAGTGGGGTTTTTATTAAGTCTTTCTTAATACAAAAAAAATTCAACCAGCCCTAGTGAATACCATCTTCACAGTACTCTTGGTGGTTGTTCCTAAGCAGCAGTATGTGGCGATGAAATTCTGTAGCAGCAGTACGTAGGCTTGTGTCCTGGTTTGCATAGAGGTCATGGGGAAACATGGTGCTGAACTCGTACCCCCTGCGCAATATGGAATTACTGTTATCGCCAACTTCGGCTGTTTCTGTAAGGAGCAAAAGCGACCGCAACTGAAGCAGTAGAGAGCAAGAAAAGATAATGCCTTTTGCAACCTCTTTTCTGATAGACTTGTAAGGATTTGATTTAAACTGGCAAATGGTGATAAACACTGATTTTTACAAAAAAAATTTTAAAGTACTTAAAAAAACTTGAAAATCTGATGGCAAAGATATAGGTGTTCATCTGATTCTTCAGCATACACTCGTTTCTTCTCTCGTTCTGGTCTGGAACTATGGCACTGTCTTTGCCCTGCATATTTAGAGGGACTTAGGCAGGAGAAAACAAGAAAGGCTGAACTTGACAAAAGCTATACTTGGCGATATCTTTGGCAAAGCTAAAGTCTATTAACCATTGATTTTAATTTTTTTTCAATAAAAAGTAGAAATTAAATCCTACTGTGCCCATTGGAGACTTTTTCCAAAGGAAGAGTTACTGATGAGCTATTCTTCCATGATTGTGCTGGCTTCTACAAATAACAACATCGCTGTGTGTTTTTTTTCAAAGTGAGTGTAATTTGCATAGCATGCTTTTGGGGGTTTCTGCTGCCGCCGAAGCTAATTTAATACTCATTAAAGTACTGAGCAAGTCTAATCCAAAGCCTTATGGGCCTTCAATGCAGGCCCATAAAATGTGAAGATTTGCACTTGCCAGGCAGCTCCAGGGGAAGCGTGCTGTGGGAAGAGGGGGGTTGGTGCGCATCCTGCTATCACAGAGCTGCAATCATGTTGGGGGAAGTTTGGAAAAGATTCCCACCACCGTGGGCAGAGGCATGTATCCTCTGGTAGTAATCCTACCTGCCGGAGCAGTGAACAGACCCGGGGGCAGCTCTGATGACGATTATCCCATCCCAGGGGGCTGCCTGAGCCATAAGACTGGTCCTGGCGCCCTGTGAGGGACAGTTGGCATGGGCTGGTGTGGCACCCTGGCTGCCCTATGCCCTGTGCCCACAGAAGCACTGGGCTGCTAGGCTGTGCCGCCCACCAGCCCTCCTTCTCGGGAGGGAGGCCCAATGCTTGCTGGCTCCCCAACATTTCCATCTCATGTGGAGTCTCTCTGCAACGGGTGAAATCATGGCGCTGCCACCGCTTTCTGCAGGGCCGAGGTTTTACCCAGCCTGTTGTAGGCACCAAGCAGCCCTGCTGCCCACACTGACACCAGGGCTCAGGCAACCCTCTGCCAGCGCAAGTCAGGAGGTGGCACATGCGTCGCCTGGGCGAAGCCACACACCTGGGCGATGCCAGCTGTGGCTTCTCCCACCAGCGCGGAGCCAGTTGGGCTGAGTGCTGCTGGGGGCATGGAGGGGCCGCAACTGCCATCACCTACTCCAGTGACCTCTCTGCTGGCAGCTGCGAAGCCAGTCCCTCTTTTGGCTCATGTATGTGCCCCACACCTGGAGAAATGTGAAATAGGACACGGCAGCACTATAAACGCTTGCGTAGCTGCGCGGGGGCAAGAGGTGGCCAGCTCCTCCTGGCTCCTGCTGCTCCAGCTCCTCAATGGTGGCGGGCTCACTCCCGGCAGGGCATGTACCTTGTCCTGCACCCTGCCTGCACCTTCAGGGTTGTCTTCTTACAACTCACGTCCTGCTGGTTGTTTTCTGGGCTAAGAAATGGGGGTGGCCGCAGCGATCTGCTAGTGGACATGCCGGATGGGTTTGGCCCTTCGCCCCATTGGTGACAGTGCAGTCTGGCTGCCCCGTCTCTCCAGTGCTGGCAGCCAGCCCTGGCACTGCTTTGCCTCCTTCCTCCGTGAAGCGGCTCTCAAGCAGCTGTTCTTGCCAGAGGGACTATGTTGTCTGTCTGTCCATCCATCCGTGTATGTAGACAACCGGTGAGTGGGGCGATTGTGGAACAAGGTTTCTGATCCAGATCCGTCTCATTCCCCCAGTGCGCGCAGGAGCAATTGGGGTGGCGTTTCAATGGGTGTCGCAGCTGCGGAGGCCAAGCCCCCCGTGGCACCACGGGGTGTGAGCCATGGGGAGGAGGAGGAGGAGGAGGAGGAGGAGAGCCTGGGGGTCTCTGGGCGGGGGGGACAGGCGTGGTCCAGTCCCCCTCCAGCCAGGGGCAAGCAGCCCTGCAGTGTACGCAGGGGAGGTAAAACCGTGACGTCCCGCCGCTCCCACGGGCCTCCCGCGTGGGCCCGGGCCTCCTCGCGTAGAGCCCCACGAAGGCAGAGGGCGCTGTGCCGGCTCCTGGCGGCCCCACGGAAGGCCAGTCGCCTCCCTCCCCAAACCCGACGTACCCCCGCCGGCTCCCGCCACCCCGGAGGGGAAATCCGGCCAGCGGCAGGAACGCGAACCTCCAAAGCCCGGCGCCGCCGCGGCCTACCCGGGCCCGGCCCATCCCAACGCCCGCCGCAGCCCCCGGGCGCGGAGCGGGCAGGGCCACCCCCGCTCCC
>JAYKAV010003078.1:167623-316752 GCA_035582835.1 Phoebastria nigripes | reverse complement strand
CGGCGGCGGCGGTGGCGGGGCGGCCTGCGCTGGCGGGGTGCGCTGCCCTGGCGGGGCGGCCTGCCCTGGCGGGGCACCCGCCTGCCCTCGCCTCTACCGTCCGCAGAGCTCTGCGGGGGCCCGCCGGTGCTCCCCAGCGCTCCACTCGCCCCGCGGGGACTGCCCCCGTCGCCAGACGCAGCCCTAGGGCTGCGCGTCCTACTGCCGTTATACCAAACAGAATATGCAAATCCGTATAAAATATACCGTCATATATACGTATTTATATATGGTATTATCCTTTAAAATAGGTAACTGCGCAGCTAATTTCTTCTTTGATCCCAGAAGCTTCTTCCATCGCTTTGATGCTATTTCCTAGGGCGTAACTGCCACAAATACTTTACTTTTTATAGAGCCTTCATCGATAAACATAAAGCGTTCCCAGCTAGTCATATAAATAGCAACAATTTAGTACCTCTATCGAGATAGCCGCGCTTTTACAACCAGCTAGGCAAACATTAGTACCGAGACTGTTCCCAGCCTGCTTGATGAAGAAGCAGAGACAAAATGTCAAGTGATACTGTCTGAAAGCCGTAGGCCTAAATCTCTCATGCTGTAAATTGAAACACTGCCGCTTAATCCAAAGGAATTACACCAGTTTATTACCACAGAGAATTAGGCTGGAGAATTTTAAATATGACCGTAGTCACATAATATTCAGGAAATTCCTAATTTTCTCTTGGAAAGGAAAGAAGGAACGAGTCTGTTTCAACCGTCATCTCCGTGAAGTGACGGCTGGTTGTCTGAGGCAGCCCTGCTTCTGCTGCTTGGTGAGATGTTCAGAGCCTACGTGCAAGAGTGATTCATCTCTGCGCTTCTTACTTGAGATAACAGCATCGCAAACCCGGCTGTTAAGGTTAACCTGTACACTGCATAAGGACAACAGATGGAAATTCTGGTTTAGAGCCACTGCAAAAAAATAAAAACATGTTCCAAAGGGAAAAGGAGCTTGTATTTCTGTGTTTGAACCTTTGATCTTCGTTCACATCTGAAGGGAAGAGTAGACCTTTTGCTGAAGACACATGGTTTTGCATCTGTGAAAACACAGCTGTATAGAGCAAAACAAAACTGGTGCAAAACACAATGCTTTTGCTGTGTCAGTTTAGCTGTTGGCGTTAAAATGCTTTAGAAATAGTGCAGTTTTTGAAGAACCTTTCAGAAAGTCTCTSTCTGTACACTATTGTTTGTTGAGATTTTACTCTGTGGATTTTAAAGTTCGTTGGTGATCAAGAGACAGCTGCTACCTAAATATTTAAAGCGAACTTATGGGAAAGTCTGGCATTCCCTCAACTATCCTATTTTAGCAGTTTTCTAAAAAAATACAAGTGAAAGTATCAAAATTTACAGAAAAATCCACGCTGGCAAAATAACCTTGATTCAAAGAAAAAATAATCCATGTATCATCAATGCTCTAATTCTTAATGGTGTACATGCGATACACAGCTATTTCATAGTAAAATACCACCTTTCCGGAGTTGCCCCCTGAAAGTAAAGGGATGTCGCCCGGTGTCCGGGTCACATCTGAGCATCGTGATGGCAAAGCTGCTCTCCGATGCCTGCCTGTTGTCTCCTGCCTCCCTGCATTTGCAGCCACACATCACCATCCCAGCAGTGTCCCCAGCAGCCCCGCTGCCTCACTGCGTAGCCCAGTGCCTACCTGTCCCCCCCACCCAGCACTGCCGCTCGCTCACTTGTGTCAGGAGCCTTCCAGTGGTATTTGTTTTCTGCCTTAAATCCCTACTCACTCCAGTTGGTTTATTATGAAAGACAAAGAGAGGTGCTAGAAATGAGGAAGGCTAAATGTGCAAATGCAAAATTATTTCTTTAAATAGAAAGAAGTATTGTCTTAACCACCCAATTCCTTTTTGGGCAGGGAGGGAATCTGACTCCGTTTTTTAATTCTTGACATCAGCACAACAGTGCTTTGCTCTCAAAATTTATCCGTCCTGGAGCCTCACAGTAAATTTTCAAATGTGTTTGCGTTCCTAAACACGCAGCTGGCGCTTAATGGGATTTTCAAAAGAGCATAAGCAGGTTAGACATCCTGCCGTCCATTGAAATTGGTGGGCTTTAGGTACCTATCTTGCTCAGTTGCTTTTGAAAATCCTGCCAGGTGCCCGTCTGCATCTTCAGTTGCCCTGGAAGATCTGGTCCCCATCTACCCCCGTGACCCATCAGCGTTTGTCTCCCGTCTCCGTCTCCCGCACTCTGGCCTGTATTGATGCCGGAGCCTCCTCCTTTGTAGTTCCGAACACCCGGGACATCCCTCTCCTTTCTCTCTACCAAGCTGGCTCTTCAGCTGGTTAAAGGCTCAGTGGAGCAGCTATGAGCGTGCCCATATTTTTCAAATTAGTTTCCCTCTCCTCCTAATGATTTTAATTCTTTCTTGGTGTTGTTTTGACTGTGTAAAGCATTTGGGGATAAAAGACTCTGTGCAAATGGGTGTGAATGTGAGGCGAGCGCCGTGCTATGTCTCTCTGTTAGGTTTTATGTGTCTCTAGGCTGAATGCAAGGAGATGGGGAATTAATTTCCCGATCAGCCTGTCTCTCCCCGTCTCCTGGAACGGCAAAGTGATCAATGGGGTTTATATTTAAAGTTGAGAAAATTAATATTTTAATTTCTGGCTCGACCGCAGATAGAGGTGACTCGCTGGGTCTCCTCGTGCGAGCAGTTCCCCATCTGTAAAATGGATCCCTGGGTCTCCGTTTGCATGGGCATGGAGCACGGGTAATTAATTAGTGTTTGTGCAGCCCTTTGAAAACCCTCAGACAGAAGGTGCTAGAAGGTGCTGTGGGTTGGCCTGGGGCTGAAGAGGCTCACCCCAGGGCCCGGCCGCCCTCGGAGCCCCACGGGGCAAGGACGCGAGCTGTGGACGCAAGGAGCTGCTGGCCAATTCCTTTGCCAGAGATATTTTCCACTTTCTTCAGGGGAAAACAAATTGGAAAGGGAGTTATCAGTGCGCGCGCCACCCCTCGCCGTGCGTTGCCTCCTCCTTTTCCCAGGAATAACAACAGCTTCATTAGCAAGCTGACAAAAAAAAAAAAAAAAAAAAAAAAAAAAAAAAAAAAAAAAAAAGAATGAGAGTATTGAAATATTAATAATAATAATAGTCCGGGTAACGGAGAGACAACAACTCTCGTCTCTGCCTCATGCAGAAAGTTTCCTCTTTGAAGTGGTTGCTTCCCTCCTCGCCCGCCGGGAGGGAAGGGGGAACAATTGTCGAGATCTAAAGCCAGCCAGGAATGCTGAGCCGATGGCTTTCCTGCCTGCCCCCTGCCTGCCCCCTGCCCGCACCCCTGCCCGCACCCCTGCCTGCCCGTATCCCTGCCCGCCCCTACCTGCCCCCACACCCCTGCCTGAATCCCTGCCCGCACCCTTGCACACATTCCTCCCCGTCCCTGCCTGCCCCATCCACATCGCTGCCTGCCCCTTCCTTCCCCCCTGCAAGCCCGCTGCCCGCACCCCTGCCTGCCCCTACCCAAATCCCTGCCTGCCCCCATCCACATCTCTGCCTGCCACTGCCCACGTCCCTGCCGGCACCCCTCGCCTCCCCTTGCCCACTTCCCTGCCTGCCCCTGCCCGCAGCCCTGCCCGCAGGCCCTGCCCGGCCGCAGGCCCTGCCCGGCGGGGTGGGGGTGTTTCGGGCGGCCAGCCCGGGGCTGCATTTTGCGGCGGGGTCGGTGGGTGTCACTACAGCCCCTGCTTTCCACGCCCGGCGGCGGCGCGGGGCGCTGCGGGCTCGGCCGCCCCTCGCGTGGCGTGGGCCCCGCCGCCCCGGGGTGTGTGTGTGGGGGGGGTGGGTGTGGGGGGGTGTTACCCTCGAGGGGTGAAGACCCCCACCCCACGTAGTGTCCAAAAAAGAGACGTTTCCATATAGACACATCAAGCGTGGGAGAGGGTTTTGAAGGGTTGGCTGGTTTGGTTTTTTTTTTTTTCCCAGGGGRTTGTCGAGTTTTTTCCCCGCGTGGGGAGGGTGCTCCCGCTTTTCCTGAGCGTGGCGGGTGCCCTCCAACTTGGGCTGCAAAACCGGCTGCTTGAAAAGGGCGCGATTCCCGTCACGCTCCTTTAGCAACTATAGAAATGCCACCGGTAACAGCGAAAAAGGGATTTTTTTCCCCCGTGAAGTGCGGTTATGTAGGTGTGTAGGGGTGTAGGTAGGTGTGTAGGTGTGTAGGTATCTGCCTGCCATCGGCAGCGAGGGCAAGAAGTATTTACATTTGGCTGAAGATCATCAATGAACATGAGCGAGAGAACTCCTTGCCCGGCTTTGACCAGCGAGTGAGAAGGCTATAAATGGATATTTGTTCTTTTAAAAAATACACACTTGAACCATTTTTTTCCCGTGAAGTTTCTTGCATATCTCACGGGTACAGTTTCTTCCCCATCCAGGATTATTTATTTATGATTCCTCCCTCTCCTTTTCCTTAAGAAAAAAAAAAAACAAAACCAAAGATAAATACTTTTAAACATCTTCCAATGTTATGGGCTATCCACATTTTGCAATGTATTCCCAGTAATTTGCAACTTTTGAAAGCCGGGCATTGTTTCTCTCGACTTATTGAAATGCACAGATATGTTAAATAGGAGGGGGGGGGACCCAACCCCAATGACTTCTGTTTCGCTGCATATGCAAAGAGAGGGCAGCTTGACTCTTCCCTCGGCGTTTGTTAGTCACATCCTCTTGGCCATTGTTTTGCTGTTTGTGCTGGGAATCCAATTTATTTAATGGTAAAGAGCCAGGGGTTGGTTTGGGTTTTTTTATTCCACTCATCCTGAGCTGATCTGAGAAAGCAGAAAAAATACTAGCCATGCCAAGGGGCAGCTCCCAAAGAGAGCTCCAGTCGCCTTGCAGGAGCGATGAGGATCTCCCAAGTGACCAGATACAAAATACACAGCACTGTTACACTTTCCAAGTCATTTTTCGTTGTATATTTAATTTTTGAAGATCTTAAAACCCATCCTAGAAGGAGAGGGATCTCCTAGAAAACGCCTAGATGGAGAAAACTTGCCCGATATTTCAGACGCTGGGCTGCACGTACAGTACTTCTCTCCTTTTTGTAAGCCTTAGGAGGTGGTCCCCTGGCTGCTGTAGGTTGCCTGTTTCTTGAAAATCCCATCCCAAGTCCCCCAGAAAAGCTGTTTATAGCAACAGGCCTATTTCCAATGTCAAGAAGCGGGGGGGGACATCGTTTTCAAATTAGGAGATTTTTTTTTTTTTTAGGCAAACAGAAACAAATAGGCTCCTTGTGAGAAAGGTGTGAGCTGCCTAAATTGAGAAACCGTCCCGCCGTTGAAAGCTCCCAAGACCCAAAATGATTTTATTAAAAAGGACATCGAGGACCAAATTTCTGACGTTGTTATGGCAACAGAAATAGTTGGGTGGCAATGTGGGTATCCAGAACGTCAAGATTGTAAGAAACCAGCAAAATAAGCACCGTGTTGTATTTGGAAAAACAAATTGAACAGTGGTGGCCAAGTCTTATACTTGTTTCATTCAGCGCAATCCCCATTTTCATCTGTCCAGCCATGCCGACGGTGCCTTAACAAAGGTGCCAGCAAGGCATTGCAATATTTATTGCCCTTAAATGCGACCTGAGCTTTCAGTTTGTTATTTTTGCCGTTGACATACTGGAAGAAGGATGTTTCCTTATGTTTTATATTTACTCCTTCTTCAGTGCCTCCAACTTTTTTTTGGCTGCCTTTCTCTAGCGACACATGCTCCAATCCCTTTTTGTCCCTGCGCTCCCTACCTCGCCTGCCGCAGGACCGTCGGCAATCCCCCTGTAAAAACAGCCGAACGTGCTCCTCTTAAACCTCTGCGATATTAAAATTTCGCCGCCGCTTTCATTTTGCTCTACTTGAGGGAGCCCTGAAACCGCAGCCCCATCTCCCCTAGTTAGAAACAGCCAAAGTATTTGGGAAGCTCACGGGTCCCTACTGTAACACGCTTCAGGGACCTTTTGTACAGCAGCCGAACGGGATGAATTTGCCAAGTTTCAAATTTCAGGGGCAGGCAAGACATTTGTAAGTTGGTGTTTTTGTTATTCTGGAAAAGTTCTTTGATTTGCAGGCTTTTTTTTTTTTTTTAACCTTACCTTTAATAAAAAGGAGATGGAGTGTGACATTAAGCAATTTTACAGCATTAGCAGCTTTGGGCTGTAAACAAAGACAAATGAATCCCGCTTACTTTCAGTCTCAGAAGTTTGCTGTCAGTTGGTCCTAAACTGGGGACTCGATCCTACGGGACGTTATTCAAGCAAAACACGGCTTGAAGTCTCGGAGAGTTGTGCCTGAGTAAGTACCCTGGAATCAGCCCCTCTGCCTGCTGAAAAAGAGAAGTGCTGGTTATCTCCTTTTAATGATCTTTTCTATGGTTACACACTTCATTGTGATGCTTTTGATTTGCTTTGAGATTGCCTTGCTAAGACAGCGTTCTTGATGCAAAAGCTGGAGAGAATAAGGGAAATCAATTTTTGAGTAAGGCTGTTTTTTTAATTTGTTAGATTTTTTTTTTTTTTTACTAAAAAGAAGTCTCCTCCTCCAAATGAAACAAACCAAAAAACCTTTTATCCAAGCATCTGATTTTAATTTGATGTGATTTTTGTTTCGAGGTTCCTGAAAAAATTAAAACATATTCCCCCAACGTTTCGAGCTTCAATTTTCAGCATTTTACAATGTAAGATTACTTGACATTATTTAATTGGACATGAGGGTGTAATACAGGAATTTCCGTTATGTGATGGATTAATTGTTTTCCTAATACTTTAAAGGCTGAGATCCAAACATTTTTCCATTCTATTGCAAAATTAACTGCAATAAATCTGTCAGACCCAATTATTCATTTAAAACATTCCACACTGATTAAATCTGCACATTTGCCTGCGTGCAAGTGCGAGCGAGCGAGGGAGAGGAGGTGTGCGCGGAGGGGGGAGTCCAGGTTTACTCCCTCTCCTTCTCAAAACGGCGGTGGTGTTAGAAACGAGTCCTTTAAATTTAACCTGGAAAATGTGATTAGCTAAACAGTCTAACGAGAGGATGAAGCATACGTGGACGCACATCCCTGAGCCTCCCTGCCGTCCCTCCTCCTCGCTGCCAGGTCCGGGCAGGCAGAAGCGTCACGTTTGGGCGTTTGATGCTATTTGAAAAGATCATATTTTACTTCTGGCGAGGGGGGTTTTTTGAGGTTTTTGTTGTTTTTTCTTTAGTTTGTTGATGTTTTCAAAGTCTCTAAACAAAGTCAGATGTGTTAACAGTCTTATTAACAATGTTAAAATGGAATTAACAGCTTGTGGATACCTCTGGAGTACAATAGCATGTCAGCCTACCCTGCCCCCTTATAAATCGCGTCCCGCTGTCTTTCTTTTGTTTCGTGCCCAATCAGCAAACTAAAGTTTTGTTGAGGCAGAAGGGCAGTTCAAGTGTTCCTGCTCCGGCGGAGGGAGGAGCGGCGGCGGGGTTTCTCCTCGGCCCCGGCGAGGCCCCCGCGAGCGGGGAGAGGGACAGACCCCCAAACCTGCAGGCAGGGCTTTGCTGACCCGCCTGCCTCCCTGACCTCTGCCGCGCTGTTTTGTCAGTTTAAAAGGCTTTGCCGAGGTTGTAGTTTACTTTTATGGGCCTTTCAGCGCGGCTACAAAAGCTTTTGTTTATTTAAGATGTAGCGCGGTTCAGATTTCTATTAATCTTCATATAACTGCGGTGGCTTCGCCGCTTCCGTAAAGGTTCGTCGCCGAAATGGTGCCGCGCCTGGTCTTAGGCAGCCAACATTGGCTGGGTAATTACAGCAAGTTTGGGGTATTTCAGAAATGATTTGCCTCCGAGAGTGGAAATTAGCACCAACACATGCTGCTGTTTAACTCGATTTCACCATGATTTGGGTTCTGCGCTAAGGAAAGACTTTTATTTTACCTTTTACTCCCTCAGGTTTACTTCTTGCAGTCGAACTCTTTAGAAACGTCACCCAGCCGATTACAGCGTTAAATGCAAAACGAACATTTAATGAGATCCAGTTTTTTTCATGGGGCTAGAATCACCCTGGGTTAATTTGCATAGAAAATTTATGTAAAACGAGAGGCATTCCCCATAAGGAAAACGCTTCTATGTTTTGCTTTATGGTAATTATATTTTTACTCCTTCCATACAACAATCTCCAAGTATTTACAGTTCCTCCTAGAAGTGCATAGCACTACCAGGCAGACACGCATTTCAAGCCCTTTTATCGGTCAAAAACCTGCAAGACACAGGCAGGTTGCAGTTCGCCCAAGGACTGCAAAACAGTTGCTAAGCCCAAAATAGAGAAAGCCGTCCCTTTTGCAGGGGGACGCAGGCCCCAGTGCCCCCAGGCTCCCTGGCCCCACTGCCGCCCGCCAGACACGGGGAGTGCCCGCTGGAGATGTGCCTGCCCACGATGACGCTCCAAAACGGGCAGGCTCCGTGTCCGAAGGCTGCTATCCAGAGCAATAGTTCTGTCTCTGGCAGCCCCACGTGTCATGCCCTCTCTGAAATAATTGGGCCGAGCTGGGCTACGCTCTTCCCCCGCTTTCCTCGTGCTCCCCTGTGTTGGCTCCCACTGTGTCCCCACGCGCGTCCCGCAGCCCAAGGTGCTTTGCTTTTGCTTTCCACGGGGGTAGCAGAGGGATGTTTGGTTTCCAGCGTCGGAGCCGCCGGCGGACCGCCTAGCCCTGCTTCCCTTGGTCCCCTCCGATGTGTGCACATCTCTCAAAGCCCAGCCTAAAACCCTGCCGCTCTCCCTTCCCTTCAGTTTACGCAGCTGTTCTGTAAGTGGAGAAGATGATACTAAATGCAATGCAAACTGGTCAGCAGCCCGTAGGCTGTTTGACTCCAGCCCGGTGCACACCGAGCATGGCTCGCCCTCGCCACGACGAGACAACATGAAAATGTTTACCCTTTCTGAGGATCGTGTCCCCATGAAGGTGTGTAGTGAYGAGGATTATGTTCAATTCATTATTTTCTTACCTAACTGGTACAAAAACGCTCTCACAGGGAAGCTTGTACCAGTTTTGCACATATAAAAAACAGTATCTAGTCTTAATAATGAAAGAACCAGGGTGATAAAGACTGAATTGTAGAGTGGTAAAATGTATGTTATTTATAGTATAGCTCACTTTACCATGTTGTGAAAATACTATATTTAATAGGCCATCCAATAACATACCAGTAATTCAGCTTATTTTAAATGCTCTGGGCCTATTTCTACACTACAAAGGTTTTACAACACTTCGAAATTCTGCAGATAAAAAGATATATTTTCATCTTATTTTAAAGCTTATGAAACTGATGAACAAAGAAAACTTTGTAACCAGGTGCTGGTTTATTTAGAGAGAAAAAAATAAATGCCCATTTTTGGGAAGTGTATTCATTTTTATGCAACATCTGCTGAGAGAACAAACACATCTTTTGTCTGACTACTAGGAAATTCATAAATAGATGTGGTGTTTGTTGAGAAAATATTTTTTGTTGATGGAAGTTGTGGATTACAACAATTATGTCAACACTTTGCATTTGTTGTCATCTTCCAGAAATAGGGCGTCTCAAAGTGCCTCAGATAAGCAGTCCTCCCAGGAAGGGTGCGTAGGGGTGCCGAGGCGAGCTCCGCACCCTGGTGCTGCGCTCACCATCGGCCATCCCCATCAGCTGGGATATAGCCCACCCGTCAATCACTTGTACAGTGCTTCTGTTATTATTCCTGTAAATCTCGTTTATTTTAGTAGTGGATCGACGGCAATGGAGGAGCCCGTGCRCAGTGTCTGAGGAGCGTGGAGTAGCAGGGCAGTCCTCGCCGGCTTACCTTTACGGGGCCCCAGAGCCCAACCATCGGAGGTGCTGAGACTTTCCTKGCGGAGCGGCTTCGGCAGAGCGGTGGCTGCCTGCCGCTCGCCAGCTTCAGGCCCTGATGTGGTTTTGTTTTGCAGAGGCTTGCTCTCGTGTGCTTGTTTTCCAGACGACTCGACCTACGCTTTCATTTTTGTGATTAYGCAGAGTTCATGTTCCTGCTAGACATCTACTGAAAGAAGATTTAAGAATAATCTCATTTTCCCCTTTTTATTTCTATTCTTTATAATTTGTAGCAAATTTCTATAAAAGATTTATATTTCGTGGAAAATAGTGCAGTCTGTTTACTTTCAACGTCTGGCAGTTTTGTATATGGAGCTATGTGGAAGTTCATCGTATGTATCTTCTTCTTGGTGAGCTCTCGGTGATGCCCATAGGAGTTGTATGAGTTTTCCAAAAGGAGAGCCCCACAAACTACACAACAAATTAAAAAAAGGGAAAGAATAAGCAAGCTTAGTGCCACTGATTTAAAAGCAATTTTAAGTGAGAGAATATATTACCTATTTGCTCATCCGTTTGGGTCCAAAGAATTCTCCTACAAAAATGTACATTGGACCATCAGTGGAAATTGAAGCATAAGAGCAGAGCCAAAGGAGTATTACATTATGAATCCAGACAAATGTACCCACATATTCCATATTACAAATGCAAAGAGATCTATTGAAAGTAAAATCAAGATACTGCAAAAAATCTTTCCGGGATTAGGCCTTGATACAAATGTCTGTATTTGAAAGAAGTTATGATATTACGCAGTATGATACTATCTTTTATTTAAGTCTAACACTAGTAACTTGTACTTTTTGGACATATTTCCTGCTGATATGTCTGGGGAGCTTCTTCCAGCCGTTGGAGGTAGGTAGGATGGGAAGGAGGACTCAGTTTTAGTGAAGAGTGGCTATGCGAGAGCGGCGGTGGTCACTCATTGGCTGGAGCAGAGGATGGGGCAGATTCAAACCCCTTGGAGAACCCCCTTCCCCAAGACCTCGGAAGAGGCCCACGGATGTCCACGACAATCTTTCCATTGCCCTCATCTGCAGGCAGGTGATGCAGATGACCTCAAAGCAGGAGGCAGGAGGAGGGAGCGTGGCTTTGACGGGTGCCAATTTTGGGTCTTCTGTTCCTTCGGGTGAGCTGCATACGGGCTGGAGCAGCATGGGGGTTGGGGTCCGTGCCCAGGGCAGAAGTTGCCAAGGACAGAAAGTCCCATCTTTCCTGCAGAGCAAAAAGAGGCGCCTTGACATAGAAAGCACCGTCCTGAGCAGTGGGGCACAAAGACGTCTGAGCACCAGACATCATCCGCGCATCCRCCCGCCTGGTGCTCAGCCGGGTGGAGGGAGGCACTCAGGCCAAACTTAAGAACTCCTGGGGACTTCACCAGAGTATTCCTGGGGTTCACCCCTAAACTTAAAACCCACCTGGCTAAGCTTTTCTGAGGCAAATAGTTGTGTTCATATTCTGTGTTCATCTGTCTTGGATAATTTATGTATTTACCTTTTCCGTGCCAGGCAAGTTTTATTGAAGACATCCTGCAGGTTAACTAGTTGCAGGTGACTTTAGTTTGAGTGGCTTCTGCCCTTGGAGGGAGGTGCAGCAAGGTGGCCGGAGGGAGCTCTGTTGGGAGCCAAGGAGGCTGCGTTTCATCCCCAGGCAGAGCTGCCGTGGGGCGGGTGCAGGTGAGCGGTGGCTTGGGGAAAGACCTAAGGGAGATTGTGGGTGCCAGAAAGGGACTTTGGCTTCCCCAAATCAACTAAAGAGTCATATCACACCGATTCTTTACTAGCACTATTTATGAACACATACTCATACTAGGAAATTCCATCTCAAAATATTTGATCTATATAGGTATACCTATATAGAGATTTTTCCATAGAGGTATAATGCAATAATAATTTATGTAAAAGGCACGAGAAGCATTTTGAAGATGTAGTGCCTTTAATTCTGTAYGCTTTCCTATTGCAAGCTGATTTTTAAATTGGGAAACTTGGGAAAACCTTGTAAATGAGGCTGCTGGTTTATTTATTTATTTGTTTCRTTTCAGCTGAGACAGATGGGATTCTCGGATCATGCACTGTTAAGCCTTCCTTTGGAATTTGCGCCACTGTGGCCACAGAGCCCAGATGGTGCTTAAATCTGTCATTTTTTAACAACCCGACTTTCTTAATTTTATATCCAAACACATTGAGCATTCGAAGTGATTAATTACTGTCCAGATATGTCTGTGCTGCAGCAATTTACTCGTGTGTGCCAAAGATCATTTAGTTTTGGAGTAGGTAGTTTGGTGAGGGCTGAGCGGGTGGCGAGAGACTCACCAGCAGATACTTTATGTTGGAGGTAGCAGCGTGGCGCTGCTTGTATCATCCTTCTCCCACAGCAGTGGCTTAGCAAAAAGTTTTTGTAAGTAAAACAGATTTTTGGTGCACATGGATATTTTACAGCTTCCAKGGGGGATTTTCACTATTGCCATATAAGTTTCAGTCTCACCAARTCTTCCATTTCCCATCAAAAGGGAATTTTTTGATGCCTGACAAATACCAACATTATCTTTTCAGGATTACATCCAGACACTAGTGACATGGCCAAGATTATAATGGCCAAGTATTTAGTAAGAGAAAGCTGAAGGGGAAGGGTTTTCTTCAAGAAGCAGAGCTTGTTCCAGAGGTTTCAGGAATGAAATGATCAAATTACCATAATTCTTCAGAATCAGATCTTTCTCTGGTGGCTTCTCCTCAATTTTTATTTTGAAGTGGTCATTCTTCTGGAAGAGTTTAAATATTATTTGCAAGTCCAACACTTGCGTTAATTTGCATGTTTGCAGGAGGCTGCTACCAATTCCTCGATTTTTGGAAATGAGGGAAGAAGTGATGCTGCATGGTCCGTGCAGCTCTAGCTCTAGCTTTGCTGCAGACATCAATATAGCCCGTCAAAATCCTTGAACCGCTGCTGCTGCTCCCTTTGACCAAGCACCGTTAGACAACTACCTGAAGGTTATTTTTGGATGTTACTGCATATTGTTTGTTGGGTGACGTAGGTTTGGTACAGGTGGAACTGTGGCTTTCAAAAAACCCAGAGAAGTGGGAGCTTCCTCCGGTGTGCCTGGAGGCAACCAGGGTTTCTAGGGCTTTCCTCCTCTTTGCGAAGGAATTGTAGTGCTCGTGCTATGTTAAACACCGGCAAAGCAAATGTCTAACTCTTTCCATTACTGGGGGACACTGGGTAGCATCAGGCTGTGTCACTCCTTCTTCATACAGTCTTTATACCTTGTACAGTCTTAGTTGTTGGCACCACTGTTTCGTGTCTCACCCACCATGCATACCACCACTGAGGACCAGTTCATGGGAAAGAAAAAACCCAAGTTTAACTAGAGACTGATTTGCACTTATCTAAGGAGAAGTTTAGCAGTGATGAATTTCGGTTCTTCTTAAAAACCTTGAGAAAGAACTATTCCTCACCATATTAACACACTTTAAAGGAAAATTTAGTTCTGGAAAAGCAAAATGAGATTTTTTTCCCCCCATTTTCCTGGAATCTGCATGGAATCAGATAAGTAATAAGTAATCAGATGATCAGACACCACTGGCCAAATGTATGGTTTAAGGCTTTAAGGAACACCTTCTACTAAAATGAAAATGTGCTGTTCAACAACTCAAATAGCCAAAGTGTAATGTTCAAAGGAGTGCATTATACAGTGGTAAGACTTATGTAGATTTTTTTGTTTCCTTGAAAATAAGCATCTTGCTAGCTCCAGCACAGCACATGCTTGGAAATTGTGCTAATATATATATAGGTATTTATAAACCGAGTTCAGACAAACACACGCATAAAGTGAATTTGCATCTATAAAAAAGTGAGTGTGTTACATTCATATTGATAAACGTGTGTGTGTGTGAGTGCATAATCAGTCTGAATGTTCCCATTTTGAAATATACTGTAGTTTCCATTATTTAACACACTGCTGTAGAAGGCTTTTACTCTGAGAGCACTACATCTCGGTATAGACATTTCCCTTGTTAAATGTCAGTTGAATTTAATTACTGTTAGTAATTACTGGCTGGCGGTCACTGTTGCAAAATTGATAAATAATATTAAACAACTAATGTACAGGATTAAAAAAAAAAATGCTCTTTTGAGGAGGGAGGTGCCTCGGCACCAAATCCCAGTGCTGCGTCCCAGCACTGCTTCTGGCAGCAGTGAACATCACTTCTTTCACATCCAAATTTTCCTTCCTGCTTCTAACACAGTCTAGGAGGTCTTACAGTAATTCTGTGAAGTTGCGGCAGTGCTTTGACGTTTGCTTTTGGTTTGTTATTTAATAAGGCAGGAGAAGGCTGAGGGGGTTCTGGTTTTTAGGAGGAGAGATTTATTGGCTTTCTGGGGCAGGGAGTTTGAGTTACTGTGTGCTTCCTCACTCTCGTACTGGTGATATTTGGATCCAACACGACGTTTTTTGGACAGGCTAAGAGTGCTATAGTTGGGAAGGGTTTTTTCTGTCCTTTCTGGTTTGTACTCTGCCATATACTAAGAGGTGTGTACGATGACACCTTCTGTAGCGTTGCAGTGTTCAGTTAATTTTTATGTCAGTTATAAACCTGAAGTTTATATAAAAAGAACTGATAAGCCCTTAACCTGAGCCCCACTATGAAAAATAACCACTGTATATTGTTAGTATGAAATTAGAATAATCCTGGTTAGTATTTCAATTTTTTTTTTTCTTCTTTTTTTCTTTGATAAATAATTCAACTTGGTGGCAACTCTATAAGCTGTTAWTAACAAGCATCCTAAGTTTCCATTAAAGTGAATCCCGGTGGTGTGGTGGGAGTTGATCCCTTCACTAAGGAGGTTCGGGTCTCTCCTCAGCTTGCTCCTGAGTATGATAATACCTCAGTTTCGGTAGCCCATTAAATGACTGTACTAGGCATCAGCAGTTACTTCTGCACCTCCCAGGTGCCCCTAAAATGTAATAATCAGAGTTTCTTAGACAGTGAAAGTGCAGGTTTGGTGGGGTTTTTTCATGCTCTTTTTGTAAATAAATATACAGGGAAATCTACATCTGTAGCTTCAACTCTGTTTTGTCCTTCCTATATAAAGCAAAAAACCTTATATTCCACAGGAAGGTCCTGGTTCCGATTGCCTTTATTTCCAGGTAGAGATTGAAAATGATGCTACCGGGTTTGCACTTTTCACGATACTTCAGGGCAGTTTCACCCAGGAGGAAATTACTGCTGTTGACACTTTATTATTGTATGTTTGGTTGTGGCACAGAAATTACTTGGAATATCTCTACGCCATCTTCCTTAAATCTTGTTAGCCAGAGAATGACCTGGCACTGCTCACCGCCTTTTGACACTTAAAACGCCTGAGGGTGTCTTCTCCTTGGAGTCTGTCCCTCGGGAAATCCAGGGGTTTGATCTGAGTACTCAGAATATAGAAATCCTTTCGATGAGTAAAAGTTAAACCAGGTTATCAAATCAAAAACCCAAAACACAATCAAAAGGATGAAACTCCCAAGATCCTGGTTCCTATCCACCTTTAAAAAAGAGCCCACTTCATCTGATTTCAAATCTATCGGCTTTTATCTTAATTGTTCCCAGCGCTGAAGGACTTTCTTCCTAGCAAAATCTGTGTTGTTAGGCTAGGGTTCCCATTTTCCCCGGTCCTCTGTCACGCCGGATATAAAACTTTAATACGAGAGACTGCAAAACAAGTTGCTATTTTTCTGCAGCTTACCTTTGTCGTGCAGTCAAAATGTGATGAGGAGAAAAGGGTCACCACCCTCACTAGGGTTCCTCTCTCCTTCCTCCGGGAGCACTTCTTCCCAACACCCCAAACGCTGGACTCTTCGGGATGCTGCTCTAATCGCAAAAAAGCTGTCTTTCACAAGTAAGTCTTTTTAACCTCTTCCTAATGAGTTCCCAAGTGCTTTTTGGCCATAGATATTAAAGCTTGTGTGTTTGCGATTTCCCTGGCAAGCTGCCGTTCGTAAAGAGGATATAGTGTTTTCTTGGTCCTTTGCCCAAAGTAATTTTGCGAGGAACTGTAACTGCATTTAGTACATGTCATTCATTGGAGAGAAGTCATTGTAATTGCATTTGATCACAATCAGTTTATGGCTCTTTTATCATGTTTTCATGCTGCATATCTACTCAAACATCATAGCAAAACTTAATGGCTACTGTTTTACTTCTGCGTAAAAACATTTTATGGCCTTTTTGTGCAGCAGACATCAGGTTTCAATCACCGTTGCCCCATAGAGAGAGAAAAAAGTTGGACGAAGAACTATCAAAAGTCCTTAACTACATAAAATTTTATTTCAGGTCAACTTCCCATAAAAGATATTAAATGTATTTTGTGGTTTATTCTGCACGTTAACAATTTTAGAGGAGCTGCAATATTTTGGGGGAAGCAGTATGAAAGGGGGAAGTTAATTCACAGAAGATGTTTTACGTTTGGGGTAGTTTTCCTTTGTAAAAGGATGGATTTGGATGTGGAAGGGGTGGCTGGAAAGTGTTGTAGTCGCATTCTCGGAGCAGCTTTAAAAGCTCGCCGTTGCCTCTGCAGAATTCAGATTTCTGACCTTCTGCTGAGCCTTTATAATCATTGCTTTAAATTTGTGATGTTCCATTCATAAAACCCAGCACAACTCATGTGCCTTAAATTATATCTTTTGCTGCCTGAGCGCTGCCGAAGTTCCCAGCTGAAAAGTTTAATTAAACGGGAAACTTTGACATGCTGCTGAGAAGATTAGTTCACATTAGAATGGCAAGATAAAAGAAAATTTACTTCTAATCTAATTAACACCAATTAAAAGATGTAAAAGAATTTGCATCGGCCAATTGTTAATTATGCATCAATTTGCCTTTCCTGTGACAAAAAAAGCAAAACGTGACCCGTTTTGTTTTAGGATACCTATAGTGTGATGATATTGCCACAGTCATTTTTCATGCGAATTGGCTAAGATGGTAACACTTACTTTGTGTCATCCCAGTGCTTTGGTTTGGGCTCAGGATTTTAGTGGAAGGTTATTTCAGCTTAATTGGTCTGTAACTTGACAACTGTATGTAGGGATGATGGAAATGCAACTAAAAATGCAGGTTTTACAGAAACCTATTGTGTGTATATATATGCTTCATCTCCTTAAATGTATGTATCTAATAGTTTGGAGGTGTTAGAGGGCTATAGCTGGCCACATTTAAGAGTGTGTGTGTGTATTTACACATGCTTATATTTATTTTGATTCACATCTTTTTTGAGATTATGTCTGAGATTATCTGGTAATAAATACGGTTTTATTCCACGTGCCTTGACTGTGCTTTTATGCAGGATGTAATATTTCGGAAGAACTGGTGTGGCTAGTGAGCTTCTCAGTTTGCTTCCAGGTGGAAGGCTGAAGATATTTCATCGCTGTATGGTAGGCTCTTGCTGCGAGTTTAAAATGTTCTTTATTTTTTTAATGTGCGTTTGCTTTCTTCTAATTTGGCTTTTGCAGATTTACAATTTAAACATGAGATGTCTAGTTCAGTATAAAGGAAGGACCCAGGCAAGACTATGCTGTTTGCATTCTGTTAAGCACTTTATTTTTGTTGAGGTTATCATATTACTAGATGATTTTATATATAAATACCGTTTTTTGGTAACACCACCAAATGAGCAATTAGTGTATGACGTTGGTTGCTGCTTGTGCCTTCAATAACCTGAAGATAAATTTAATACAAACCTCCTGAATTCCTGTTTACTTTATCATCTTTTTTAACTCTTTTACTCACTGTCTATCTGTACAGCTGACAGTGTAGATGTGGTTTGCCTTCAGTGTGGCAAGACTAATGGGGTTATGAAGATGTCAGAGCTCTGAACAGCAAGAAGGTTGTGTATTTCTGGGAACCAACTACAGAGGAAAGGAGGTGCGTGCTTGGGTCTGAAAGAGTGGTTATGTCAACCCACTTCAGGAAAGTAATATGGAAATGGAATTTTATGGCCAAGTTGTATATTACGGGGACAAAAGAGGACAGGGAACATGTCAAAGGGAATAGAAATATTTGTGTTACAATATTGCTTGCAATCAAATGGTATAGAGTTGTAACAATGTCTTAATTAAGAATTGCCCTGAATTTGCTCATAATATTCAAAAACCTAAGTAATTCTTTACCACTGTAAAAATGTATCAAGTAACTCTTCTGTATGACTTCTTGTTCATATTATGCCTTGCTGTGCTGTTCTTTACGCTTTATATTGCCTTTTGTGAAAAGCATCACAAAGGTTCTTTCTAAAGAAAACAAACCAGGAGCTAGAACATTAAGAGTACATTATATATTTGACCAATCACTTTTATAAAGTCTGATGCAAGTCTTTAATCTGAGATCCTTGGAGAATGCTTTAGTTTTTAATATTTCTATGACCTTCTCCAGGGGACTGAAAAATTACTTTGAAGTGTCAAAGTGGTGCATGGAGTTTTAGCTGTGTGATTCCCATTAAAGTCAGTAGGAGCCAGGTAGCTAAAACTCAACACAACTATGAAAACATACTCCTTGTGCAGTGTTAAGTAGTAAAGCAATTCTGTGACATGGCAGTGACATTTTACTGCATTTGCTGGCTTTATAGATCCACTCAAGGCTTGTATTTTTACTGGAGTTTTACTGTTCAGTGAAAATAATAAAGGAATATTCAAAAGCAGGTGTAAGCTATTCTAGTAAAAGGCACAGCTGTTGGGAAAAGCTGGTGGCTTACATAAATTTTTAATGTAAAATGCCAAAATCCGTTTTGCAAACTCCAAGCTCATCACCCGCGTGCTGGTCATACTGTAAGCATTTGTTCCAGGTGCCTGAAAATACTTCGCATACTCTCAGCCCAGGGCCAAAATCAGCCCTCGGTGACCAACAGCRCTGGCCGGCGATGGGAATTTCTCAGCTCAGCCATGCTCCCGTCCAAGGAGGAAGATGAGCCAGTGCTTCCCAGAGGTCTGACAGGCAAAGCAGCCATCCAGAAGAGAAGCCTGATCTAATTGATGCAGTTTCTTTCAATCTGAAATACCTCTACGTTTGGCAAATGTATCTACAGAATGGGCATTCAGTCTCTGAACCTCAGCAAAGGCAGAGGGATTGGGGTTTTTTGGTGTTTTGGTGCTTTTTTTTTAATATCAGGGCTGTGGGAACCTCTAAGAGGGCAAAATGTTTTTATTTGGTGGTGTTTCACTTATCGACCGGGAAGACAAGACTTTCAATGGGAACTCCAGCCATTTGTATTTAGGGATTGCCCTGAGGATTTGTGCTGGATAGGTCTCAAAAGAAGTCTGTCACCACACCTTAATCAAACATTGTCACCAGCTTCCAGTAGCATGCCTTTACTTTCAGCTCATGGCAGTAAGTTTTAGTTTTGTCTGTCAAAGATGTCCGTATATTGTATTTTATATGAGCTTCTGATTATACTCCAAACCCTGCTGCAATAAGTTTTACCCTGTACAAAACCTACCTATATATATTCTTTTGTGTTGGCCATGATAATCTGCCCTACATCTTTTCCAGCAAAGGCAACCCATAAAATCAGAGGTGTTGGTCATCCTTATTAACTACCTTTCAGCTCTTCTGGATTTGTTGCTCTTGATACTTTCTAGCTATAGTGTCTGTCTGACTGAGAGCAGCTGTTTTTTACAGAAAACCTCTGCTCTGGCCAAATTTACACCAAATAAGTAGCCTGGAATGTGAAAAGATAGTGTCTTCTGCAGACAGCTGATTAATTTCTTTTTGAATGACAGATAAGTTTCTTTATCAGGTTTTCTGAAAGAGTGTGGGAAGTCTGATTTATGATATTGAGGGAGGAGAAAATGCAATGGTATCTCCATTCAGTCATGTCCTAAGGTACAATTACATAGAGGCTTGAACCTAAATTATAAAACCCAAATGCCCTTTTCCAAAAGAAAAGCCCATGCTCATGGTTTTTTTGGCTCTGGAGCTGCATGCAGAAATCCGTAGGGTTGTCATACACCAGGGACCAGTTAGAAATAATTGGTAATACACCAGAGTATTAATGATGCTTGAGAAACGAGACCATCACAATCTTTAAGCAAAACTCAATTCTGAGTTTTCCTGCCAAGGTCATCTTTTCTTTGTCCACTACTTCACAAGAAGAGCAAGCGTTGAGAGGAGCTGGCAATCAGAGCTCCAGTCATCTCCTCAAACTTGGGCTTTGTCCACGCTGGCCTTTGTCCAGTTTGAAGTACCTTTGGAACCAGCATATCTCCTTTGCATCCTTCTGTCCCAAACCAAAACATCCTCTAAAAAAGTCACAACACAATCAAGTTGTTAAGCGTCTATGAAGTTTAATTTACACCAATGTAAGACAAGAAGTCAACTGTTCTATTCATCTTGCCTAAAATCAGAAAGGAGGATTTAAAGCTTCCAAATCTTGCATTTCACAACAATGTCCAGTAGCCAACTGACGATCTGGACAGCCTTCTAATGGCATCCCTACCTGGGCCTGCCATGCCCTCCTGAGCAAGGACCAGAGCTGTCTACCAGTGCTGCTGGCTGGGACGTGCTCCTCGGTGCAGTATTAGCTCACAGATGTAGCTTCTGAGAGGAGTCCTCCAAGTTGCAAGAGATGGTTAGAATACCTGATGAGGAGTATTGTCACAAAAGGTTGTTGAGGAAATAAACTTATAGCTATCCTATCTGTTTCATAGGCAGCATTGAAAAATCGAAATCAATTACTCCAGAATGTTGGGGCCTGAGTTCATCTCTAACTGACATGACGTGCTAAGAAGCCTGCAATACTCAAAAGATAAATCTAGCTATTAATATCTGACTACAGCTTCTTGTTATGGCCAATGATGCGCTGACATTTACATTTTCACCCAAAAATTGTGAAATGCACATAATGCATCACATTACCTCAATAATGCTGCAACTTTTATGCAGCTAGGAAAGTATATTTATAGTGTTCAAGTTATAGCGTGTCACGTTTTCTAGCATCAAGTGTTTTGTCATTAACATGATCATTTCAGTTTTTCTCAAGCTGACTGAGAAATTTCCAGAATTAAATAACATGGAAAGGTATCAGGTAGTGTCCATGGACTAATCTATCCTTAATCCCAAATTTTTATTGTGTGTGTCTCCATGCAGTTTGCCAGGAGTTCTAAGTCTACACAGGTTTTTCAGAGAAAAGTAATGGTAATTCATCTTTAACATGGGCATATAGGTCCCAGAAGCTACAGGCTTCAGCATATAAAATGACCCAAAGCACAGACTACAGAGATAAAAAATCCGTATCAAAGAGGAGTTTTGCTGCACTTCTGTTTCGAAACAGTACGCTGCATTTGGAAGTCATAGCGTTGACTTCCTTGGGTCCATAATTTATATGAATTAGATTTCCTGAGCTGCTTTGATTTTTTTTTTAAGTACCATTTTCAAACCTTTTGAGAAGGCCGTATTTATGAAATACTGACCTATACTATAGGATCCAGGCACAAGGCTTGGATTGTTTTCCTCAGTTTTTTTTTTTTCCTTGCTCAGTTTTCCTCCTCTGCTATCCCATGCATGTTTATACTGACCTGTTGGGAAATGTATAGTGATATTTATTGCTATATGACAATAGAGAGTAACTTTTCTCATACGGTTAATCCAAAATGACGTTTCTGTAATGTTTAACAACACACTGTATGCGTGTGCATCTGTATTTGCATATTTAATTAAATTACTAGAAAATTCTTGGCCTTGATTTGTGATACATAGCAAACATGTCTGAATAATAGAAGAAGTAATAGTATCATTACAGTAGCTTTATTAGACTTTTCAGATGTAAAGATGTAAATAGATTATGATTTTATTTAATAGATTATGATTTTATTATTTATTTCTCTTTAATTGAGAAATATTTGGAAGTGTGCAGAGACTGAATCGAATTTTCATTATGTACCTGGTCAGGGACCGGGCTAAATGATTCTTTAAGCAGTTTGGAAAAAAAATGCTCATTGAAGACTTGTTAAGTCGTGTGAGAATATGCATTAAATGCTTATCTCTCCTGTGGGTATGTAGGTATCAGCTACTTGGTTTACTGTGTGAGGTTTAATGCTTTTCTTCTAATTTCTAATGAACTTTACCACCAGACTACTTGATCATGACTAAGCCTATGAACAATGCAAATGGAATTGCCCCCTGATGGTGAGGAATGGGGCCCAGATGGCCCTTAAAAGGTGATAATTAGGAAATATAGCATATCTGAGTAGCCAGAAAGAGAGAAATTTGTTGAAGACAGTCAATCTGTTTGAAGCAATGGTCTTTCCCTTAATTATATAGATTTTCATTTAAGGCTGCTTTAAAGTAAATTTTCCCAGAAAATTTTATTTGCAACTGGAAACTAGAAACCACTGATTCTGCTTCTCCCTGTTTTACATTCTATGTGGAACCTTTTCATCTCATGTTGTCTTCAAAATATGAGTGACAGGCTGGCTGTGTATGTTGTGGCAGTATTTTGGGTTGTAGGTTGTATGAGAAGCACCAGATACAGATATTGGTATGTCGTAAAACATATGTATTACCAGAAGTCAACTGTAAACTCTCCTGGATGAGGATTTGCTTGCTTCTAGAAAGATTTGTCACTGTTTTGAGAGTTTCATTGCCTTTTGGGGGTTTCATAAAGCTCCGACTTTTATTTCTCTACTTAACTTTATAACTTTATTAAAACACTGCGATTTGGAAATATACTGTTGCTTTATATTATAGCTCAGATGCTAATGAAATAGTACCACAGGTCGTTTAAGGCTTTCCATTGTAGCTCTCCTTTTACAGCTGCCTTATGAAACGAGTTTTTATGTTGATTGTATTTGCTGTGTTGTGAGAAGAATGCCAGTGGGGAAGGGACATCCATATTGCTAGCTTCTGGGAGGATATTATGGGGAAAAGAGAAAACTTACTGGTTCACCCACTACTACTAATTTTGTAAATTCGGTAAACTCTGTGCCTGAGAGTGATGTGACTGAAGCACATATCATAATTTCAGAGAACAGGTAGATAGATATAAAGGTAGAGACATCTCACAGGTAGGTGCGTATCAAGTATTAATGTTTTGAACATGAAGTCTCGACTTGAATTCAAGTGTCAAATGCAAGCCTGTGACAAGTATTTAGCAGTAAAATCTGTTGGGATGGCCTGCTTGCCTGAAGCTTGCATCTGATTCACCACGTCAGAAATAATTCTCCAGAACAGAGGCGTAACTTGCAGACTGTGTTTTGTTGCTGTGGGAGAGGACAGACTTGCTGACAAAGTAGGGAAGGAACTCCAGGAAGATTATTTTGTCCCCTAAAATACTTAATTCTGTCTCATATTCTGTCCCTTAGGAAATGGTACCATGTTCTGACCCTGTCACATTGAAATGGAAATACAGGGCTCAGCAGCCACTGTATTGCCGGGGCCCAAAAGTGCTCTGATCGTCATCRCCTATGTTAACCTCCACCTTATGTTACGTATTGTCCTCTATTTCTAAATGCATTTTCCTCAGCTTCTCGTTGGCTGAATTGGGATCATCAAAAGGCCAAGTTTCTAGATCTTTAAATACCAGTGCATTACTGGTTTCTTTTCTGCTGGAGCATCCTCTTCTTACAAGGAACCAAAAACCAGTGCTAAAGGAAAGCCAGCCTACTGAGAGGGAAGCTACAGGAAAAAAATATTTTCTCCACAATTTCTTTTGATTTTCTTTCTTCCAAGTGGAAGGTACTCCAATGCACAGAATGATACCTATATTGGGTTATCACTTCTATGTCTAGAAGTCTTATTGCAGTAAGTAAAAATATTTCCAAGACTTTGAATACGCTTGTAACACCTTGTTTGATGATACAGATAATATTAAATGGTAGTATTAATAGGAAGTGTAATTAAAAAATAGTCTTTGTTGTCAGTTTGCTATAGGTTAATCTGACATTGTTATAATACATCCATAAATTGTTCCTCAGACTGATAGCGGTTTGAGCTGCCAGATATTTTTTTTTTAATTAAGAGTTTTGAAGCATGAAAACAAAGTTTGTGAAATTATTTCACATTTTTTAGGAGAGTTTTAAAACTATTAGAAATTACGCAGAAAATAATGAAAGTTGTTAAGAATAGCTCTGGCTGGCAGTATTTATTCAAATTAATATAGCTTTAGGAGATACGTGACTGCTGAAGTAGCAAAAAAGTACCAGCTGTAAGTGTGTGTGTGTGAAATAGTAAATAAACACAGCAGATTTTGTCCTCCCCACCTCACACATCACAGCATACTGTAAATAAAAGTATAACTTCAGCAAGGCCTGTGGGATTCATCACGTGCCTCACCCAGGAGTGATCCGGACGCAGACCTCACTGACCGGAGTCCACATCTACAGCCAGATCCAGCATGCGAGCAAGAGCCATCATGGTGAGAATTACCCGTGGCCCTCACATAATTTTGATGATTTTGTGAGTGCTGCAATAGCACTGCACATTTGGATAAACGCAGTTTACCAAACACATAAAAGAGGTTGTGCTTCTTTATCCCGATCGGGAGGAGTTTTCCACACGCTCAGCTTTACGCCCATCCGAAGCAACCAGCACCTCCAAGTGGATGGAGTTAAAGGTGTGTAAACAGAAAGCAAAGGAGACAGGCGGCTGACGTCTGCATGTAGAGAAGCTGGTTGCCTGTTTATCAGTTCCAGAAGCGACTTTCCATTTGACAAGTGACATGCGTGTCTTCCAGGAGGCTCCCACCTTTCCTTCCTTCTGTGTGCCTGTGCTGCCTGCTCCGGGCGGCTGTGCCCCCTTCCCTGCCGTAAGGGACGGCTTTGCTGCCACTCCGTTACATCTCCCAAGTCTCCCAAGTGCTGCATTTCTTTTTATTCTGGCTGTTGTAAGCCAAATAAGCAAATCTTGTCTGCTAGGCATGATTGCACTGCTTCCCAGCGTTTCCATAGGGTCAACATTTTGGGTTGCCTTCTGCTTTGAATGGAATAGTTGGGTTTATTCCACTGCTCCTTCGCAGTTGGTTTAAAAAAAAGAGAGACTCTTACTGCTATTAATGTTGTTTGTTATTCAGAAAGAGTGGTTTTAGCCTCTCTATCCATCCCAGCCTACCAAAAACCTTCCAGAACGTTCCATATTCTGTCATTTTACAAGTAATTTACTGCAAGTTTAATTTTACATGGCAGGAAGGAGAAGACAGAGGTGGAGGGTTACTGCATGGCGCTCTGATGCGATTCAGTGTGCTTGTTCTGTTTATTATAATTGATTGGGAATGGTTAAAGTACCTAACAGCTGCCCACTATATTGTGCTGATATTTATATGGTACTTTTATATTCTGTCTGAAACCATAAGCACAAAGGGTTTCTAAAGAATTAATATAAAACTTGCTTGTAAAATTCCAAGGTTTATAGCACGATTCCTTCAGTGCAGACCTGTTTGGTTTATGTGGGTGGATGCTACTTAACTCTGCATGATCCTTTTCCGTGCTTCTCTCACACAGAAAACCTCCAGGTTTCGAAAAGTTTAAAACCTTTTATCTTACTGAGACAAGCCTACTGTCTTTTTGTAAGGAAGCTATTTTGAAAGTAGGTGACACATATACATGCAAGATAAGATTAATATGGCATAGATATCCTGAAGTACTTTAAATCACTTGGGTAACCAGTGGCCACTTTTCCCTAGCACTTTAAACCTTTTGTTTAGGATTAACTCTTTAGTAGCTTGCTTCTTTTCCCTTTCAAACAGACAGCCTAAGGCTTGATCCAGGAGATGATGCTGGTGCAAACTGGCTCAGGACCATCTTTCCCCTTTATCCAGCAACCACACTTGCCATGAGGTGGGCCTCTTCCGATACTTTCTCCAAAGCTGAATTTATGGTTGTATGTGTTTTACACCCACCCCTAGGTCTGTGGCTCCCAGTTTCCTGCTGCACTAATACAACCCCATCTCTAGTTGGGGTAAACCACAAGCCCTTTCTTTCCTTGTGAGCCTGTGACCGTCGCAAGGCTTCGTACCACCTCCATCCAACCGCGTTCGCCTGTCGTCAAAGGGGCACAATAATCTGGGGGAAAACCTGCAGCTCTTTCTAGGTGTTGGCAAACCTGAATGTCTCAAACACATCTTCTGGAGCCTCTCTCACTACTACTGTCGTCACTTCTCCAATTTCAGTGATTTCCCGGGAGCCACTGTATTTCAGTCCCATAAAAAACATTATCCTATTGCCTTCTTCCACTCTGCGTATATACTGATTGTTAACTCAACTGGGAGCATGCAAAAGCTGAGAACGGTTGCAATAAACTGAAGGGATCAGGGGAAAGAAAGCAAGCGTATTAGTCCTGAGCAGGTGGCTTTGCTAAGGGCAAAGGAGGTGTGATGTGAATTTTTTCCGAGTCCTTTCTGACTACAGGAGGCGGTGGGGCTGTCCTGGCCATCTCCACCTCTGGGGAGGCTGGTCTTTCCCCAACCCGCAGCCTCTTGGGACTTGCCGTGCCTTCAGGCTTGGTGTTTGGCTGTGGAAGAAGACCTTGCAACAGGCGGGCCAGACCTGCCCCGTGACAAACCGAGCCTGGCTGGGGAGCAAGTTTGCTTGGAGCCGTGTTAGCTGTGCGTAGCACTGACCATTAGTCCTACCTGGTGCTATAAACCTGCTTAGTTACCCTGCTTCAGTGTTGTGCCTGCTGGAGCACCTGAGTCTCTAATTTCCATCTTGAATGAGGTTTTAATGAATCTCCACCTGAAACATTAAAACCCACGAGGTTTTAACATGTGTAATAATAATGCTAAGAGTATTCTGGTTTTGAACTGTGGGGTTYCCACATTTCCAAGCTTTTCTCTGCAATCAGCCAGTCTTGAGATTTACCCTCTTTTAAAAATCGTCATGTAGGTCTATGACTCTCAGAAAGGAAGAGTGAACAAAAGACAGCATACCATGTTTTATAATGCTGATAAATCCCAAGGGCACAGTTAGCGTACTGAATGTTGACAAAAACGAGAAGAGGCAAATGCCCCTATGAGTATGGTTATTTGTGCCCGTTTTCTTTTCATGGGCTGGATTTAGCTTTAATGAACGTGTCAGCGTGCCAGGAGCATCAGAGGCGCTCCCTGCCTCTTCCCACCCCTCCCACTCCCGGTCCGGATGTTATTACACAGTGTTAAGCATATTCTTTCCTGGACATTTGCAAAAGAATAGGAAGATTACCTATTTTCATGTCTATAGCCTGCATCACAGATAACTTGTGCCCTGTTAGAAGTACTTACACTTGAAAATAAGGCTGTGGTTAATCTGCACCCACAGAAAACCTGCACTAAATAAAGAGGCAGAAGCAGGGTGGGATTAAAGAGAGGAAGAACTAATTGGTCACACAGAAGGAGCTCTTGGGCAGGTGGAAGAAGAGTAAGATCCCCATCACGTGCATTCTCCTTATTTTGTTTTGGTTTGTATTTGAACAGCTAACCCGTGGATTGCATGCATGAAAATAGGAGACTAGGAATTCACACTTCGGGAAAGGAGCAAAGTTGCCTGCTTTAACACTGTGCTCCGTAGTGGGATATAAGGATTGTTTTCACTTTGCAAAGCAGTTTTGAGTTCAGGTAGCTAATATACATCTGCTGCGCTCAGGTGAAAACATAGTGAAGACGAGGCACTTGGGTTTTGTTCTGAGGTCATACCCCGACTCCGCATGGAGTTAACCTCATGATAAAAATGAAGTACCTAGTTTCCACTGTCTTTCTACCTGCCAATATCTGCCACGCACAAGTTATTCCAGTGGAAAAAAAAAAAAAAGCTGCTTTTTTATCAGGGAGAAGCCTGAGGCGGTGGAATCCTCAGTCTTACAAAAATATAAATGACCAGGCTTTGATTCCTGCAGAAGGTTTAAGGCTGATTATTTTAAGAACTGTTGAAACCTGAAGCCGCAGCCCTCTGATTACAGTCCTAGTCTGTATTTGACATAGTGCAGTGATGATTTCTAACATCTATTTTAGTTTGGATTTAGAGAGAGCCAACCTACATTGAAGTATATTACCATGCTCTGACTTGTGAGCATTGTGTAGGAGGTTTAAGTCAGATTATTTTAAGAACTCAACAAGCCTGAAACAGCATTTTTATGATTATAGCTTTTTTTCCCCCCATCCTTTCCACCCAGAGCAGTAGTGAATTCTAACATCTCTTTTAGCTGGCTTTAGAGCCGGAGCCAGCCTACACTGAATTGGCCTCTTTTGATGCTACAGTATTGACTGAGGGGAGGGACAGATGGAACAAAAATCCTAATTGCCCAAACTTACAATAGGTTCCCAGCAGCAGCCATCACAAAAGAAATGTTAATGCAGTAAAAGGTAAATGGAAGGAAGCTAAACCCAACTTGCGGACAATTCAAAACCTACATCAATTTATTTTAAACTGCTTCCTGCAGTTTGTGAACACCTTCCTTGTCATAGTAGAATTATATTTGTTTTAACATTAGTCACTGCTCTGCAGAAGTCTTACCATGCTTTTGCAATTTGTAAAGTAAACGGGAAAATGTCGTCTGGCATGAGGAACAAATGACTTCCTATGGTCTGGGGCCAATGCTCTTGAAGTTATTTGTTGCAAATGGTCAACTTCCCCTGCATAGTCTTCGCAGCTGCAGCTGAACACTATCTTTTCTAGCAGTGAGAGTTGAGGGTATCTGCAAGCACAACAGATGGCAGTAGTATTCTGATGCTTCAGCCATGAAATGAGGGGGCAAAATGTCATTCTCCATCCATCCATCCATCCATCCATCTACCCATCCATCTCACAACAATTCTGTTAACGTGTCATTCATCACATTTATATTTGCCATGTTTTCTGTTCCATTTCCATTTTGTGATGCCCTTACCTATATGTCTGCCTTTTAAAATGCAGCTCCTGTGGATGATGTTGCAATTAATTAAGAGCATGCTGTAAACTGAAAAGTGCTTTGCAAGAAGCCGTGAAAAGCTCCCGCTCATTAAACAGATTTTAAGAGTTAGTTTCTTTGGTTGACCATCATTACCTTTTCTACTAATGGGAACAGCTGAGGATTGTTTTGCCAGTTCTTAGACTTCCAAACTAGGCATTAATTCAAGATACGACTTTAACATGCTTTTTGCCAGAGTGTAAAGAATCTCTAATCACAGAGCAAGCCCCCTTGTGTTAGACCAGATATTTACTATTTGGGAAGATGATCCATCCTCTAAGAAAACATCAGTCATAAGTAATTAATATGTAATTTTCTTAACTTTTGTTTGGGTTGATTTTCATCAGCTGTTTGGAGTCCACTGTTCTATGGTTGATAGATACCTACAATTACACTCTTAGGAGAAGCAAATAAAACTGTCCTTTAAAATTAAAGTAACGTGGGAACTGGTCCATATTTAGCACAGAAGATTTTCATTTTTTCCACCCTTTTAATCAAAATCATTAACAGTAAGTTTACAAGGACCATGCTTGGAAACTAAATCCCGCCATGACTGGCTCAGTACCTTATTGAATTTGGCCGTCCAGTTCCTCCCCCTGCCTTCTCATGACTGCACACATCACACCAGGAGTCTCTCACATGAGCAAGAGCCGCAGAGGACAAAGCCCTCGGCCAGTGGGCAAGGAAGAAGAAAGTGATTTATGCAATTGCGTATTTTAATCAGAAACTTTCTTAGTTGCTATACTTACAACTTAAAGGACTCTGCCATCATGATAGTCTTATAAAGAAAAATATATTCATCCAGCCATGGGGTCATGTTCAGCGAGATGGTTGGTGTCTCCCCGCTTCTCTGCACCCAGGAGGAGGCAGTCAGGGTCTCAGAGATGAAGCAAGAGATGCCTTCCCCTTTGCTGGTTATTAAGTGTGAGTGTGCTTACGTGGACAAACATGTATGGCGATCTGTGATGCTTTTATTGCACAAAAAAACCCCAAAGTTATCTATATGGTTTGACATCATTCCATGCAACTACATTGTCCTGCATTTTTTTGAAAAAAACATGGAAGTTCCGAGTGCAAAAGTCTGACTCAGGGTTGTTCTCTAGGGCTTACCTGTGGGTGCCTTGTCAACAGTAAAAGTGCTAAGTAATGAAGCTTCTAGAAATTCCTGCAGAAAACCATGCTGCAGCTCCCTGCAGGTCTCCCTCCCTCCCTCCCTCCTTCCCTCCATGCTGAGGTGCAGTTGACATTTGCCGCTCTTGGTTTCACCTCGTTACTTCTAAAGCTGTTACCCAAAAAGCCCTTCTCCGCCCACATTTCAAAATTGCTGTCCATTTTCTCCCAGAAAGCTTTGACGAGGCTGCAGTCGGTTGCCGCATCCAACATTTGTCACCATCACTTTTGTTCTCGAGAACCTTTGGGTTTCCCTCTCCGTCCCCGGGCGGATGGAGGGGTGCAGCCGCCAGSTCCCCCCATGCAGCTCCAGCTGGGTCCAGTGGGATTTAGCCTTTAATTATAAAGTACTTTTTCCCACCTCTGTCTGGTTATTAACCCCTTCTTTGCCTGGCACGTGCACTACCGGTGGGAACGCTGCGAAAACGCCTACCCGGCATCCCTGGGGAGACGCGCCTGGTGCTGTGTAGCAGAGGGGTTGTCAGCAGAAACGAGGCCTCATTTCCCCTCCTCCCGTTTCCCCTTCTGCCTCCTTTTCCCCGTTTTGTACAGAAACTTGGGTTCTTGTGAGCCCAATTATTTCCATCCTGTAGCCATCCACTACTGCAGGGCGCTCGGTTTCAGTGCCTGGCAGCAGTGTTGCTCGTTGGTCCCCTCCACGGTAACAATTCAAGGTCTGTATGTTTAGTTATAAAAGTCAAAGGTTAAGTGATTTGGGAATAAAATGTCACTTAATGCGACAGAAACGCGACAGAACTGAACCCACTGATGCTTGCGTTACTCCTGGGGTTTTCTTTGCACTTGCAGGCTCGGTGTTAAGTAATTTTATTAACTGAGGAGGGGGAAACATATTATTCGCTAACATTTTTATCCTCGTTGCAAAATTTATTGCGTGTTGCTTCGTAAGTATTTGAAAGTGGCGCAATTGGGAAGGCAATGAAAGTAAAAATGGAACGTGGTTTTTTTTTTTTCTTTTGGAGGTGTTATTTAAAACATTGTACGATTAGTCAAAAAGATTAATTGTTGCTTGTGGCTAAACAGATGATAAATTTTAAAATTATATTATTACAGTGTGTCAGCATAAAAGCTCTGTGTCCCAAGTGTGTCGCCTTTTTATGTTTCTGTTGACAAGGTTCACGTTTTATAGCACACTACCAGAAAGTGTTGACACATATTCAGATCACTGATTAAATGTTTTAAAAACGTGCCACTCAGAAACTAACCCTGATGGTCCTGGAGACAGGCATTTTAGGAGTCTGAATGCATTTCCCTTCATCAGTTAGGCTGTAGCACAGTGAGCAGTATTAATTAACAATTTTTTTAAAAAAATTTTGGTACATTACTATTTTAAGAACAGAGCTATTTATAATATATTTTCAGGCACATATTTTTATGGTTGTCTTCAATATGGTTTAAAAATTGAATGTTAAATAGTTACTCAGAAAGATACTTAGGCACTGAAACGGGGAAAAAAATCATCTTTCTCATATAGGATTTTGTGAAGGTGTTTTTCAGTTTGGAGGTTTTTTTGCTTTTGCTCATTGTTAACACTTTGATTTGTCTGTCTTGAGACCGTCGGATGATGTTAAAAAGTACAAGTCGATGCGTCTGTAATTTCAAGCTGGAGATGCTCTCATTATTTTGGAGATTTCACTCATGACTTTGTTCCAAGTCCTGCAATCTGATCTGCCACCTCAGACGTTTTCTCCTGCACGGAGTTGCCTGAAAGTGGGCAAGCTCCACCCAGGCCCACCGTTGAGGCTTGCTCCACGGCCTTTTATTGCCTGGTCTCACAGGTTGCTGGGCAATTTCCCATTCCCACTGCTTTCACAGAAGGGCTGCTTCTTCCYGCAGAAGAGTCATAGCATAAAAAGCAAAACCAGTCCTGAAAGCACAGGTTGGGACACAGGTGTTTCCTCTCCCAGCCCTGCTCACTTGCGCAAATTCAGGCTGCTTTGTAGTTTCTGCCCGTCTATTTTCCATTCTTGGAAACCAAGCGGCCCGTTGACAAGGATAACCCTGGGTGTGCTATTGCTTGGCTGTAAAAGTCCCTCCTGTGGGTCGTCGTGTGTTTGAGCCTCCTGAGCCTGAGCCTAGCACGAGAACCCCAGCTCTCGCTCTGGGCAGCAGCTGCTGGGTRGCTTCTTCAGTGCTTATCCTTCGAAAGAAAATAATCAACCCTCATTAGAAAAACATTGCTTTTCATTGGAGATATGCTGTGAAGCTCAACTTACTATTTTCTACTGGTTTTTTTAGAGAGAGGACATTACTGAAATACGAAACATGCCATTGATTAGTGCTCTTTCTCAGTGTTTGCCACTCCAGCCTGTTCTGAATGGAGCCATAGTATTTCTGGAGTGAAAAGTTTAGTCAAGTAAGAATATCTGGTTGACAAATTACCTTGCTATTTCATGGGATTGGAATGTTTAAAACACAGTGAACATATCTTTAATTATCTCATCTCTTGGTTCACTGGTAGATTTTATTGTGCCTATTATTGTCCATCAAACTCTTCTCATATTATGAGTGCCATCTGTATTCTGTTTCCTTGTCTTGCAATACAACTATTCAGAGATATTTTTATTCTGGAAAACACTACTAAAATTTTGTGCAAATGAGGAAGCTGACTAGCTGAGTGGAGAAGGAATTTTTAATAGCACTATTTAAAGCCTTTCGTATGCTTTGTTTCCAAAAGATCATTCATCATGAAAAAAAGGTGGGGCTTCAACTTCAGTTTCTAGTGAAAACTCCCTATAAACATTTTYAAATAAAAAATTTTTGAAAGGAGACATCCTCCCACCTTTAGGAATTGAAATAACCTGTTGTGGGGGAGATATGATCTGTTCCCACAGCTGTAAGACCTGGAAGGCATCAAGTATATGCTCAAGTAGAGCAGATGAAAGAGTCCTATCATCTCACTTCTGCTCTTGTGGTGATGTTGACCCACCTCTTGTTTTCCTTCCCTGTTACGCCACTGAGGAGCACTCTTCTAGTGGCTGGACTGTGAAACAAACCTGGCCATGGGGCCGTGGTGCAGTCACACGTGCAGCAAGTCCCTCTGGCCACCACCTCACCCAGGAGCCACCCTTCTTGTTTTGCTCCTGCCCTCTTGGGGCTGCCACCCTTCTGCTTGTCCTCTGTGCCAGCGGGAAAGGTGATACAGCTTGTACAACACAGGGTGGTAGGTGTGTATTAAAGAGAGAGAAATAATGATTTTCCTCAGGAAGGTAGTTCAGCCCATCCCTGAGACAGCTGTGATGAACCGTCCTGCGGGGTAGCTGCCTCTTTCTCCACAGACTGCCTAAAGGAAACAGATAACTCGCGTAGGCTCGAGACCTGATATTTAGTTGACTAAAGAATTTTAAAAGGCAGACAAGCAAAACCCTGGCTCTGTTAAGTCAGTGACTTTTTTATTTCATCGAATTCAGTAGTGCCGAGGTAATTCACCCAGCTCCAGAAAATCACGCTCTGGCAGGTTGGGTAAATGGCTGAGCGCGGGTCACCTGGAGCTGAACCTCCCATTCGGTGAAGCGACACGAGGGACAAAGAAACGCTGGATCAGTGGCCTCAGCTTGGGGTTTTCCAAGATAAACAAGAAAGCATTACCTCAGTATTTGCTTAACTTATATTTTTGAAAACTGAAATACCTTCCAAGCACTAACAAATGGAGCCATCACGGTGCTAACAGACATGAAAATGCATCCATCACTCCACTTACTTACACTACAAAAAAGCCTGCACCCAAACTCCCAGTTGGGTATTATTTCCTGGATTTACTACAAAAAGAACAATGCATGTTTATTAAAAACAGAGTGGCTTTTAGCAGCAGCAGTAGCGCCGCGCACAATACACCAAAGCACAACGGGGGCCTTCTCCCAGCAATTGATGTGGAGAAGACCTTTGGCAGAGCAATATGGAAATTCGCATTCAGTGACTTGATTAATTTGGAGTTTGGAAGCCACCTTCCCGAGATGGATGACAGTGGCTTATTAAATAAATAAATAAGGAGCAAGCTGAAGTCGCGCCGGCGTTATAGCATCAGATTTATGTCATCTGCGCAGGCAGAAAAGGCCTTTGTGGCCGCTATTGTTCGGCCTGTCAGCGGAGGCCTTGGCAGCGGCCTTTTGTCAGGGCTTGTGTCGGGGGTAATAACGGGGAGATGACGGCGGTTGGTCCGTTTGATGTAACCCGGTTTTATGGACGCCGGAGTTGGCATCCGCACACGCGGGCGGAAGAAAATAAGCGTGCCGGGGCGCCGGGCCTGTCTGCCCTCGGCTCCCCTCTCCGACAGCCGGACGGGGGAGATGCCGGCCAGGGTCCCTGGGGCTCTGCTTCGGCGCGGGTCAGCCCGCGGCCTCGGGCTGTCACCCGGGGAGTTGAACGGGGAGGAAAGGCTAACAGCGAGCAGCATCCCTCGGGACGGCAGGTTGTGCCTGCTCCCAGCCGTCACAGCTCCCTCCTTGCCCTGAGCGCGGCTCCGGGGCTCGGGAGCCTGCACGGGTCCTGCGGGAAGCAAGTGGCAGGGTTCGGGGTACGTGTGCCTAAAACTATTTGGAAGTAATTAGGAACTGTCTGGTACAAATCAGAATAACATGGTATATAATAGTAATCTGGCACACTCAGGGTAGAAGCAGATAGGAACATTAGGAGAAAAACCCTAACTGCTGCACCACAAGTTATTATATGACATTTTTAGAGGGGTGAAGGGACCCTAATTTCACATCTTTTTAGGGGAAACAATCTGCGATCCCTGTGATTTTTACTAAGGTCTTTGCACTTCTTTTCAATAGGATATTCTTATGTCTTATCATAAAAAGTACAAGACTTAAAAAAAGCAAAATTTTATTTGGAGTGCTGTGCAATTCATTTTCTCTACAGAAACATAAAAAAGGTTTATGCTGCTCGTGTGAAAGTCACTTAGTTCTTCCACATTAATTAGGAAAAGTAGATAGATCACCACAAGTCATCAAAAAATGTGAGCACATACTGACCTGAAGATGCGAGATAAAAAAGACTATTAGTTTGCCGCTGACTCTAAGAGCAACCCACTTTATTACGCCACAAAGCCAATATCGTTGGGTAAAAGTTAAAGATTATTTGGCACCCATTGAGAGTACCCATCCAGTCTTAGCTCTGTGGCTGCAGAAGAGTTTGCATGAAGACTGAAGAGTTGCCATTCACCTGGGGACCTCAATGTCCTATTTGCAAGCAGAATATGAAAGTCATTTAAACTCCACTTAACACAGAATTGAATAATAACAGGGAATTTATTATAAAGACTTCTTGAACTCTTTTTCCTACGTTAGCATTTCTTCAGAGGTGAGTAATTAAAAGTGAATTGAGTTTGACACCAGTGAACTAAGTAACACAATGAGAAAGACTCTTTATCTAGAAGCTCTTTTTTGTTTTGGCAGGGGGGAGGTTAGAACAAAGTCATCAAGTTTCCTACTTACTTACTTTGGGAGTAGACTTTATACAGATATAAATCTTATGGCACAAAAGTAAAAAGACCCACAGTGTTTAAAAAAAAACAACAAAAAAATAACCCTGGACAAACCCTTATCTTAGTGCATCTCATGTCACTGCTAACTACATGCTAAAGAGATTTGCTAGGGTGGAATTACAACATGGGAGTTTGCTATAAACTCCACTGGGCAGAATTTCGTCTCATTTGTAATAGTACAAAATCTGTACTATACAAAATGTGTATAGTACAAAATCTGTAAAGATACTGGTCATTATTCTGGGTCATGTCCAAATTTTCAGTGGTTTTGGACACAGCGGTGTTGATTCTTTGTGAGTGCATGTGCTGGAGAAATTTTTTTTCTTGAACCAACTTACTCGGTCTGAAATCAGAGGGGGACCTGAATGTAGAAAAGAAATACATTTTACTGGTTTCAAAAAAGTTAGTATTGTCTCATTACCTAGATGCATACTCCAGTTAGGCCACTTTGCATGAGGATGCCAGAATAATGTTTGATAAGGTCAATGATGTTGTTAAGATTGCATGGTATTGATTTGGTAAGAACTGAGATCTGTAATAATTTCATTTAAGAAACTGCACATTCTGTTCACCTTTATGTGTGACTGGCTGAGTTCAGTGTTGGCAATGCTTTGCTTTGAAAACTGTGTAGATTGGCAAGACAGAACTGCTGTGGTAAGCTGAGAAGGTCCATACTACATGAAACGTTTAAAATATAAAAGCTAAACATTATAGCTAGCCATACACAACAATTTAGTTTAACTCAGGGTATATATATTACTTTGAAATCTATTTTCTTACTATTACATATAAAACATCCTTGCATGACTTTAGATTAACTCCTGCATGCACACCATCGACTTCTTAAACTGGCTGATAGTTGCCTTGGTGCAGTGAGAGTTTTGTTGGCAACTTCAGTGAGGACAAGTTTTCATCTGCAGTAACCTTCTAGAAAAAGAAAATCCTGTTTCCAAAAGGTTGTCTTCACTTCTACGTGACTTCAGTTGGTCAATTGAGAGCTTTGGATGTTTCAAAAGAAGCAGACCTCATTTTGCAGGATTTATCTACCCTAATTTACCCATGTAAAACAAAAAAAACCACAACAACCAACCCCGAAATTGTTTGTGAAGCATCCTTCTGCTGTACATGGTGTGACTTGTCGTTATCTCTGGAGCTTTTCTTTCATGTCCTCAGTTGTGAGTGTAAATTAATGTTAGACAATGTCTTTAGGTAGTACTCAAAGTGTTTTAAAGAAATTATGGCATATATCAAATGTAGGGCAACCTATTATAGTTTAGACTGACAGAAAATAATACGCTAAAAAGCTGGAATGCTTCTTGGGGTGAAAAAAAGCACATATTTTCACCTTGCAAAACTATCAAGAAAACTTTCTAACCCACTCAAATATCACTCATACAGCATCACTGTAAACAGGAACATAGGCCAGCCAATCCCTCTGCTTACCAATGTAACAGTTCAACGCCTGCACGTTAGAGATTTTCTTTGGTTTTAGCAGGCTTTGGATATACCATTATCTGAAAGCCTTGTGGTTATCACTGATTTTGCCATGTGTTCTCATAGGTAGAAAATGTTTTTGAAGATGCTTCTCTTTAAACATGTACCAGAAGTTAGCTAATGGTATTTATTTTTTTCCTATTCGGTCATGGAAAACAACATTTTTTATCAGAGTATTATTTTATCAGGAACGGTGGGTATGTGGGTATCTAAAATGTTCTCCTTTGATAAAATGTTCATTTTTGTTTTCTGCTCTGGTACTAACTATACAGCTCTGGTGCCCTTCCATCAATCTTTTCAAATCTCCTTTTTTCTGTCTATTCGACTGCATGTCCTTTTATACTGTTTCGTTCTGTAGGATTTACTCATTTTTTGTTTGCTTGTTCATAGTAAATAGTTCCAGTTGCATTTGTTGGCGGAGGGCAGGTATTTTCAGGTGAGGATCTGGTCCCCCAGGTTCTGAGATCACCATAATAACCTTTCATGGTGCATATTTTAGTTAAAGCCTGCATACTCAAGCAGCCCTCAGAGTGGACTCAAACATATATTCCAGGAAACTGAATTTACCCCAGCAGTCAGATGCAAAAACGGAGCAAGGCTGTTAGCTTGGCGTTTCCTTTGTAGATCCCTGCGCCCCTCTCATCTGGGCCAATTCAATTGAATTTTATTAGGAAGAAAAATTTAGCACCTACTAATGGGTATTAAAATGTTTTTGGTAAAACTGTATTACAGGTCCATGCTGTTAAGGGACTAGAAGCAAAATTAGATTCCAAAACTCTTTTTTGACCCATACATTGAGATATCTGAAGTCTCAACCAAAAATTCATGGAGAACAATGTCTGAGGAAGCAAAGACCGCTGTAGGTGTGTATGCCGGCGAGTAAAATATAACTCCGAATCAGAAAACTGTGGTTAAAACAATATGCTTAGAGATCTTCCTGCCACTGTTTTGTAAGGCGCTGAAGTAGTTTTTCTCTTATTTCTGAGCTAAGTTTCTGGATTCTAACCAGATCTCCCAAAAGAGAGTGAAAAAGAGAGAAAATCTTTACGGAGTTTGCTCTGACCTATAAAAGCACCGCTCTGCAGGAGTTACAAATGGCTTTTTGGCTAAGTTCAGCAGCTGAAAGGGCCTCTACTTGTTTTGTCTCCAGCTCTGACAATAGCCGTGGAGAAGAATGTCTTCTTTAAAAGTTCTAGGGATCAAGCTGAACCTTCAGCTGCTCGAGTTTCGGCTCTCCTCTTCCCTCCAAAAAAAAAAAAAAAAAAAAAGTATGTTAAAGGGCCTAATCCTGCTTCCATTGAAATCGATGTAACTTTGTCTCTTTTCAATATTTTTTTTGGTAAGCTGCTCTTTTGGGCTGCTGGAAGTATGTTTTATGCTTTTAGGTTAAAACCAGGTTTCATATTTTACAGTACAATACAAAAACATCTAAGGAAAGGAGAAGAGATTTCATTTCTGAAAAACGGTTCCAGTTTGATAATAAGCGGTAGGAAGTTGGTGTTTTCTACACGGTTGCAGATGGTGTGAACTCTCCCACTCTTGTTTGCAAGTGTCTGTATCAGGGCTATAGGCAGCCGTCCCCCAGCACTCGGGATCCGGCACCAGCAGGCTCTCTGGAGACAGGTAAGTAAAACTGTTATTCCAAGAAATAGCTGAGTTGTCAGTGGATCTCCTTGTTTATTTCTTAAAAAAGGAATGCTTTGATGCCCACCGTCTTTCTGATATTCCAGTGCTAACCCACCTGCCCGGGCAGTGAGAGCTGGGCTCAGTCCCACCACCAGCCTGAGTGGGTTCAAACACGCCACTCCAAAAATGCCCGAGTCGTCCAGCCATTTGCTGTTCCGTTGGTGGAGGATCCTTTATTCCTCCCCTTGAAGCTGAGCAAGAAAGAAATGTCAGTGGCTGTTTATATGGCCAAAATGTACCTCAGCCTCCCCCAAAACAGCTGGTAGCCTGGAGAGCCGGATCTCTCAGACAGCGTGGCAATAGAGGGGGACCCAGGTTCCCCTTCCCTGGGACACCCTCATATGCATGGTGACCTGCCCCTCTTTTTGTCCAGCCATGTTTTAGGAAAAAGAAGTGGCTGTGAGAGGGGTCATCCTGGACTTGAGATGTTCTGCAATGGGGTGGAGCCCCGTCAGAGCACACTTTGTTTCTCCATCCCTGGTCCTCACAAAGAGCTGCTGAGGACAGAGGAGTTCCCCGGGGGCAGAAGGGAAAGCAGGTATATAAGGAAAGAGCGTGTTTCTGTGAATTTCAGCTGAAAATCAAGTATTACAGTGCAGCTGATACTTCATAGAAATCGAGTTATGTTTGTGCTGCTTTTGGAAGAGAAAAAAGTTCATCTTTTAATGTGGACGCTGCAATATAATAAGAAGGGTTAAAAGCCTCCTTAATTGCCATTATCTTAAACTGCTAAGACAGAATCCTTGTGATGTGGCTGTAGCTTTTAAAGTGCAAGTTGTTTGGGTAACTTTACAGTCAGTAAAGGGAGAGAGGCGCATCTGGAGGGCAGGTCCTCCAACCCAAAGGTGCCAGACTTGCTTGCTAGATGACTTGTTCTTTGGAAGTATCTGATTCTCTTGGTTGATAGCAGGGATCACCTACACAAATAATGTTTTAGATTACCAATGTGAGGTGGGATGAAATCTACTCCTGAATCGGGAAATTATTTAAACTGAAAAAGTCGTGATGCCACTGAAAAGGTCATGGTACCCAGAGCAGTCCTGAAGCAGCTGGGGAAGCAGAAAAATCATTCTGCAGCCAAAATAAGTCTCATGGCTAGCTGATGGAAAAAAGAAAGAATGATCCCAAAAGGTGTGGATTTCCAAAGGACTACATCTCTGAATACGTATCTATGAGCTTGTAGAACTGTTACAAAAATACATTATATTTTGCAGAGGAATGTAAAATGGGCATCAAATTGACAAAATCAGATTAAAGACAATTTGGAGAGAATTATTACAAGATAGTAATGCCATTCTTGCTTTTCATTATTTGTATTTTCCATATGGCAAGGACAAGCAGGTATCTTCAGTTTAACAGCTTCTGGTTTTTAGCTTAAAGGGGGAAAAGGACACATAGAGACTTCCAAGAGACTTACCCTGTAGCAACAACCATTTTGAGCAGAGGCAGTGTTTGCTAGATACAATGCAATGTCACGTAGAAATRCTTAAATTACTTCTGCGTGAGCTAGCTCAGGAAGTCGGAGCAACGTAATTGCATTAAGTGCTCTACTCAAGCTAATGTTTCCTTCTGCCTGTATCAGGACAGCTTTGATATGTCTGATGGCATTACATTAGGTGTGTCAGCTTGCCTAATGCACAGAGTAATGCGCAGTGCCTAAATAACAGGAAGACCAACACAGGTGCCATGAAAAGAAGCAACTTCGTGCTTCCAACACTGCATTATTAAACTCACTTTCCTACAGCAGAGAAACATCACGTGTGTGTTTGCAGGTGCTATATAAAATCCATATAATCTATTTCACATAATGTCAGGCATAAAGTAGGGCCTTGGAGTAGGATTAAATCGGAAAGAAAAAGGAACAAAAGTGGGATCATTTGGCCTCCTAAGGCCCTTAAGGGAACGGAAAACGAGTTTAACAATGCAATGATTGTAGCTCCAAGTTGTCTCCTCGGTGTGACACTGTTGTGGGGCTCCCTCGTGTACCTACGAGCCGGGGGATTTGCCCGTGCACCCTGCCGAAGGCAGCCTTGGGTGTGCCCCGCACCGGCGCCACTCCAAAATCACAGCTCACCGGGATAAAATGGAGAGCGGCGCATTTCTTTAAGGGTAGAGGAGCCCAGAGGATAATGGAGTCATTTAACTGCCTTGCCTGGCTTGATGTATGAAGGTGGATTCACGAGTAGTTCCCATAACATTTTGCTGGTGGTTTAATCATTACCAAGAGAAAAGCCTAAAGAATGCAGAGAACAGGACACCGCGCTTGTGGGGGTTTTTTTYGGGGGTGGTGTTTTCTTCTGTTTTTAAGAAATGCATGTCTTTGATGAGATATGGCTGCAGGCTACCGTTTTACATTTTATGTCGGCTACCTTTTGTCAGYGGCACATTATTGATGCTGTATTCTGTTTTAATTCACACTTCTCTGCTAATCAATTACAGCGTTTATCCATTAATCCGGTATTCTGACAGGGTCAATAACTGCTTTGCAGTTTTGTGGGATGTTGCGCGTTATCAAGCAAGTAGCAACAGTCAGTGGATTAGTTTAGCACRGCATTGTTTTCGCAGGCTGGTGGATGTTCAGGGGAGTAAACACCTAGTGAGGCTTCTGGCAATTACTCAGGTTTTTTGGACTCCTTGTAAAAAACCTCATCTGTTTGCAAAATTCATCCTCGCTGGTGGGTGTGCGAGAGCATGTGCATGAATGTGTGCGCTCACGCATGTGAGCCTGCATGCACCCATGTGTGCCTGCCTTCCCCCATCTGTGTGTGTACAAACAGACGTAGGTACTCTATAGTCTAAATATCTACCTTATAAAACATGCCAGTTCAGCTCTATGGCTTGTAACAGCTATACTGGTGGTAAATCATCACAAGCGTTAAAGGTTTTTTTTCATTTTAGCAAGTGGTGTAGATAACAGAGGGGGCAACATTTAATTGGACAGTTACAGTTTTGGTAGTTAAGTTACCGTCTATAATGATGGTAACAGGTTTCAATTATCTTTTTTATGACAGATGTACCAACATTTAATTGTTTCTCGTCAAGTGTGGAAAGAAAAGACACTTCTGTAGATTTTTCAATTCTTCTACATGTCACTTAGCTGTCTGCACCATTGTTTGAGCTCCTTTCTCTCATCCTTTTTGCAGCAATGAGTTGTGTCATTCCCTCATGATCAGCACTTTTGTTGTCTTTGTTTTTTGCTGTACCTCAGAAGTCCATCTTTTCTTTCATCTCCTTCCCATTCATGCATGAGGGAACAGTTGTGCTCTGTTGTGGGGATGTTCCGCTGGATTTCAAACAGTAGGGTTTCTTTTTATTCTCTTCTAAGTAGTACAATGGGGCTGAATGTCTGTTGCAGAATGCACACACTAATATGCCAGGTTATTTGGTTTCTAAGAAGTCAATAAAAATGCTACATTTAGGTTCAGTACTTGGCTTGCTTTTTTTTGCTGTTTGCCTTTCGGTCTTCAGTTATAAATCTGTTTGTTTGTTTCTGGTTATAAAATATAATCCTCGCTATTAAATCCAAGCGTGGAATCAACAAACACTTAGGAAAAAACGTTACTGGCGATGGAGTATTTTCACACTTGCGGATTTGGCAGACTCTGTCTTCCCTGATAAGGAAGGGAAAACTGCCGCCAAATCTAATTAATGGGGTCTATAACAGGGAAGGAGAGAGAGGGAGAACGGGGCGGGGGGGAGATGCGATCATGAGTTCATCTTGGCAGAACTTTCTTGTTTCTTGGAGTCTTAGCTAGTCTTTGCATTTAAGAAAAGGTAGCTTTAGTCGATTTCATTTTTAAGGACTTTTTTTTTTTTTTGCTTGTGCACCTACTTAGTTTATAAACACTCATTCAAAAGCCAGTTCAACGGCAAAAGGCTGAAGACATAAAAAGCTAGAGATATCTTCAGACACTTTGTTCTCATATACAGGAACAATCTTCAAAATCCTTCTTAATGAGGTCATAAAAGAAAAAAAATCGAACAAGTGGTACTTGTGTACCTCTCTAGGATGTGTCATCGGGGTCACTTGCCACTAGGTTATCCTATTTAAAAAGGGATTGGGATAGTTCAATCAAGCATTGCATTAAGAGAGAGACTTTGATTAATTCCTTCTCTTCTCTATTGTGCTATAGATAATTTCAGTAAATTTGTGATACTTTCTTCTTAGTCAGTGTTGAGGCTTAACGTTCTYGATGCGTCATGCTGAGTATTAGCATTTATTGGGCCTATTTGGCTCTAGTAAAGAGGAGTGTAGGCTGCAGACAGCCCTCTAATCTTTGACAAGTGAGGCCATTCTTTCAACATTACCGTTATCTCAGGTCATAGAGAGAAAGTATTCTCTTACAGGTTTGCTGCAGGAACAAATATGGCATGTAAAGGAAGGGGAAGAAGAAAAAGTAAGTAAGTAGGCTGATGATTTATTGCGGATTTCTTTTCAGAAAAAATAGAGGTGACTTTCACGGAGAAAATCACTGTCTCAAGTAACTTGTTCGTTTTCTGACACAATGGGAGAGAAGTAAAGAAAGGCAAAGCTGAGCTGTGTTACTAACTTGCGCCGTGGCTGGAGACTTGAAATGCAGCAGAACTGCAGCTCAGAGCCCAGCTGCAATTGCATTATTTCTATACTTCATGAAACCTAACTTTTATTTTAAAAAGTGATTGGTTTTGGTGGGAAATTTCCTTTTTCATTTAATTCTCATTTAAAAAACAAAAACAAAAACAACCTAGAAGGACCTATTTTGACAATGAAGAAATCGCATTACGTCCTATTTCTCAACTAAACATGTGCTTTTTTCCCTTTAAATATAGGTCTTTAGAATTTGCATTATATGTCTTTTATTCATTGTAAAAAATTTCTCTCTTTATGTTGTTTGGTGTAATCTCCGTTCTCTTCCCTGGCTCATTTTGAAAATGTGTGTGATAGTCACTCCGGAGACTCAAGGCCCTGTTGGGTATACACATATTTAGGCGCTCTTTAAAAAGTGGATTTTTGACCTGATAGACCGTAACGGCTCCCAGGGAGCCACTATGGTCATTGTGTAAATCCTTCTTAGTTTTCGGTTTACTCACTTGATATACCGTAACGGGTCTTAGGGCCGTTATGGTCTATTGTGGTAATCCAGCTGCTGCACATGCGCATGAARCTTTTGTGCCTAAAAATCCTCGGGAAGTTTTGTTGGGAGCATAGCGGGCACGTCCAGAATTGCTTCCTTTCTGGTGGGGGGAATGAAATGGCTGGAGGAAAAAGCAGTGGCTCTTCTTCCTTTCCCTCTGGCAGCAGCCAAAAACACTGGGGCACCTAAAAGGCTATCAGCCTGCCAAAAAGTATATATCCATATAAAAAAAAAAAACCCAACACTACTGTCAGATACTTAAAATATCATCTGGAAAGACTAGTTTGAATCAAAATGTTCACAAGTGTGAAACAGCTGATTTTTATTTATGCATTTGTTTAATGTATGTCTAAGATGTGTGTCAGGCTTCTGCCCAGTGGGATTTTTGACAACTGAGTTATTGACCCTTGAAAACGGGGAGTTGTAAGTGAAAGGCTGATATAGTCGTAACTATAGCAACACTGTCAGTGTTCCTGTAATTATTAACTTTTTTTAAATAAAAAAATTAAGAAGCTGTTTCTTTTCTTAAAGAAACCTTTATTGCAAACTGATGGTGCCACCACAGAGATGCGATACGTTGAAACAACGTATGTCAGTTAGTTACTAAAATAATTAAAGTACCGGGAAAGTATGGAAAAAGAATTAAACATCACTTGCACGTATGAATAAGGCCTGTTGGTTCAAACTGTTCCTACGAGCCAGTGATGGCAGACAGGTTTAGCCATCATTTTGTGMTGCATAAAGCTGATGGAAGGCTACATTTTCATGACTTGCGCAACTTTTCATGCCGTGCTGCCTTGAGAGAGCAATGTTTGTACGGAGGCTGCAGGCAGAGATTCAGACATTTATTTGGAGTTAACTCTCTGGCGTACAGGGCAGAGTGATTTAACTGTGCAATACGCGTGCCTGCTCTCAGCACAGAGAGCGGCGGCGTCTCCCACGGATGCAGTTTTACATGGGCTTCACGGCAGAGAGCACTGCAGGACGCCCGGGACACGACCTGGTGCCACCGGGCTGTCAGAGCCACGCTAGCCTGGGCTACACCCTCCCTCTGCTGAGAGTTGCCAGAGGTTGCAGGTCCTTATCCTGGCACGACACTAAGCACATGTAAGATGTATCTCCCTTGTGCCACTTCGGCTGCTTCCCATGCTTTTCTTCCAAGCCTTGCTCCATGATGGCCATCAGCCGAGGTGGCGCAGGTGGGGCACCTCCAGAAAATGCTGCTGCTGTTCTGGGGTAACCCTTCACCCCCATGCGGACACGGCCAAAGCACTGGCCTCCTCATCCGAGTATGGTTTTCCAGGACTATATGTGTGCTTGTGTTGGGGGGGAGAATCAAGAGGAGAGGGAAAGACTGTCATACTTCAACAGGATCTCCTGAGCAGCAGTCTGTTACGGTTTTCTAAGACTTGACAAGTCACTAAAGCTTTTATTACTGGTCTAGAGTTTGTTTGCATTTTTTAATCCACCTTCCAACAGGGATAAGAAATGCCCATTATGTATAAAATGTGTGCACCTTAATACTAAACATGAGCACAGCAAGTATTTAATACTGCCACAAATGGCAGCAAGTCCTCTGTTGTCTTATTCCTTAGAATCCAAACTGTGGATAGTACTATATTCAATCGAGTTCTTTAATTGCTCCTGTTAAACAATCAGTTGCTAAGCTTTCCTTAGCCAGGTTTTAGATAATGGCTTTTGTTTTTGCTTAGCCATCTGTCCATGTATTAATTGTCCTTTTTCCCTAGCATCCACCCATAATTTTGGCAAACTGGTTCCCGAGGTTGGTCTAAATTCCTTTTGCCTCATTTTCTATTGTTGGACACCATTACCTTTAGCATTTCACACATTTAATGGCTGCAGTTCTGGCTACTGAAGGGAAGTTCAGCCACTCACACGGCATCGCAGGGAGCTGAAGTTACTGTATTTTTATGCAACATTAAGTGCTGGCAAAACAATGTAGAGGCCTAAATTAAAATGATCACTTGTGTGCGGGAAATCAGTGTGTAGGGCAAGTAAAAACATTTTTCTGCTTTCTCTGCAAAGTGAGGTAACCAGTCACAGTTAGAGGGTTTCAGCAGAACTTCTTCTGGGGTCAGCACTGAAGTTCCCATTTCATTTCCATTCTGTGTGCTGAACTGCCATTTGTTCTGCATGGCTTACACAGCTTCTTCCCCAGTCTTGGACTGGAGAGCTCCTGAACCAGGCCCTGATTCAGGAAGGTGCTTAGTCAAGTGATATTATTAGAGTGCTCAGACCCTCCACATTGTGCTCAGCTACCTGGCTGAATCAAGATCATGCTGTCTCCTTTTTGCTTCCTCCTCCTCCCCTGTACTCTCCAGCCTTGCCTCCCCCTTCCGCTGCTTCATCCTCAAAGATGTATGCCAGGCTGCCCCTGTTTTCCTTAAGTGATGCAGCTGGCTGCCCTAAGTTAATACATTTTAYCTGTCTCTGATGCCACATCAAGAGATTCCTCAGTCCTTGCTTTTCATTGATGCTCACCAAAATCTTCACTGACCTTGCTTGTCCTTTTCTTTGTTTTTTTAAATGACATCCTCACCTTACTCTTTTAATCTTGCTTTTGACCTTGTTTTCTTYTGGCTTTCTAAGTGAATACCTACTCTGGCTCCCTTTTTACATCCCTGGTTGATGGTTTGGTTTCTGTTTCACAGTCTCATCTCCTGTCCTGCTGCATCTCTCCYGCAGTCCACCCCAGTTCTCCCTGGTCTTCTCCAGTGGTGGCTCGGTTAGGGTCACATCCTGGCACCGTCTGCCTCACCGCTTGCACAAAACCCATCCCTCTCTTTGGGGCCCGGGGGCCGCCTCACCGAGACCCTATGCATTTGTCACCCCTCTCCTGGCCATCCGGCCACCCTGCCTTGCTGGGTGCCGGCTGTCCAGGATCGCCTCTCTTGCTTTGATTTGCCTCTAAAGCTGCCCATTGCATGTCGCTGGCTTCAGATTTTATGTCTGCACTGCCCAGGTCCTGGGTTTTCCTCACTGCATCCCTCTGCCAGACCTGGCTTCTTGCAGCCTACAATTACCCTTTTATTCTCTTCCTCCTGTAGGTGCTTTTTAATCTTYTTCCTTACTGGCCCTCAAACACGAGCAGTCTTACAAAAGTCCTCCATCTTCCCTGCATTCAAAGCCACCCTAATACTCCTTGTGCTGGGTTAAACATTGGTTTGTTAGTTGCTGGTTTCCAAGCCATAGAAAGGGTGTATAGAGTAATAAAAGTGTATTTTTAATCAAGACATACACATGTCTAGTTGGGTAACAGAGTAATCAACACACTGCAGCTGCCTGAAGCCTTATTTGTCTCTCCAGGCTCTTGTATCTTCACGTCTCCATCATTCAATCCATCCTGGTCTAGAACCTGTCTTCTGTTCGCTTTCTTCATAATAGGCAGCATTTTTGCAGAGGTCAGAAAACAATAAAACAGAATATTTTAAGACTAGTATATCTAAAATCACATAAAACTTAACTACTGGTTATTTATTTTTCAAAATAATATAAGCTCCTGAGGCATGAATAAATATATCTGCTAATATTTATAATATCCTTTTTGTGGATCAAAAGCTAGCAACATCCTTGAAATGCTCGAGTTAGCAGGCATGACTGTTATCATGGTGGGAAAACAATTTACATTATATCTGCTTAGGACAGGAACAGAGGCAACATATCTTTAAAAGACCCCAAAACATACCTGTTGTTGAAAAGAAAAGCAGGGTTTCAGGCCAGATTGCACCAGGTTTTTTTTTACTTTGAGCATGCTGAATGCCAGGGCTTATCTTGTAGACCATCAGGAATGTCCAGCAATGGAACAACATTTCCTCTGAAGAAGTAGTTGTTGTAATATATAGTGAAAGAAATGATTTAAACACAGCACTAGCACTGGCAGTGGTGGTAGTTACCTTTCAGCTATTCCAAAGCTGTACAAAACAGCCTAAATACATACCCATTCAGGTTCAGGTATCTAAGATGGGCGTGGAAGTCTTCCCAGGGACATGCCACTCTTCACTATTTCCACAGGGGACTTGAGTCTGTTTTGCAAAGGGCTCAGCTGTGGTTTTCACAGCCCAGCCTGGGCACAGGAACCGTGCAGCCTCAGGATCCTTAAGATCACCATGGCGAGGGAATGCCCACCCTTGTCCTGCTGCTCCTTAAAAGGGAAGAAAGAAATGAGTTATTTCCCCACCTTTTGCAGTGCAGTTTACTGCCTCTGGCTACCGCTGTAAATGGCTATTTTAGGCAAAAAGTCATCTTTCTTCCCACCTATTAACATACAGTGGTATTGATGAAACAGCACCTAAATTCCCTCCTTGCCCTTCARAATAATCTGAGCAGGGAGAAGGAAAGGAGGAGATGAGATTGTTCTCTTACTTTTTTATGGCTAAAAATGTTGAGCTCCGAGAGATGAAATGGAAGGAGTGTCACTTGTGTGAAATACCTGGTTGCTTGCTTTGTTCTGGCAGGGATTTGGCAAAGATAGGAAGCAGTAATGTTAGGGCAGAGCTGCTTTGGCTCACTGAGACATGTCTTCAGTCTACAGCAGCTGTAAATCTGCAGGATCACACCTGCACTTGCAAGATACGCAGGATGCCCACAGTGTGTGGATGCAAAGTGTGTGATGCAAAGACCACAAGCGTTGCAAAAGCAAGGCACTGTCATCGATAGCTAATGCTGGAACAACCTTCAGTCTAGTGAACGTGGGGTCCTGGGGAGACTTCATATTTCATTGGAGAATTCCCACTCTAATGCCATTGCTGGAGATGCAGGAAAAGGCAATTTATTCCAGGAAAGTATGAGGAATATTTGAGACTAAAAGTTCTGAGAAAAAAACAGTTTTATTATTTCTTGGATTTATGGAAGATAATTCTTTTTGCCGCTTTCCATCGTTACATGCTACTGTTGTGCTATGCCACATTGGGTCTTTTTATACGCATGTATGTGTACATTTATGCATGTTTATATGTGCATAAATAAATAAATAAAATGTATATGTAGATTATATATACAGGCACATAAATATATAAACATAAGCATGCACACATATAAATAAATGTTCACCTCTGACTATCGTGGTTGCAAGCCAAAAGAAAACCTTACCTTTAAGAGTGGGGATATTGTACTGTCTGTCTAGTGTCTCACATTTTGTTCTTGCTTGCACCAGAGCTAGTGAGGTTATTATTTTGCATTTTCTCCTTTAAACTCAAATGACCCAAAAAAGGAGGAAAGACTTTGCCTGCTGGATGTGTTCTGGAGAAGGGAATGGATACGCCACAATTTTTTCCCAGCGCATCTGATGCTAGTCTCTGACAACAAATCTTGCCCTTACTGAGACACTAGCTCAACTAAACTGTTATTCAGGAAGATAAAAATTGAAACATCCCTGACATTCTTCCTATCAGCAGGGAAACAGATGATGATGAACAAGGGCGATGTGAGACTAAAACTGATGCTTCAAACCATCCAAATTCCATATATATAATCTCAACTTTGAGAGGTACTTTGYTTCTTAATATTAGTACAGATTACTGACATGCTCTGCAGAATTTAAATGTATCTCAGTTATATTATTTCACCTTTGTACTAAAGTATATCTAAAATGATACCCGAACAAAAAAAGTAGGCAGATACGGTAATGGAATATTTTTTCTCTTTATCCAGTACAGGATAAAAGACATATGTCATCTAATTATCTCATTTCCTTAAGTCTGAACCTGTATTCATGACAGAGGCTGTTAAAGGAAAACCAAGTGATGCCTTTACGTATTTTCACAAGGAGTTTTTTTCCACAAGGTTATATATCCATGAGTTCAAAGAGTCTGTATGTTGTTCAGTTTTTGTACAGATGTGGAGTGCTGTAACACTTAGAGAAACACAGCTGCTAATTTAAATGTCATAAAAACTGTTGTATGGAAGTAGACCTAATCCTATTTCTCCTTATAGATTTTATTTTCATGTAATCCAGGACTTTTGCTTATCTATTATATATCATCGTTATGAACTAAAAGCCATTTTCTTTATTTGTGCAGATTGCAAGGGAGGCAGTGTATTTTTCTTCTTCACTTATTTTTAAATAAATATTGAACAGCCTGTGTCAAGAATTTAGAGAAAAAAAATCCTCACTCTTAAACTGGGGCAGTCTGGAAGAATTTCTTCTTYGCGGTGCTCCCAAGTGAGCTGTGTGCTTGGCGACCCCTTCTCCTGCCTTTCTCTTCCCTTCCCTCTCAGCCATGTCCAATTCTTCCCTCCCCACTAGGCAGCCATCAGGGACAGGACTGTTTTCTAAACTTTGGTTTTAAGGGAGTGGGACCGAAGATGTTGATGTGTGTTATGATGCAGGGAGGTAGGAAATCCACATTTAACAAAATTGAGGTGTTTGGGGGAAAAGGGACATCCTGTGAAACAAGGCCACTGGGGAGGAGAGCAACTTTGACTCTTGAGCTTTACCTAAGTTTCAGTTGGCTGCCTCGTGTGTTCACCAGCCTCGGCAAATATATGCTGTAGCAACCGTAACCGCACAAGTAATCTCACCTGGGAAATGCAGATAAGAAACTCCCACAGAGCRTGTAATAAGAGCGCTTGCACTCGCACTTGCACAGAGCAAGGCCCGTCAGGTGCTCACCGTGCCCGAAGAGGGGCTGCTAGCTGATAATTCAACTTTTTTTGTGAAAATAAAATCATATTGTTTTGCAGAGAAGTTGATTTTCACCCCGTCTCTTTTCCACTCTTGATGATGATGATTTTCTAAACTCCAGTCTGTGTAAGGTGCCCACATCGGTGACTGACTGACCATCAGGTGGGATGGGACTTACTACCTGGGGGGTCTGCAACGGGGAGGTGGGAGTCATGGTTTTATGACTGGTTTCTGAGTCTCCCGGGATGTGACAAAGCCAATCTGAAGAGTTCTGTGAAAATGTTTAGAGATAATTAAATTATAAAAGTAGCTTAGAAATGGGTTTTTCTATGGCAGGCTTCTGCATTTAGTATTAAAATATGTCCCTTGGCCAAYGTTTTTCCTCCATCACACATTCATATTATCTGCTCTGGCAGGTCCGGCACCTTTATGGTCTTTGAGCTTGCCTACACAGCAAAGTTCATCCTCGGTAAGACAGGCTGTGATGATATGACCAATGTGTTTCTCCAAATTAGTTCCCCACTGTGGACACCCCAGGGTGGGGTTCATCTCCTCCAAGCGTGCTCACCTCCTCAAGGCACTTAATGAACCGCCTGAGTCAGGAGGAGGGTTATGGCTGAATCCTCCCTTGGAGGGTGCACCCAGGACTTCGACCACACACCCTGAATATGGACCCATGGGGGTGGTGGGACCCAACCCACCAGCTCAGTAGGGTGAGGGGTTTGTCCCTTTCAGGGTAGCGCTGTGCAAAGGCTTATCCCTCGCTAAGGGGAACTTGGTGGCTAGAGGGGTGCTGAGCCTGAAAAGGCTGGTGGGCGCTAAAATTGCCATTTTTAGTTTACTGACCTTAGCAAGGAGACGATTTTGGAGGGCCGCTGCTGAGTAAGGGATTGGCGTGCCTGTTTCTATGTAATAAAAATATCCTTCAGCTGCCTATGTGGAAGATCAAAATGAATTGACAACTGTCACCTTTTTATCATTAGTTTCACAATATTTGGTATTTCCTTTAAGCCCAGCTTCCTAAAATCTCACCTTTAATTTTTTTTTACTTTTAAAGAAAATTTCTGGCTTTGACTGTTGCAAGGAAAAGCTTGAAAATACGAAGCCAGGGACACAAGAACCAGAAAATAATATTTCATTGTGCACTCTAAAAATTTTGCAATTTTTTATGCATCACGTTGTTCATGATTTTTTGAATTCTTGGTGTTGTTAGCAAACAAAAAATTTGTTTTTGAATTATTTGAAAAATCATGAATAGGTTTTTTTTAAGAGATGTATGCAATAATGGGTAGATGCAGGATGAATTCTGAAGAAAATGTAGGTGTTTCATCGTCATCTGTACAAAAGCGGTAATAATGTTAATTCTTGTAACACACTGAAAAAGGCAGAAGAAAAAGGAAATTTTATTATTGGATAATAAAGCTTTGCCAGGTGTTTATTTACTGGAGATCAAGAAAGTTCTGCAGTCTCCATAAGGTTGTTTAATCCCACCACTGCTACTAGTTTTGTATGTTTTAACTTTGGATAATTGAACAGGGACATAGTTAAAGACATGAAAATATAGAATTCAGAATTTTGGGGCATTCCCTGCTATCTTTTGAAATTAATAAAGTAAGATCTGGTTTTCAGCTGATTTCATTCTCACATTTTGCTAACCTTGAGTAGTGATAGTGGCATAGAAAATTCATTTGATCTTATGTGATGTTTTCATGGTTAATAAGATTTACATATGACATTTTTGTATGATTAAAAGTATTGGAATTTCATTGCAGTAGGCATTAACTCCTGTGATTGAAGTTAAGGGAAATTTTTTTTTTTTTATAGCTAATCAAGAGTTTAACTGCCTCTGGGGCATTTTAAGAAAATGTTATACTGTACTTAACGAACATTATACTACAAATAAGAGTGATATTCCTGTAATTAAAACAGTCTGGATATTGCTTAATGAATGTTTTTCTTATCTTAATGTATAGGCAGTAAGGATTCATGTAGTTGCCTTTATTAACTTGTGGAGTTAGTTAAAAAGCTGGTTAAAGCAGTGAGTCCATATCAGGTCAATATAAAATGCTTATGTAGGGATTTCATTGCTCTTATAAATCTGACTAGTTAAAAAATAAACACAGATGCTTGTTTGTGCCATCCTGAGCCATACTGCAGGGTAGTATTTCTGCCTGTAGACATTTCTAAAGTTAAGTGTTGCCTGGAGCGCTGTGGGATTTGCAAGCGTTCTTCTTTATCGTCCGTTTAGGAAATATTTTAAAATTGCCACCAGGCTGGAACTCAAAAGCAGAGAGCGGTTCGTTTTCAATTAGTGTAGCTATACTTGCTGTTGACCTAACAGTATTGTGCATTCGTTCTTTTTTCTGTCATATTGCATCAGCTTTGATGTAATTACAACTTTTTTTTTTTTTATGTAATTGCGGTGCATTTTAGTTTTATAGTTCTGTTCTTCAGCGGTTTCATATTTACTAATTGCTTGCTAACTTGTTCTTCACTGCCAGTTATTTGGCACAGAAACCATTCTGAATAAGTTCAGTTTAATACATAATAATTCTCCTACATAATAATTCTTCTACAAAATAATGCTTGGCTAAACATAAATCATATTTTTGCTTTTAATCTTATTCTGAAAATATCATGCAGGTTTTGTTTTCCCCAGCTGAGATCGAGCATCTTTATATTGTTCAAAAGATATTCACCAGCTGGATTGCATCTGCATGCATCTAAGTCTCGATTTTGCACAAGTCTCTGTGCCAAAACCTGAAAATAGCAGGTTGGCCCACGTATAGCCTCAGAACACATGGAAATGGAGCAGTTTCATAATCCAAAATTAATCCCCCAGTCCTGCAGGCACTTAAGCACATGGTTAATTTTAAGTGTTTGACTAGTCCTTTTGATTTCTCTGGGCTAAGCACATGCTTGAGTGGGTTTACAGGAGCAATCTCAAAGTGCAGAGAAGACTGCAATATTGTTTTGTTTTTCCTAAGTAGTAAAAATGTCTGTGCTTTATTTAGTAGCATAATTTACATACATTTCTAAGTACAGGRATCATCAAGCTGTTTGTGCTTTGGCTAAGTGTAGGCTGCCGTAGATTGCAAATCAAGATAAAATATGGCCTATTTAGTGAAAAATTCTCAGAAGTATGAGGGGAACCTCAATCTGTAAAATATCCCCACCACAACCAAAATTACAAAGAAGATAATTTGTCATAAAAAATCAGAAATTCTGAAAGACCCAGAGTGGGTGACAAATTTCTTCTTTCTTATGACTTCTGCAGCACCAGTATTGACACTCGATTCATTTCCTTCTGCTAAATTTTCTCAGGCACATCCTTAGTGTAATTTTATTTTAACTCAGATGTAAATCAGAACTAATTTTAAGGACTGTACTGTTTTCCTTTTCTCTCGTGCTGGGCAGATATGGATATCTAGCCTGTGTAGGCTCTGGTGAACATGGTGGCTCTGTGTTACAGCAAGGTCATTTAACAGGCAGGAATGGCACTTTATTGATTCTGACTTTATCAAGTGCCTGTTTGTTATTTTACATATAACTCATTAGCAGCCCACTCCTAAACTGCTTGGGAGGCTTTGGCTGTTTGGGACTCAGGCTGTAATCACAGTAATTAGCACTGAATTTTCAAATCCTGGTCTCGATCTTGACCTTGCAGCATTTAGCCAACGTGCACGCAGCTGGACCGGTGGCAGGAACTGCAAGAGCTCAGTGGTGGGGATGCTCCCTGTATCCTGGTGTGGGCACCGGCACGGAGGGAAGAGCGGGAAGCAGGGAAGAAAAGAGGGGAAAAGCATGTTCAGTGAGAAAAGAAATTCTGTCCAAACGTTGTTATCAGTTTTTATGTATGTGTACATAGAGACTTGGGTGGGTGCAGAGTCGGTGTGTGTGAAAACATTGGGGCAGAATTAGTAGGAAGGGRAGTGCCTGATGGTGAGCCAGAGGGGAGAACTGGAAGAGGCAAGAGTGGTTTTGCAGTGACATAAAGAATCTCCTCAAAGTTCAACTTTTCTGCAGAGGCCACCAACATGGGTCTGACTCTGTAGAAGTGCAACCGTTACCGATTTGAGGGCTTTATATATTCACTTCCTAAGACAGAATTTGGCATGGGATGCTCCAGGACAGCTTGTTGGTGATAYGTGCCTGATCCTCCTCCTGAACTGGAAGATGCTTGACCCCAGAAGCCATGGTTTTTCCTTTGTGTTGCACAGCCCTGAGCACACTTGGTGCATATTGGTTTGTACACAAYAGTGATAAACAAAAACCAAATCATACATTGATGTCATACATCCAAAGTAATCTYTTCTTACTTCTCAATGCACATCTTAAAAAAGGTTAATTTTATGTGTAGTCCTTTCTAAACCTCTCGATATGGTATTGAATCTTCATCTTTATTGTGGGATGTTATTTAAAATGTGTTGTAATTTTCTGTCACAGCTGCTAATTGCAATTCTGTAAAAAATATGTAATGCAAGAGCTTCTGTTCGGAAAAYATATAGCTGAACAAAATTTTACAGTGTTGTAGATTTAAAAAATGCAACATAGAAACAACATTAGTTAAATATGTGAAAGCGCTTAAAATTTACTTATAGAAACTAAAACTTCAAATCTGTTTATATTTAGTGTTTATGTTTATTTATATATCTTTATATTTAGGAAAACAGGGAAATGAATTGTTATCTTAACTACACCTTCCTTTGGTTAGTGTGGCAAAGCGAATGTGTCACAAACAAACAGTGCTYTTCATTGCCCTGCAGTGATGTGGGTTTGATTGAGCAGCAGTAAGCATCCCAAGGAGCTAGAAACTTTGCTAATGGTAAAAGCAAAGCAAGGCGCAGCTCAGCTCAGGAATACTTTATGGGCATGACGAGTTATTCGGAGTTAGCCACTCCGCAAGGAAGAGAGCGAACCCTCGACTGTGTGTCACGTATGTTAAAGCTCCCCAAGACAGGACACCAATTAACCTTGGGTGATAGCAAACACACACACACAGGCTGCCCGAGAGAAGCAGCCTGTTGCCATTAGTAGGAAGCAGCAGCCCCTGTCACCCTGAGCCATTATTTAAATCTCTTTTAAAATTCCTTTATTAAGTCAAAGAACCGTAGCACTCTCCTCTTCCTCACCAATGGACTATTTTTGCTGCCGTGAAAATAGGAGACGTTAGTAATATGAGAAGCCAGCGGTCATTTTATTTTTATCCTCGCTGTCTAATTTGGCCATTTTGAACTGGGAAGAAAAAAAAACTGATCTTCAGTCAAAGCAATTGAAGGCATGGTGGAGCTCGGAGTGAACCAAAACAGCAGGGTCAAATGTAGTTGAAAGAACATGGTGGGGTAAATAAAAGGTCTTTTTTTTTTTATGTTTAGTGCTGGTGGGAGGAGAAAGTTTGGTTAACTATTTAACCTATGATAGCCTTTTATCATCTTATGGCTTCRGGCTCCATGATTTTAAGCCTTCGTCAGTAAGTTCCTGGTTTGTATTTGATCTTTTCCTCAGAAAGGCTCTGGTGTCCAGTTGTATGACTTACATCGATTTACTGGAGATAGGAAAAAATTATAAATAGCAGCCAAAGATACATATTTTTCCTAAAATGACTTGCCAGCAACTTTGGATTTGGTACTCAGTTTCCATTTAAACCCTAAACTGCCTTCTTCGGTTCACACTTCTCTGCGTCATGATTTTTTTTATCAGCGGTGCTCTCCTTCCCCATTTGGTTCCCCTCTCTATTTTTTGGCTATAATGTGATATGTCCTATCAGTTGGAGCAAGCGCTTGCTAAAGGTCACTTGGAAGCCCCCTTTTCATTTCTCCCCGCTACAGTTTTTCAAGCAGGCAACTGCTGTCGGGGGAGCGACCCCCTCCAACCTGTCCCTTTTGATATCCAAAGCTGGTTGTTACGGGGGTTAAATTTCTTAATTCGCTGAGTTTTTGTGAGCACTTCTTCAGCCCACCGCGCTCGGTCCCCGCGGCTGGGTGCAGCGCAGCCYGCCTGTCTCCCTGAGGATGCTGTGAAAGTGTTAGGGTTTATTCTTTCACCTTCTTTAAACTTGAGGGACGGGGGCCGATTTTATACCTGTATATCTCCCATCAGCTTCAGGGGAATTAATCTCTGCGTTACATCGGTGCAAGATCCTATCAGCCTTATTGGGGGAGTTTAAAATCAGACAAAGCCTCTTCCAGGGCGCTTTGGCGGGGAAGGAAAGCTGCTTGTCAAGAGATCTCAGACCACGAGAGCTGGTGGCTTCTGCCTGCCCTAGCGAGGGGTTAGGTTTGGGGGTTTTCTTAATTAGTTTTTGGAGGGTCAGGGAAATGGCCGTAGTGGGTCTGGAACAAAGGAAGAAATCAAAATGTAAAGCTGAGTGTTTGATATGTTGACAACCCCCCAGTTTTAATTTTAGCATAATTGGATCAGGGTTAGTGGCAGTTGTTAGGTAAAGTACCTTCCCGAAGTTCTGGCTTTATTCAAAAGTAAATATCATAGCTCTTCTCTTTTAACCTAAGTCTTTTTCTTTTTTTTTTCCCCCCAAAGAAAAACTGCTCAGTTTACCTCGGATTTATTTCCACTAGGAAAGCGCTAAGATTTCAGGGACCTGCATTCTGATGGTAAAGCTTGTGACACCAGCTTTTGTTTTCCATGCGAGGAAACGTTAGCATTTTTTCACATGTTAACTTTTTAACAATTGCGGGGAAATTCTTTTCCTTGAAAACTGCCTCCTTTTCTTTTTCCTCCCCTTTTCTCTCTTCTTGATATTTTTATTTCCCTTTTATATGCAGACTTGTAGATTTTGTCACTTCAAACGTTAGCTGTTCCTCCTCTTTTCTTTCGCTTTACAATACACACTAGGAGATTTTTTTTTTTTGCATATTCGTCCCCTTTCTCTGTGCGATATTGTAGTTGACCAAATTTAAAACACTACAGTATTTAGCATCCCCGCAGTGCCATTTTAAGTATTTGGACCTGGAAAATGCCCCAAGCAATAACTACCTGAATTGCTTTTAATTACACAATATAGCTGCATCATTTTACTTCAGATTCTTTTTGATTGATGCTGTAAGGCAATTGTAACCATGGATGATGGGATTAAGTGCCTCTTGAAGTGACTTTAGCTTCTTGTGGGAACAAAGGGAAAGAAGAGAACACTTAGTCCCTTTTTGAGTGAACAGCCTTTTTTCACTTGCTATATAAAGAAATACAATTAACAAACATTATCCCCAGAGGTGAATTGAAATGTACATGCGGACAATAACCGCTCTTGACTGCAATTAGACATATATGATCCGAGGTATTTTGGCCATTCATTAGTGCTAATTGTTTGAGAAACAAGCCCACAGAACAAATGATTAAAATGTTAGTGCCATAACCAGGATTATTAGCATGTGTGATAAAATGCATGCGCCGCAGCTGTACCAATAAAACTCTCCAGCGAGTCGCTTTGATTCGAGAAATACTCAGCTCGGCTGCGAGCCCTTCGTATTTGCACAGGGCCTGCTGATGTTTATAACAAACAACTTATATCTTCTTTTCTTAATTAGAAAGAATTACTATGCAAATTGCGGGGCTTTGTAATTTCGTAGAAGTTTCCTTTGTCTTTGGCAGATTATTTGTGTGCGGTTGTGAGCTAATCCCTAGTAAATTCGACATAGGAAACCCATTATATTTACTCTGGGGGTTTTTTTGCACATATCAGAGAAATCGTCTGTAGGAGATTTTGCTGCATTAGCTGGGTTGTGTTCAGTGGGGTCTTAGGTCTTGGGTCACTTCTGTCCTTCTGCCACAGCACCACAGATATCCAGGATTGTGGTTGGTATGCAGTTACGTGCATACAGGTCAGAAATACACACTGTGGAAATTACGCTTTTTTAATGGTTTTATTCAAATGCCTAAACATGTCCTTTGGAAACGCTTTGCCAACACTGTGCCAAAGACTGTGGAAGAAGAGATTTGGCCTATCGGGCAATGGATATTTTTCCATGCGTTAGGCAGATCACGGTGTAGCATCTCTTCCAGGGATGATTTGATCTAGCAAATAAACAGGGAACAGAGGCGCAGGTTAAAGTGCTGATCCTGAAAATCACTTGTGGGAGTACTTTACTTTGTGAGCTATACATTGTTGATGCCAGTGAGACTGCACAGGTGTGTGCAGTTAAGTATACACGTGAGTATGAGCAACGCTGGAATGTGAAAATCCAGTTTACAGCAGGGAAATATGTATCATCTGAGGTAATTTCACTGGCTTGCAGTCACACTGTATGGCTGCCATTGCAAAGTGCCATGTCTCTTAGTAATCAAAAAGGTTTTGTTTTCTCCTTCCTGAGGATGAACTATTTGCTCTTGGGTGAAACGGTTCTCAGAGGATCACGAGTAACTTTAACTTGCCAGCTACTTTTACATGTTTGATGAAGACTTTAGTAGAGTGTTATGTTTGCTGAAGAAACTTAGTTTCATTTCCAAGACCCAGGAACATTCAGCGTGCTGCTAGATCCTATAAATGAAAATACGCTGCTGTAAAACAATTTAATGAGCATTACCCAATAGCCTAGTCCTTGTTTTAACTTACAGTGCTTAAAGGAAGAAACATTGTCTTAGCAAATTCACTTGGCTTATGTCCATGTGTTTAGTTTAAAGCATAGTCAAGCTTAGTTTGAATCATTAAAATACTTGCAGTCAGGAAACATATGTAAGATTTTCTTCCTCTTTATGGCATGGGGTTAACAATATAATTGAGATTGCAGTGCGGTGTGGGTTTTTTTGTCCTAAAAAAGTAACTGCTGGGGATGTTTTTATTCTATCAAAATAACAGAAGTCGAGATAATCAGGATAGCGTTTCCTGCCAGAGTAGCTAACCGCTCATGTGCATAGCACCCTAGGCCTTGCCACTGTTTTAAGAAGGTCTGTAGGCAAATAGATTTCTTCATAAATCCGCTTTTTCCTCTACATTTCATTTTGTTGTAGAACATAAAATATGACTATGCAAGGACAATGCACAGCGAGAACAGAAGATGATTTTTTCAGAATATATGTCAAAATAATAGCATATGAAAACATTTACTGCAGTCACACCTAAGCATACTTGTTGAAAACTCTTATTTTACACGTACATTTCTAGAGCTCTTTGTTTTGAAAGGAGAAGGATGCTGTGTTGGTCTGCTGACACCAGCTCCTCCTGTACGTTTTTTTTTCCTGGCCATACCTCTTGAAAAAATTATTACTTCTTCAACTTGCTAAAATGTTCCATAAGACTAATAATTTGACAAATTGACAGTATATTTTTATCATAATCTGTGTCCTGAGAAACCTGTGGTTTGGACCCATGTGGGTACAAAGTTGGTTAGCTGAAGAGGAGATACCAATAGTCACCAGGTGATAGTATTTCTAACATTAAGCCTATTAGGTGATGGTATTTTAACAGATTAAATCTACTGCTTCTTCAGAGTCAGCTGGTCTGCTGGGGAAGCCATACTGCTCCTCCATCTGAACAACAGTTCAGAGACCTCAATGGTGATACCTGACTAAATCTGGTCTGCAGGTAACAATGGTACCTACACAGTACTACACGCCATTGCGTGCAGTATGGAGAGCAGAGCTGCCTTTGTGGGGCTTGCAGCAGTGAAAGGGAAACCGGCTGGTCAAACAGCCCTTGTTTCGATGACAGCCTGGAAGAAGTCCTGGGAAACATGAGTGATGGGAGATACATCTCATCTCAGCATGCTCTGAGATTATGGTCTTAGCCATGTCTGTCGAGTTTCAGGTGGGTTGGAGGGTTGGTGAGAGGCAGTCATTAAGGGTGCTTCAGGGGCTGCTTGGCTCTAGGCTGGAGTTAACTATTAATGGGCTGAGCTCTTTGACTCCTTTGTGCCTTTGGGAACTATAGGGTTGAAGCCATCAGAGAAAGAGAACAGAAACTAATCACTTTTGTCCCTTCATGTATGTTTAGTGAAGGACTGCAGACTTCATTACTGACCTCTGTGTCACACTGAAAAAAGACCCTTCTCTTTCCATTTGAGATAAACCACTCTTCCACCTCCTCCTTGCTCTCCCAAAGTGTACTGCTGCAAGAAAATGGGATTAAGTGGATTTAACTAGCAGCCACTTGAGTTGCCACAAGTTGTGTTACCATCCCCACTTCAACACGAGGCAGGGGTCATGAAGTAGTTTGTGGGAGAGGGGCAAAGAGGGTACTTAGGAGAGACTCAGTGGATCTCAGTTGCGTGTCTCCAGGTATTGTCAGGACCTCCACCACCTAAGTCTTCAAGTTGCAGTTAGAGATGAAGAAGATTTATTAACAAGGGTAGCACTGGCACTTGTATTAAAATAATGCATTGTTTATGTTTAACAGCAAAGCTGCCCCATTGCTTAGGCTGAATTAAGCATTACCAGGCATATTACAAAGAAAAGAGTGGCGGTGGGTTTTTGTGGGCTCGTAAAGTGGGTCCGCCCAGGACATGCAGAGACCCAGCAGAGGAGATGGTGGAATAGTTGTCCTTTTAAACTTAGTTTACTGAGATAAAATGTGATAAAAGCTTTAGCATATTTTTAACCCAAGACCTATATTCAGCTTTTAGGGTGCTCACTCTAGGGGAAGAAAGGGTTCTTCAACGGGGTTAGCTAGGCAAGTATCGTAGTGGTCTGTCAGCGACACATCACATATTGGCTCTGATGTAGACTGACTGAACTCATTTCCAAGCATTTGAGGGGGTTCGTCATGTTCACTTTGAAGAAAACCCACGTGCACACATAGCCATGTGTCATCCAAGTGTAGCAACTTGGGAAGCATTATTAAGAGGAGCATAGGAAAATGCATGGGTCCCTGACATGATGCGATAATGACATGTTCAGCACGGTGCTAGAAAAGCTTTGCATTATTCAAAGTGCTGAATAATATACATGATAATGCATAATGGTGTTATATGGTAGGATTATTTTGTGGCATAAGTGACTTGTGCTCTGAGTATGAAGGCAAATTGTATTATTTTGTCCTCATTTTTGATGTAGCAGAATAGGCCTGGGGGGTACAGTGTAAAATAGGGAGGAACAGGAGCAGGCAAGGGGTTTTTTTTGGAACACCATGAAACACAGTGGCACCCTCTGCAATTTATTTCTCTGTGCTTGTAATTACGGAGCAAAGCAAGCTTCCTACCGCACTCAAGGGTAGCCTCCCCCGGCAGCTCCTCTGCCTCCAAGTGCACCAACCCAGCTCACGCCTGGGGTGTGTTAGCTGGTCCCTTGCCAGGAATACCAGCACGGGGTGGAGACAACCACAAACCTGACGCCTGTGGGCCATATGGATGCCACCCACTCAAGCCATGTGGCACCACAGGCTCACACCTGCACTGAAGTGTGCTGCACAAAGCATTTATAAATTTTAAAAGGCACCGCAGCCAACAACCTGCCGATGATGCTGATGGGTTTATGAGCTCTGTCGATGGAAGTCTGTGCTGTGGATCTGAAGGTCTGAAGGCTTCTGAGAGGACATGTTGGGATTAGTGAGGTTCCACATTACATGGGGTTTTCGTTCCTGTTTTCCTCATTTCACCCTCCATCCATTTTGCTTATTTAAAATTTGCATGCAAATACGTTTGTTGATATAACGCTAAGGTTGCAAAATCAACGTCACAAACCCATGTTTGTTTTAACCAACACCCCTGTTTCATTCACAGCATGCCATCTAGCTCCTGGAGCAAACGTGGCAGATAGCAGCCTCTTCCCTAAAGCAGTCCCGATCCATTCCCAGCACAGCCTCCAGCCTATGGAGGAGTCCTATGACAGGGAAAGAACAACCACCACCCTTCTGTATTTGATACTTGCCATAGCGCACAGAACGGGCAGCGTAATTAAGGCTGCACGGATAACCTCAGCCCTGGCAGTTCTTCAGTTCTGAGTGTTTAATTTTGCAACTTCTGTTGAGCATAGTAGTTTTGGAGTTTTATACTATAATTAACTGTAATACTGATATCTGCCTGCCTTGGCTCTTCCTAAGGAAAAAAAAAAAAAAAAAAAAAMCAAAACCAGCCACTATCTAGGTAGGAATGTTTCCCTTTTAAAATATAGTCAAGTATTCTTTACAGCATTGTAGTCCAGAGTCTAATTTCAACAATATCCTTTACAGGGTGGATTCTCCTCTGCCAGCTGGTGTTCCTAAGCTTAGTTATCGCTTTGCATCATTTCACAAGTACGTTCCCAGGCGAGCTGTGCTGTATGTACCTGCAGATGATGAAAAGAAGATACGAAAAATCCCGTCACTAAATGTAGATTGTGCAGTGCTGGACTGTGAAGATGGCGTAGCTCTGAACAGAAAGGTAATTAAAAATTATCTGTGTGATACGGTCAGTGCTAAAGAGAACATGTGGAAAAACATTGCCTTTGCCTTGGGGAAGTGACAACCAGAGAGATAAAGATGAACCTTAAGATATACAAAGTAATGTAACAGTGATAGGCTTTGTGAAGGCATTGGGAAAATCTGCTTACCCAGAACTTAAAGAGATCCCACGTGAGTAAGTGGGGAGGGAGTTTTGAAGGAATACAGAGCTAGGCATAAACTCTCATCACAGGAGAGTGGGAGATACTGTTATTGTTGCTGCATTTTTCTTATAGAAGAGGAGGAAATGGACTGTGAGAAGAAAAGCAAGAAAGGAAGAGTTAGTTCAGAATCACCAGGTCGGGGGTTTGTTGTTGAAACGAAAGCATCTTCAGATTGTGAGCAAAACAGTGTGGGTTTGGGTTCGAGCCTTGGGGTGTTTAGAAAGATTTACTCACTGAGTTTTTCAGAAGAAGTGCTGTTAGGGGTGTTTCTGAAGGAAGGAAGAAGTTAGAACCTGAGTGCACCAGGGTGTGGAGGGCAGTTTAGATTGAAGGAGCTGCAAGAAAGCAGGCATGGAGAGCAGCGTGGGAAAGAGATGTAGCTGTGTTAAGTACCAGTGCCAAGTTTTTGTTGACATTGAATTGTGAAAGAAGAGAGAGTGATCTAACATACATTCAGTTTTGCTTATAAGCGAATTTTTTAAATACCTGAAAATAACCATTTTAAAATGTTTCACATCTTAAGCATGAGAAACATATGAGAAACTGGTGTAAATGTTTCCTAGTGAAAGGTATTTCTGAACAGGAACATAAGTTTGTCATCACATCATTTTCATATTTGTCAGTTCTCCTGTCCATTTTACAGTGCTTCAAACTACAGCAAACACTGTTTAGGTTTTGAGTATGAGTGTGTTGTCCAGAAAGTTATGAAAATAGGCTTGAAAATTTTCCCGTGTCATCTCAAAAATGTGGATGAAATGTTATTCTTTTCTGTTTCTTGGGAGTTAATGCTTTCCAGAAGGACTCTCTTTGATAGTGCTCTCTTTAACCTTCAAGTCTCTACAGCAATGTTGGAAAGAAAAAAGTTTACAGAGTTTTAGTTCACTATTTAGTTACACTATTTTAGTTCTGAAAAGAGAAAATAGCAGTGCTGAATGTTCATGTGTACTGCTGAAGGCAGTTGGAAAACATTTTCCAGTTGCTAAAATTCTGTGTGGAAGACTAAGATTATATCTGCTGTCACCGTGAATTAGTATTGTTTAGGTCATATTTGGGAGGCTGCTGCTGTAAGATGACACAAGATGCAATTGTGTATTAAACTGTAGTATTTTTAGGTGCAGCTTAATTATATCAAACAAATCATTTATAGCAAAAGCATCTATTTGTAACAGAGGATGACAGCAAAACAAAATTTTATGATCAAGGTGACAAAGTTGATAGTAGTAATTTCTAAAGGGTGGTAAAATTCTAGCTCTGTTGAAGTGAAGGGGAGTTATGCCACTGGGTATAAGATCTCAAAGAAATTAGGGGGGAAATCTGTAATAGGAACTTGAGTTGACAGATGAGCCCCTGACTGAGCTCAAATGCATAAAGGAAGCAGACAGGAGGTAGAAGTGGGGACAGGCGACCAAGGAGCAACACAGAAGTGTTGTCCAGGCACATAGGGACAGAATGAGGAAGGTCAAAGCTTGGCTGGAATCAAAACTGGTGAGGGATGAGCAGGATAAGAATGGCTACTACGAGTGCATCAGCAGCAAAAATGAGAAGGAAGACCAGGGCAAGTGTGGACCCACTGCTCCATGAAGCCTCAGGCTTTACTGTCAAAGGTCTGCTAGGTCGTCTCCTAGAAGCAAAACTTGGGAGAGGGAGGTAGTAGCCACAGTAGGAGAGGATGGAGTTAGGGTCTATTTAAATAAGCTGGTCCATGGGACCAGACAGGACATGCTGAAGGCCGCTGAGCGAGCTGACTAGTGTCATCGTGAAGCTGCTGTCTGTCATGACTGAAAGATCATGGTGACTGGGAGACATTCCTGATGCCTGGAGAAAGGTAAACGTCACAGCCGTCATCAGAAGGGGTAAGAGTGAGGAACTGCGGGCCCATCAACCTCATGCTAGTCTCCAGGAAAGTGATGGTGTTGGTTCTTATGGAAGGTCTTTCAAGGCACCTAAGGACCTAGCCAGAATGGACTGATAGGAGCAAATCACACCCGACATACCTGATTGCCTTCTCTGAACAAATCACTGTCCTTGAGTATGAAAGCTGAATAGATGTCATCTACCTTGACTTTAGCGAGGCTTTTGACATGGTCTCTCATAGTATCCTGGTCATCAGCCTGAGAAAAAATGGACTGGATGGATAGACTATAGGGCAGGAGGCAGTTTGGCAGGAATCAGGTAGTCCATGCTGTGTGCTATTTTGCACTTACCTCTGCTGGGGCCAATACTGTTTGACTTCTTCACTAGCAACCTGATTAATGGGATGGAGTGCACTCTCACCAGGTTCATGATGAAACTAAACTGGGGTGCAGTTGATATGCTGGAGGGCACAGCTGCTCTTCTGATGGGGCTTTACAGTTGGAGGAACAACCTGACAGAAAGGTAATGAAGTCCAACAAAAGTAAAAGCAAACTCCTGGCACTGGGCTGGGATAACCAGCCTGCTGGAGTAACAGGCTGGGGAGTGACTGCCTGGGGGCAGCTCTGCCAAAAAAGGCCCTGGGTGCTGTTTTAGAAGATGCTCGATGGGGTCAGCCGTGCGCCCTGGCAGCAAAGGTGGCCAACCACCTCCAGGGCTGTGCTGGCACGGGTGCAGCCAGCAGGTCCAGGGAAGGGGGTTCCTCCCTTCCACTTGGCTTTTGAGGGTCTCTCTGAGGGGGCTGTGCCCAACTGTGGGCCCCAGGACGAGAGAGAGACTGACCAACAGGAGGGAGCCCAGGAAGGGCCACCACCAAGGTGGTCATGGTGCAGGAGGAGAGGTTGAGTAGCTGGGTTTGTTTATCCTGGAGAAGAGACGGTTGAGCTGGGCCTTGATGGAGGCTTTGCTGCCTGGGGAGAGCTGGATGGGTTGGCAGAGCCAGGCTCTTCTCAGAGGAGCACAGCAACAGGACAAGAGCAATGACCACAAGCTGCATGAGGAGAAATGCTGACTGGAGACAATGGAAGAAAATCTTCCCCATGCAGGTGGTCAAACACTGGAAGAGGTTGTCCAGAGCAGTGGTGCGTTCTCCCTCCGTGGGGGTATTCAGGTCTTGGCTGGATGAAGCCATGAGCAACCTGATGTAGAGCAGTAGTTAGCCCTCCTTTGAGGGGGCAGATGGACAAGGTGGTCTCCTGAGGTCCCTTCCAACCTGACTGTGTGATTGCATGATCTAGTAGCAAAGCATAATTCAAAGTGATTGGAAGACTGAATTTCATTTTTAGATCTGCCACAGATACTCAGGAAGACCTTGAGACTTAGGTTCTGTGAATGCGAAGCTGAAATTATTATTGCTCTTTCAGCTTAATTTATTAATGTTTCTGAGGTGTTTGGAGACTTTGTGTGAAAGATATGTCAAGAACATGCACTGAAGTACAGTATTCAGTGGCCCATTGCGAATGGGTCATCTGAAACTGAGGAAAAAAAAACACTGGGAAACACAGCAACACTGAGTCTGTCTTTTAATCATTACTCTTAAAACAAATAGTACTGATGAATTTGACTGTTTATTGCCATGTTTTATATCAGTAAAAATGCTGCTTACGGATTTTCTTGAAACTGCTGCCAAAATGTTGGGGTTTGGGAAAATCAGGACCTGGTTGAAGATTCACAGGGTGTTGGACCAAACTTACCTGTCTACAGAAGGCCTTCGCTTGCATCAAGTCCAAGCAGCAAGTTTGAACCACATCTTAACAAGACTATTTTAACAAGATGCTGTGTGGTTTGTATTAGGATTAAGTTAGATTTGGAGAGATCAAGAATTTGGAATGTCGGCAGCGCTGTTTGGTTGCTCATTTAGAGGGAAATGAAGAAGATGAGCTTCCTATAACCAAAGCTGATAACATTTGCAAAACTGCATCTGGTTGCAGTAGCTGCTTTTGAAGCAGCAGTTGTAAATTAAAAATCTTTAACTATTTTCTATACAATATTTTCTCTCAAAGGAGTTTTGGAAGATTTCCTCCCCTGCACCCTCCCCCCACAATTACGTTTTATAATGGCTCACAGAGAGCACCAGACGAGGAGAGCCCATACCCTAATCTGCATACCATTTTGGTGCCTGCATTTCTTACCTTCAAGAGCTACAACACTGACCATGATTTTAGGTATCATCTGTTGACTTCTCCTTCTTTTCAATCTTTTTTTCTGGTTGATATTTTGACTAAATCACAAAAAAAAAAACCCTTGCAGCAAGAAGTTCACAAGGAGAAAATTTCTCAGTGGATTTTCTGAGGGGAACCAGTGGGAGGAAATGACTGAAAAGCAAAGTTAYAGTATGCTGAATACTAAGCCTGCAAGTAGGGTGAGAGCTGATCCTGGTGTGGGTAGGACACATGGGGCTTTTGCAACCACTTTGGGACTGGCCAGAGCTGTAGGACGTCTTCAAAAATTCAGAACAGGGAAGATGATAGGAAGATATCCCAGTGTTGCTAAAAATTTCAGCCTTCTTTTACAAAGTTAGCTTTAGTCTTGCTGGACATAGCCTACTAGTCATGCTGCCCTCAAATCCTGATTGGGGCTCCACATGCTGGTTTTAGAGGTTCAAATGCATTATGTCACACAGTATAGACTGTCAGCTGCCTCTCCAGGTGTCTGACTCTGTAAGACATTGGGAATTTCTGTAACAGAAATTTAGTTTTTGGTTGGGGGGAGAATTGAATACTGCTGAAGGGAAATTACTTTCCCTGAGCTACTATTCACAGATGAAGATAGGAGCTCTTCCCCACTGATGTACACGTAAAGTTTCTCCAGTGTTCCTACACATTTTAAAGAAATGACTCAGAATGGCTCGCTTGGCGATATTATTAAGTGAACAGTTCAAATAGAAATTATAAAACTATAAAATTAGAAATAATACAGATTGCAGTGTTGATATGTTGCAAATGCATCACACTGTAGAGACTTTTTGTGAAATGGTACAAAAATAGCCTATATCTATTTTAGCTCTTTGCAGGAGACGGCCTGAATATTCTTTCATTTTAATTGTGAAAAAGATAAAGAAGATGGCTGCATCAACATGCTTGAACAAGTCATATAACCCAGTAAGCTGAATTGCATGTTATGCCATTGAGAGGTCTCTGTGTAGGAGCTGAGCTGTCTGAAGATATCTTGAGGGCTCTGAGCCAAGCCAGCACTCCCTGGTGTAGCTTTCTCTGTAGAGCTGCGTTACTCACCATGCTTCCATGCCAGGTGAACCTATTATCAGGTGGAAAAGTTTCCTCCTCCTGTTGGAGAAAGGAAGATTTCCATGCCAGTGCTTTAATTTTCCACGGGCAGAGTGGGCTGAGATTTCATTGTTAGTTCCCATGGGTCTTGGGTCACCACCCTTACAAGAGAGTTTTGTAGAACAGCATTTTTTTCAGCAGGATCCTGTCTTCAGTGCTGCTATTCTTCAGAGCATCCAGGAGGTGTTAGCTGCCAGGTCAGCCTAGCGAGAGACCAGTTGGAGCTGCTACTGTAGTGTTCTGCCTCTTTCTGAGTCCTTGACAAGAGTTTCAGAGCATTTTGATTACTCCAATCCAGTGCTATTAGTGGCTTTATCTTCACTGAGGTCAGTAGGATGGTTCTGAATATTTAGGATATACGGCGCCTTACTCTGTAGCTCTCCTCAGCGTGCCATCAGGCCAGGCAGGGCACAGTCCCTTCTGGCACAGATGACCTTTGAAAGTTCTCAGGCAAATTTTGGAGGGGCTAGGGTTCAGTCTTTTCTTTCCATGGGAAATGCCAGTGTTCTAATTAGAAATCAAAACAAAACCCCATCTTCCCTCCCTGCCCCCAACATTTTTTGTATCAGAGGCGTAAAAGCAATCCCTTGGAGTGTAGATATGGCTGGGAAACGTCTGTGGGGTCCTCTGACATGAAACACTTGAAAATACGAAATTTTATTGTTGTTCCTCTGGAACTAAATAGATCTCATTCATCCAATAAAATTATTCATATTCAGGGCTGTGCTGTAAAACAATGTTTAAGTTCCTAAGCCCTTTTTGCTGTGAATCATGATTGTATCGCTCTGTGTCTTTTAGAAAGAAGTTGCTCTCTCCTCCAGCACTTGGGGAAGAGGAAGCCTCAGCTCTGTCCTTTCCTCGCATCCCTTCCTCAAGAGAGGAAACAGCAGCCCCTGAACCTCTTCTGTTCTTCCTGCTCCCCTCAGCAGCGAGGGGAAGCTCGGTTTGGCTAAGAGGATGGATAGGGAAGGACCTATTTTGCTTATCCGCAGCATGGCCTCTTAGGGTCATAGCATAAATTTGTTCTTACTTAATATCTTGTAGCAGCCACTTAAAAGATCGTTGCTGTGCTGTGCCACAGAAGAAAAAAAAATTCAATTAGTTCTTTTGGATCGTCTGTTTTTAAAAATAGGATTAAAGCCTGASCACTTTTCAAACTGTTCCACTATGAATAACGCATACGTAAGAGATGACTCTGGGTTCATTACAGTTAAGAGCAGATCAACCGCATACATGCTGATTTTATGGAGATTTCTCCCCATGAGAATGCCTCCTCCATCTCTCTAGCGATCTGATCCTGGGGTCAGAACAAACAGCATGCCGGCGAGAGAGCGTCCTTGCCTACCATTTTTCCCCTAATCTGAGGCCTTCTGACCTTTTTATTCCTTATCACTGATGAGAAGAGGCTCTTGCATATAAAATAACACTTCAACTAAATTTGAGAGTGGAGATAAATACATAAAATGGGTCAGTGTGGTATACAAAAAAAATCCTAGGCTTTCCTTATTGAAATGCATTTCCTTATTGATCTTATTGAAGGCTTTTACAGTATCAGTGGAAAAAAGCTGCAGTTGGTTTCCATAAATCTCTAGCTACTTCAATTAAAATCAACAGTTTTCCTGTATTATGTGACGATAATCTTTTTTTTTTAATAAAGCCAAGTTGGTTAGGATTTATCAATGCCGCAGGTATTTCTCTAGGCTCATAGTGAGAATGTTAGCTAGTACTTCATAGGCACAGTTGCATGAAACATTGATAACTAGGTTATTTTACCAGGTCTTTGCTTTATTTATAATAAATTAGTACTGTACCTAATTGTATTCCTCCTACAGGGAGAAGGCTTGCTGATAAAGTGTGTAGAGAATGATTAAATGTACACAGGCGCGTAGTAGGGTGACTTCTCTTCAAAAGATGCACAAAATTAAAATGGGAATGCTGCTTTCCCCAGTGGCTTGCCGTTATTAAAAGTCTTAGTAGCATGGGAAATTTCTTCTGTAGGAACTGGGGAGTCCAAAAGTCTCTCTGGTTTATTGTAGGGAAGCTGAACTGTACACTGAAACTCTGCAAGGCCTTTTTGATCCTTGAAGAGTTCTGATGAATATACATTTTTATGAAAGTTGTAAAGTGTTTTCATTTCCTTATTAATCCCACCATGGTCCTGGAAGAACTGCCACTCCTGAGTGGTAACTGTGACAATAAAAGTTTTTGTTCCTATTGTTTTACTCTACAAGCCAATCATCTTCCTTACATAAAGATTTAAGGATTCATAAAGACGATCGCAATATTCAGCAATTTTCTTCTTAATGAGCTCAGTAATGCCTGTGTCTCTTTGAGCAGAGCCTTTGAATTGCCAGTTATTTCTTTTCCACCAATTCAGATATATCCAATTAAGTTTGACTTGGACATGTTCTGATATAACTATTACTGCTGACAGAATGGTGTCTAGAAACTTAGGGAAAATGTCTTGGCTCAGTATTAACAGGGATTTCAAGCAGGAATACATTCATAGACCTGAGAAAATATTTTAAAACTTACAGTTAATGTTTGTATGGACTTGGAATTCACAGTACTTCAACTCTGTGTGTGTAGTCCACTGTCTGCAAGCGCATCAGCACACCTGGGTACTGAAGGCTAATTGCAGGACTAGAAGTCATGTATTGCTACACATTTATGGACCAGTTTTCAATATTTCATCTGTTTTCATAGCAGTAAGGACCTGGCTGCACAGCCATTGAGCATCTAGCACTTAGTTTGAAGGGAGCCATTGAGTTTCCAGTGTGCCACAGAAAATCAAGCCAATACAAAATGTTCAGTATGCACGTGTAGCTTAGAAACAATCTGTTGGATCAAATTTGGGCAGACTTTTGTTTGTATGCAGAGCCGTGCATTGGGTTGTGTTGTCAGGGCTGCAGTGGTACTGGGGGTGACGAAAACATAAAGGTATTGCCCAGATCGCAGTCACAGGGGTTCTCAGCACTCAACACCATTTGCTCCAGGTCTCCTTTGCTTTTTTGTTGGCCATGAGCAGGCAGAGGAATATGTTTGTATGTCCAAGTTTCTATTGCAATTAATCTTGAAACCTAGTCTTGAACCTAAGACTCCATTGTGCTCGTAACCAGTAGTCCACCCTGCTTATTCTTCCACATTGCAAGGGCCACATTTTCAAAACAGAGAGGCAGGCCAAGCATGAGGAAAGGGGAGGTTTAGATTGGACATTAGGAAAAAATTCTGTACTGAAAGAGTAGTTAAACATTGGAACAGGCTGCCCAGGGAAGTGGTGGAGTCACCATCCCTGGAAGTATTTAAAAGACGTGTAGATGAGGCACTTGGGGACAGGGTTTAGTGGGCATGGTGGTGTTGGGTTGACGGTTGGACTTGATGATCTTAGAGGTCTTTTCCAACCTTAATGATTCTATGATTCTAAACCCACAGACCCCATTGACAGGGACATGGATCAGGAAGTGGTAGGACACACAGAGAATACAGCACTTGCCCTCTTTGATAAACTTCTCTACGAGATATCTCTACAGTCACAGTCAAGGTAGCGGTCTAGTGGACCTTTGGTCTGATTTAGGTAAGACAGGTAGGTAAGGGAAGGTGGAAATACATGGTACTTTTACCAGTGCATTGGTGCCATCAAAGCTGGACCTGTCCCAGGATGGTGAGGAGTGGGGGGAACCTTAGAGGTACTCAGAAGATTATGGGCAAAATCTGTGGTTTATTTTACCAAACTGTTTAAACATTACCTGTTTACCTGGGGTTTAGTAGTATTATTAGGAAGCAAAACAATGAAGTGTGGCTGGATGCTGGATAAGAGAAAAGAATTTTTGATGTCAGATGGAGGAACAGCATAGCCATACACACGGAAGTTGCAGATGAGGGTGAGGATGTGTGTGGTCACGGCCAGGCTTGGGAAAAGCTGAAAGCATGATACTTAACCTCTGTACCTTTGGTTTCATCTATTATTCTTCTGGAGACCAGAGAAAAGGATCCTAGCACTCAGTACCTATGTGGAAACCTCATTTCCTTCTGCTGTATGTCCAGTTAGCAGGAGTCCACAGTACTTATGATGCAGTGTCTGCAGTCCTCATTCAGATAACATTTCACAATGAATTAAGGACATTCGTGTCTAAATGAGTAATTCAGGATTAAGCCCTTCAGGAGTTTGAGCTTCTTCCTCCTATACACCACTATATATTGAATTGAAGGCATGTGTGCTGTGCTAGTTGCAGGACACACCATTCCCAAAATAAGCATAGAACCATCTAAAACCAGCCTTTTATTTCCGCCACAAACTAAGCCCATGCCATGACATCCCTTCAACTTGGGGTGGAGTAATTTATCTGTTCAACAGAAGGCAAAAGAAGTCATTTATCTGTTCAACAGAAGACAGAATTTAATTCTGTTCAACAGAAGGCAAAACACATGGATTACGATTGCCTAAAGCCCTGTTTTTTACCTATTCTGTGAATGACTTTCTTCTCTGAATTGTGAAAAGACTGTATGTTAAACAGTGCTTTATACACCAAAAGAATACACTTTCATGGAACAGGCTGGTACCCAAAATAGCTACAAAAACATATCTCTGGCTTACTGAAACTGGAGAGCATCCAGAGCCATGAATTAATTGCACACTCACATACCAGAACAGAACACAATACGTGACTCTTGTGATTTTTCTAGTCCCTGTCATAAAAGCCATAATAAACGGGGACAGAGCATTAGGAAGTACATGCATTTGTTTACTCACATCTAAACCTGCACAGCTTTGCTGGCTTCCTAGTATGCAGCAGGCTCTGGGAGCACAAAAGCTCTTAATGTGTCCCCAGGTTACATGTTGCCAGAGTTTGGGCTTCCAACTAAGGAATTCTTTTGCAAAGAAGCGAAAAACATGCCAATTTTTTTTCTTCATTTCGGGTAAGTCAAAACATCTAGCCGCATTTGAAAGTTGCTGTTTTGGCAGTGTTTTTTATGTATGTATGGAGCATGTGCAGTTGTTAGCGCATCTAAATGCATTGACCAAAGTATACTGTTTATCTGTCTCCAAAGACAAATGCACACATCTGCAAATCCAGCGTACTACAGATTTGGATGTTAATGTAAGCTGCTCTGCTGAGGTTGCCCATGTTTCCTTTTGGCTACAAATATCACAAGGGAGATTATGATCTGTCTTCTTGTTTATCAATAAGGAAAGTGACAAGCTGACTGTGGAGTCTGATCAGCACTTTGCATCTTTTCTGAAAGGATAAATAAAATCTTAGTGTTTTCTGAGTTTGACTACAATTTCTATTTTTAAAGCAGCTTGGTTGCTCTGAGATTGCTGCTTCAACTCCTGAATGGCTGCATAAYGTAGTGCTGTCTACTGTGGATCGCTCTAATAGCTCTTTTTGCTATCCTTCTTTCACTGCAGTGCGTTAGGGCTACCCTCTCCAGAACAACGTACTTGCCCATTATTTCAAGATTGGGAGAAAAGAATTGTAAATATTTTTCTTCGTTTCTGATCCCTGAGCTCCAGAAGACCATAAATCCTTGTGGTGTTCCTCATTTGGGAGCAAATGGTTGTAAAGATCCTGGCTGTTCATTTTAGGATCATTATAAACCATGGCTTGTTCATTCTTTCCTCCTCACTTGTTACAGTCTCTTACTAGATTGCCTCAAAATAGCTGCTCCTATGCCAGGCTTGAGATAACTTCATCTTCTGAGGCTTCACAATACAATTGTGTGTTAAAAGGGGATATATTGAACAAATTGGTATTTTCTTCCAGCTTAGTCAGGTTATTTGGTTACATTTTAAACTTTGATTCCACACAGACCCAATCTTCCACTCGTTAACCAATTATTTTTAAATAGAATAATTATAGATCATAATTTAGTATGCATTTTCTTGAGAAAAAGGGCAAATTAGTACATGTAAACATGGGTGAATCTATTTAAATAAACTGTCCACAAAATCCTTACAATATGTAAACAACATTTGTTATGCCTTGGAGATAGCATATGATTGGACTCATGAGACCCTGTTTATCCTACTGAACAGTTTCTTTTATAACTTCAAAGGGAATTTTATATATTTATGGCAATAGCAGGGTGTTAAGTGTAGCTAGACAGAAATTATACCTCAGCTATTTAGTTAATGCCAATAGGGATTAAATTAGATTTTATAGCTGTTAGTAGAAGTCTGTTTTGTAGCTAACAAGTGGGATTTTTAAATCCTGGAAAGCATAATCCTATTATAAAACTGGCAGCTGAATTAACATTCTCTAGGAAGCAAGTCTTCACGGATTAACATTTTTTGACATTAACAAAGAAAAACTAATGCTACAGGGATATTAGATGCTTTCCCCAAAAGTAGGAAAAAAAGGAAAGTGAATATAGGACAAGATAAATGGCACAAATGCTGCAGGAAGGGAAAATGGAGTGAAATATGCATGAGAAATGAAATCTGGGAGTGGCCATGTTCTGCCTCAGATACAAAAGAAATACACCGGGTACAGAAAGGCTCCACAATTGGTAATTCATATGTTAGCCCATGCATTGATTTATACGTGCCTTGTGACTAATTCACAGTTATCCAACATGAGCGTGGGATAGCCACGAAGGCCTTCTCCTGCCTTGAGGGCTGAGGTCTTTGCATTCCAGCTAGGTGCTATAGGAGCCAAGCACTGGCAGCACTGCAGAAGAAACACTTGTCCTTTTCCTGAACAGGCCCATAAAGCTGTTCCACAAAGACCCTGATGAAGTTCTGCTTACATACCTTGAAGGACAGTTAATGGGACAACTGCTGTAGGCAGTGGTACAGGAGATGAGTGTGCCACTGAACTTGCTTGTCTTGCAATATCTTATTCTAGGCATTGGTAGACTAAATAGCTATGAGGGTATATGCCATGTCATATTTCAATTAAAAAATCTTCGTCCCCATCACGGTTGCAGAGCAAACCTTTTATTACTTAAAATTGTGAAGTATACATCTCCTGTAAATTATTTTAAAAGCTGTGTGTTTAGAATCTGAGCCCTTATTCACAGCTGCAAATAATGAAAGTAGTATTTTGTTGTGTGGAGGGCTAAGAGGAATCCACTTGATAAACTTATCAGTCACAAAAACATGCCGAAAAATTTCTTCCAGACTTTGCAACATCATATTCAGTGTTGTTGACCCAGTACAGATTTTACTGTAACAGTATCTGTTGGCTGCCATCTTGTCTCACAAATTTCTTCCTTCTTATCAAATAGAGAATTTCATTAAGTACTAATGAGAGCTAAACTGAAACAATTTGTTCTAACTTTGCCTTCCAACCTCCCAATTTTTTGGTTCAAGTAAAGCAGAACTAGATCTGAGTCACTGTCAGACTGGGGTTCTATTATCAGATATATAACTGTGGCTTTGCAATCCTAATACATGGCTTCACAGGTTGATTCTTGATTTGGTGCTTTTGAAATGCTGCATTTTCCCTCCTTGTGGGTTGCTACTTTAACCATTATTACTTACTGGGTTACGTTTTTACCGAGCATCTTTTCTGCCAGAGCATGTGTGTATAGCAACGATTGCTGTGGCTAAATCCGTTACCAGAGGTGTGGCTGTGACTGCCTTGAGGGCTTTCTTARATCATGGTTGTGTAGCATAGACTTTACCTTGCAAAGCATATAACAACATCTAAGCTGTGGAAATAGTGTGAAATTTCTAAGTTGCCAAACTGTCCTCCTCTGAAGTTAGTGCCATGATGAAGAACCTTGGCACCGTTATGTCAGTGGGAAAACTCACACCATTTGGCATCAACAGGACCAAGATTTATCCCCTGTTGTGTGCATGTTGCACCAACGATAATGAACCCTAGTGGGAATTGGAAATAGTTGCTTGCCCTCTGTTGTGGCTCTTTTTCAAAAATCTGTCCCCCAGATGCTTTTTTATTATTATTTTTCTGTATGTAGAAGTATGCAATGGTCCACAAGCCTGGTGCTTTAAAGCACACAGGTATCTTTTAGCCATTGCCACAGCCCTCTGAAGTGCTGGGCTCCTTTGGAGAAATGGGAGTAGAATGTGCCTGCGATTTCTCACATCAGGAAGGACATGAATTTGATGTCTCCCAGAAGTGCATGGTCCTTAGGTAAAGGACCTATCTTTCCTTCCCCCTTAAGTAATGAGCTATCCTATAGCATTTTAGAGTTTGTTTCCAGTTTTGCTGTCTGGTTTGGAAAGTATAAGATTTGGCCAATAAGACTTGGGTTGTTTTTAAAAYGTTTGGCTAGCTCCTCAGCTTGTGTAAATAGGTTTAGCTCTTCATTTTTCATATGGTGACACAGCAGATGAAGCAGCTCTCAAATGAGAATTAAAGAAAGATTATGTGGGAAGAGAGCATTATATGACCAGGGAGTTGCATCCACATCACCTGGCTGGACACTCATTGCCTGCCTCCAGTCTCTGGAAGAGAGAGATGGAGATACGAGGGGGCAATGTGGTTACTCGGCAGAGCACCTTTCATCCTCCAGGTCACCCTGCGCCTGCTATGACCGGCTGCTGCTTGACTGTGAAAGAGCTCACTGAACGGGGAGGGAGGGATGAGGGATGCTCAGCTCTGCCACCCGGTGCTCTTGCATCTGAGTATGTGTTTTTCTAGAGTAGATGCTTTGTAGAAGCTYGTTCAGGGCCAGCATGTGGAAAACAGCAGCAGCAGTGCCTGAGCATTGCCAGTCAGGGCGCCTGGTATCAGAATTTGGCTTCATGTTGTCAAATTTGCTTATCATTGGTGAGGTACAATGGAAATGCCGAGAAAAAAAAGAAATGCCCAGAAATGTGATGGCGGGTCATGGGTTTCAGCGCTTGAGGCTGCTACAAGTAGCCCTGCACACACATGCTCGATTTTGTAGCTGGGAGGAATTCACACACTGAGCAACCTCTGAGTAGCGCTTGATGTGACTTGACAGAAACTAGCAGAAAGAGCARCTGGCTCTTAGCCTGTGAGGGCGATCCCGATCCCTAGTCAGCAGGCATCACCTCTTCCTACATCCATCTCTTCATAGAGGTGTATTTGGTGCTACGTAGCAAAGCGCTCAGTGGCTCCTGCCCTCCGGGGGGTGACATTCCCTGCAGGAAGAGCGACGACGCTTTGCCATAATCACAGCCAGCGGGTCAAAGGGGTCTCAGAGACCTCCCCTTTCTTTTGCCATTGAAGCTCTGAGCTTTCTCTGTGCTGTTAAGGAAGAGCAAACCCACAAGGCTTACCTTTTCAGGCCATATGGTCTTGGCAAGCAGCCTCCTGCCATCCTGACTGGGGTCAAAAAATACAATAATAATGCATATTGTGCRTATTTAACATGTACCTCTGAGCACYGAAGACCAGGTGGTGGCAGAGGGGACCTCTGTGAGCTGGTTGTGGCATGCTGGAGCTGGAGGTAAGGAGGCTCTTTTCTGGTGTGGTCCAGGAGTTGGTAAGTGAAGGACAGGGTGTGAGGAAATGCTAGTGAAGCAACCGAGGCCCCGCTGAGGACAGTGGCACAAAGCAGCAGCTTCTCAGCTCAAATAAGTCTTACCTGGGTTTTCACACAGGGCTGCCTATAGACCCTTTTTTGACTCTCGCTGTTCAAGAAAAGAGGACTTGTGCTACCTTTTAAATGGGCAAGTTACATGCAGGAAGCTCCCAACTTGTCAGTTGCTGACTTTTTCATACCCAGAACTCTGCAAGTGCCTAGTAAAGTTGGTATGTATAGTAAATCTGCCATGGCTATGAAACCTGATTCCTTGAGTGAAGGAGAGCATTTATTGAATTGTGTCTTTTTTTGTTCTACTGATAAACGAATCTGGCAGGAGAAACTAGGACCTCCATTTGGGATCGTTTGTTGGAGGGTTTTCTGGGGTAACAGAAGTATTGAGCTGGGGGAGCTGTCGTCATCTAGTTCAGTCCTCTGATCTGGAGCAGGATGCAGCCTTTCCAAAGCACCCCGATGGATGTTTTTGTAACCAGTTGTAGAGAGTGCCCACAGATGTCTCTGGTCCACCTAATGTCTACTCAGGATTTTCTAATAATTTAACTTAAATGATATTTTCAGCAAATGAGATGGATTTTGTTGTCCATGACCACTTACAGAAAGAAAAGCAAAAACCTGTAACCCTCTCCTATAAAACGTTATTCTGTGTATTGAATTGTTATTAATGTCTCCTATAGATTTTCTCTTTTTAGTGAAAGTGACTGCATATCCTTCAGCTTTTTCTAACAGGAGGTGCCTGAACATCTTATCAGTCTTCTTGTAAGCTTGTGGACTGTCTCCAATCTTTTTTCATTTCTGGTCCCCAAAACTGGATATTTCAACTGAGCTCTTATAAATGCAACATAAAACAGTGCAATTACTTCCTATTTTATTATATATKATGCTTCTGTTAATATATTTCCAGAATTGACTTTGTCTTTTTTGTAATAACACTGCATTGGTGGCACTCATTCACTTCAACCTACTACTTTTGGTRCATTTTCAGCTTTGTTTCTGCCTCTATGCCTCTGTCTCATATGTGGTATTGTTCTATCTTTTACACTTTTTGCTGTCTGTCCAGTCTGAGAATGTCTTTGCATCTCTCTCCAAATTACAGGTCTCTGAAGATACTGAAAATCTAATCTCTCTTGCACTACTCAAGTTGTTAATGAAAATATTGAAATTATGCCCCTTCACCCTCCAGGAGAGGTGCTCAGTTGAATACTGGTTGCTACTCTTTGAAGGTAGGTTTCCACATTAGTACGTTTCCTTTGAGGTTGTTATGTGCAGCAGTGTCAAAAGCTTTCTCACATCTTGACCACCCTCCACAATTTCTCAACACCTCTCTTGAAGTGGGTGGCCAAAGCTGGACATTGTACTCCAGGTGCAGCTTTGCCCGTGCTGAGTAAAAGGGGACAATAACCTCCTTAGTCTTCTGGCCATGCTCCTCTGCCTTGTTTGCAATGAGAGCACACCGTTCCCTTGCTGGCCCTCATTCAGGTTGCCATCCACCAAAGCCCCAGGCCCCTTTCAGCAGCTGCACTCTGTAGCCTGTCACCTCTGGCCAGGCAGACATGTGGGGTTATCCTGCCCCCGCTATACAACTTCATGCTTCTCCTTGCTGAACTTTATGGGGCTCCTGTTGGTCCAGTCCTTGAGTTTCTCATGGTGCCTCTGGACTGAAGCTCATGTCCCTCTAGTTTCGTGTAACTGGAAAATTCGCTGAGGGTTCATTCTGTGTCGTCACTGAGATTCATGCGGAAGACGCTGGATAAAATTGGCCCCAGTATCAAAGCCTGGGGTTCTCCACTTGTTACCAGCTGCTAGCTGGGCATTGAGCCATGGATAACTATCCTTCGAACTCAGCTGTCCAGCCAGTTTTCAACCCATCTAATAGTCAGTTCTTCTAGCCCATATTTTCCCAGCTTCCAGGTGAAAATACCATGTCCTCTAAAGTCAGGGTGTATTACATCTGCTGCTCTCTCTTTGTCCACGTAGCCAGTCATTTTGTCATAAAAGGCCATCAGATTGGTCAGGCAGAGATGTCTTCCTCCAGTCTCCAACCCACAYAGACTTATCCATTTTCTTCCCTCATTTAGTTGTCTGTGGTTATCATGATATCATGATTGCAACCTGTTCTGTCCTCTTTTCTTCTTTATCTAGTTAGAATCAATAGACTTAAAGAACAAGAGACTTTATTCTTACTTCATCATACAGCTTCACAGTGTCAGGTATTTTGAAGTGTCCTTAACGCTGGAGCATATTATACTTTCTGAGCATTAAAATTTTAGTTGCCTTGAGGTGACTTTAGACACCTGCATCTGAGAATGTGATTCCCAGCCACACTGCTAATCCGTGCATGTGCTCTTACATGCTTGAAAGTCTGCTTTTGTGCATACTCAGAAATGCTTCTGTCCTCTTCTGGCAGCTTGTTGTCTCTCTCATGCCAAGGCTATCAGAAAGATATCTTCTGTCTAAGGCCCTTGAGCAGATGGGATCAAAACTTGCCTAGCAAACTCTGACAGGAGACACACGCAAAGCACAGAAACCATGGCCTTTTTATCTAAAAATGGCTAGGATAGGAAAGAAGAAATAATGGTCATGTCCATGGTGGCATGGGTAACAGGCTTACTGTGAGCTGATGGATCAGGGTCAGAGGGGAAGCCAGAACAGGGGAATGTCATGGTGGTCCCTGATCAAGGAGAGACTCAAAGATTTCTTTAAACAACTGAAAGTATTTCAAATTCTTTCTGACTCTCATGGRGGACTTTAACCATGCCAGTATCTACTGAGAGGACAGTGTGATGGGACACAAGCAATCCAGATTTCTGGAGTGCATGGAAGACAATTTTTTGATGCAAGTGCTGAACAAACTAACTAGGGTAGATGCTTTGCTGGACTCCTGAATGAGAATGAACTGTCAGTCAATAGCAGCCTTGACTGCAGGAGCTGTCAGATGCTGGAGTTTATGATCCTGAAGGCAGTGAGGAAGGCAAGGACACAAGACTTCAGCTGGTAGGCAGGACTGATCCCATGTTAGACTGCCCCTGAAGGTAAGGGAGCTCATAAGGGCTGGTCAGACTTCAGTGACAACCTGTTCAAAATGCAAGAAAATCATCTGAAGGGCAGAAGAACAGGCAGGCATGGCAGGAGGCYAGCTTGCTGAACAGGAAACTCTTGGTTTAACTCAAACACAAAAAGGAACCATACAGGAAATGGAAGCAGGAATGGGCTACCAAGGAGGAGTAGAGAAATATTACCTGGGCATGTAAGGACAGAATGAGGAAGGTCAAAGCMTGGCAGGAGTCAAAACTAGTGAGGGACCTGGAGGGCAACCACAAAGGTTTCAACACTTTTATCAGCAACATAAGACCAACCAGGGAAAATGTGGGTCTACTACTGAGTGGTGGCCTTTGCTTGCAGGACATGGGTAAGGCTGAAATGTTCAATACTTTCTTTGCCTCAGGCTTTACAGTCAGTCTGCTCTCAGGCCTCCTGGTCATCTCCTTGTGTCTAGAAGCAAAACCTGTGGGAGAGAGGTGTTGTTACAGGCAGTAGAGGATGSAGTTAGGGTCTATTTAAATAAGCTGGTCCATGGGACCAGACAGGACACACTGGAGGCTGGTGAGGGAGCTGAATAGTGTCATCATGAAGCTGTTGTCTGTCATCATTGAAAGGTTGTGGTGGCTGGAGGAGGTTCCTGATGCCTGGAGAAAGGCAAATGTTGCAGCCGTCATCAGAAAGGGTAAGAGCGAGGAACTGCAGGCCCATCAACCTCACGCTAGTCTCCAGGAAAGTGATGGTGCTGGTTCTCATTGAAGGTATTTCAAGGCACCTAAGGACCTAGCCAGAATGGACTGATCAGGAGCAAATCACACCTGACATACCTGATTGGCTTTCTGTTTTGAGATGACCGGCAGTTTGGATGAGGGGAGAGCAGTGGTCGTCTTTTACCTTTAAATTAATAAGGCTTTTGACATAGTGTCCCATGATATCCTGGTAGCCAGCTGGAGGAGAAATGGACCCTATAGGCAGACTGCCTGGACTGTAGAGCTCAAAGAATAGTGCTCAGTAGATCAGAGCCTAACTGGTGCTTGGTTAAAAGTGGCGTTTTACAGATATTGTGTAACATTTTAATCAGCAACCTGGGTGATTGCATGGAGTGCATGCTCAGCAGGTTTGTAGGTGATACCATTTTGCAGGGGAATGACTGGACAGCAGGGCTGCCCTTTAGASGGACTTCTGCAATCTGGAGGAAGGGGTGGGCAAGAACAAAAGCAAAGTCCCAGCGCCGGGCTGGGATAACCCCATGCACCAGTACAGGTTGGGGATGTGACTCCCTCGGGGCAGCTCTGCCAAAAAAGGCCCTGGGTGCTGTTTTAGAAGATGCTCGATGGGGTCAGCAGTGTGCCCTGGCAGCAAAGGTGGCCAACCGCCTCCAGGGCTGTGCTGGCACGGGTGCAGCCAGCGGGTCCAGGGAAGGGGGTTCCTCCCTTCCACTTGGCTTTTGAGGGTCTCTCTGAGGGGGCTGTGCCCAACTGTGGGCCCCAGGACGAGAGAGAGACTGACCAACAGGAGGGAGCCCAGGAAGGGCCACCGAGGTGATCATAGCGCAGGAGGAGAGGCTGAGGAGCTGGGTTTGTTCATCCTGGAGGAGAGACGGCTGAGCTGGGCCTYRRTGRAGGCTTTGCTGCCTGAGGAGAGCTGGATGGGTTGGCAGAGCCAGGCTCTTCTCAGAGGAGCTCAGCAACAGGACAAGAGCAATGGACACAAGTTGCATGAAGGGAAATGCTGACTGGAGACAATGGAAGAAAATCTTCCCCATGCAGGTGGTCAAACACTGGAAGAGGTTGTCCAGAGCAGTGGTGCGTCCTGCCTCCGTGGGGGTATTCAAGCCTTGGCTGGATGAAGCCATGAGCAACCTGATGTAGAGCAGTAGTTAGCCCTGCTCTGAGGAGGCAGATGGACAAGGTGGTCTYCTGAGGTCCCTTCCAACCTGAATTAGACTGTGTGATTGAATGATTTTCCCAGTGGTTAGAAAACTTGTCCAGGAACCAGGGAGCAGAGGTCTATTTGTCCTTAGCTGGAGTGCCAACAGCACCCTGCTTGCTAAATATGCCATCTGTCTGCACGTGCCTCTGTGGTAGAGACATCCTCCACCTTGGTTTAAATAAGTAGATATTAACTGGGCCAGAGAGCAAATCTAGGCCTGAAGCTGACTTTCTAGCTCAGTGATTAGGGCATGAACCTAAGAGAAGAGAGACCTGGATTTCTATCTGTGCTCCAGGGAGAGCTTATATATTTTAGCCTATGGCTTTTTTTCAAACACCACAATGTATGTGTGTCCCTGTGTGGTTCTAGTCCTAGTTTACTAATCTAATCAAGAAATCAGATCCTCGACAGGCATGAAACTGAAGGTACTGCTATACTACCAGGGAAATTTTCATTTATGCTTTTTCTTAGCATCCTGCCACCTCCATGACCAGCTCTTTCTGTTTAAAAACCTTGAAACAATTCACTTTTACTTAGTTTTTACTGCTTTTCTAGTTGTAAGTGGAAAATTATATATTTTACTTACAACTGCTGACAGCTATTTTTTCCCCTCGCTCTGTACTCTTTCCTCACCTGTAGCAGTTTGTAAACCAAATCAAGACAGTTCCTCCTTTTTTTGGAAGTGCCTGGATAGAGACTGCAAAGGTCAGGACAAGAAAAAACCAATGTGTTAGAGGTTGCTGAACCCAGCAGCCCACTAGAGCCAGTTCCACCATCAGCAAGGCTGAGCAAGTGTTCCCAATAGGCACATGAGTCCACACATTTACATATATATGTATGTGTGTATATACATATGTATATATTCTTTCTGACTGCGCTAAATAAACTGAGTGGATGGCCACTCGGTTCAGCACAGTCAGAAAGTAGTGACTTTACCAGCACTCGGGTAAACACAGTGCTCATACACACATGGACAGCATGATGGACAAATCCTGCTCCCAGTCCTGCATACACTCCCTCTATATAGTAGTATGCATATACACACAATGTCTGTATAATATATATCTATACACACATAACACAGACCTCCTATATCTGGCCTTAGTCAGTCAGTGTATCCTGTAGTTGGCCCCAGATCCCCTGATCTCCTCAGTTTGTGTCACCTAGACCTATGAAGCTTGGAGGTTCGTGGCCCCACTGCAGCTGCTGTTAGTCAGACTTCTTTACATTAAACACACACACACGSACATATGCACAGGCACGTGTGCACGCACACACACTGGAGCACTCCAGCAGCTGGCCTTACACAATCCATCCCATAGCTGGCCCCTGATCCCATTAACGGTTCAACTTACCTTACCGTTAGCCTGAGAATTACTACTTCGTATTGCCCATAGCTATATACATTGTTAGTAAATTAAAGGCGAGGTTTCTCAAAGTCAGAGATTAATGATAAGAAACTTGCTGTCACTGTTTTCTTCAACAGGAGCTGGGCGTTAAACTGTTATCCAAACCCTGTTTATCTACAGATGTAGCTATGAAATGAACAGTTGTAAGCGTGGCATGCTTGAGCATCCTATAGAATTAGGACGGAAACTTCACAGAACTGATACATGGTTTATTTGCAATTAAGAATGCAAAGCACTGTGTCACTTAGCTGCGCTGACCCACATGTGAGGGTCTGTACGTGCAGCACTTTTTACCGATCCTTTTGTGGAAGGTGGAGGAGGAGGAGCAGCTCAACTGGGTTAAGCACAGTAGATGGTATAGATAGGAGCTTCTGGCTACCCTGCTGCTCTTGCAGTTGATTAGCTGTTTTCAGTAATTATGCATTTCCATCAGGGGTGCARTGGTTATCACCTCTGGTAATGAGATTACTCCCATTTCATACAAGTGTAATGTTCTGCCGGTTCCCTTTTGGCACTTTACACGTTTCCTTGACTCACGCTCTCAACGCTTGCCGAGGTTGCTCACCATATTGTCTCCTATGGACTCACCGAACCGTGCAAATGGGTTCCCCAGCATTTGTCAGTCTCGTGGAAGCAACCTATAGGCATGCCAAGGTAGCCTCACAGCACGTACAGTAAAGAGCTTGCTTTGCAGTAACCGCAGTGAACTAGTTCAATTTTTTTGTTGCCTTTTTTTCAAGTGGCTGCGGTAGGCTGTCACAGAATGGGAATGACATGTTTTTCACTTATGTGAGGCATCTCCGTAACCCATGACATAGCATCCCAAAACCCTCAAAACAGGATTTGCATCCCATTCACCACAGAAGGAAAACTGGATAAGGCACTATCCTTTCATTAACATATTGAAAAACTTGCAAACTTTGCTGGGATTCCCTAAATGCAGAGTACTCGTTCCCCAAAGCACTGTTAAAAATSGTTATTGCCAATTATAGGACAAGCCAGAGAAGTGGATGCTGGTGTTGCATCTGACTTATACAAATAAATTGTCTGTTCTTCTGATGCTGAGTAATTACCCTGGAAATTTCTTAAACGGCAGGAAAAAGAGGTACCCCAGTAAAGGACAAATAAATCATTGAAGAAGATACAAAATTGTAATCCATGCTTCTGGAGCTTAACAAAGAGGAAAGAGTACGCAGTGAAACATTACACTGCAAGGAGCTGCAGATTCCAGGCATTCCTTTTGATGGAGCCTCTGAAGGAAGGATAGAGGCTGTGTACCCCTTTTGAGACAGCTTTACAGGTCACAGATCTGGCCTAAACAAAAGTATTTTTTTCTAAACTACTCCTTTCATTTTCCTCCTCCTCATGTCAGGACTCCAGCAGAGTTTTGTAAGCAGTCCGAGGGCCATCCTGGCAGCATCTACCTCCCTGCCTCGGGGGACTGATTCCAGGTCATAGATCAGAGGGAAGGTATACTTCATAGAGTGCCTTGGTGCTAGCACACCTCCTTTCATAGTGTTTTTTTTTTCCTTCCAGAGTGTGGCATGAAAAGGGCAACACTCTAGGCTACCAATCAACCACCTCCTTAAAATAAACCCCATCATCACAGTATCTTTCATGTAGACATCCCAGGGAGTAAGCTGCGTGGTGCAAAGAAGGGCATCTGGTTTTCACCCTGTTCTGGAAATTGAGTGAGTACATAAATGCGGTTTTTGCCAAGAAATATAAATGCAAGTGCTTGAGCAGCAGCCTTGGAGCACAGAGATATCCTTGACTCTCCGTGTGGTTCCAGGAGCCATGTGACAAGTTCCTTTAATGCATTTTCCCATTGAAATTGATCCAAGATCCCAAAAGATAAGCTATGAAATTCCMCTTATATGTGAAGCTGCCAGATTTCCAAAGGGAAAGACTCTGGTCAGAAGACCAGAAAACAATGCTACCTCTGCAGAAAACCTCTCCTATCACTTTGGAAAAAGGTCTTCATCCTGAAGGTGCTGCTAAAACCAAGCGCTGCCGAGCAATCGTGTTTAGGGGGAAAGAGATTAAAGGTACCTTCTTTAGGAACGGGAGGGCCCGAGCCTCCCATGCCAAGAGCAGGCACAAAGGAGCTGTCAGACGAAGCCTGCCGCTCAAGGGAACGGTTTCCTCCCTTCCTGCTTTCCCATATATCCTTTCTTGCCCAAGGCCCTTGTTTTCAACGTGCTAAAATGAGACAGGGTGGTGCTCAATCCAGTTGCTTTCTTTGGGCTTTAGAGAGTCAGGCTTTTGGAGGCCGGGCACCAGCTGTGAAGTTAAATTGATAAGATCTACATTTCAACAGAATAAGACATATAATTCACCCTTGAAAAGTCAGAAGCCTTATTTCTGAGAAACTACTACTTAAGAGAAGATTTGACTATACTCTTTAATTCAATCTAATCTACCCAGTCTAATTATATGCTCATTTCTACTCTAGTTTAGAAGAACGGTAATAGAAAAAATCGTACAAAATTTGGGATCTTTTTCAGCATTGCATGAGGTCACTAAGCTTGGGTCATGTAAGTGCTGTGAAGGCAACACCATGGAGTTTTCATTGAAAGGGTTTGATAAGGAACTTACATTGTTGCAGAGGGAAACGCACTCGGAAAATCTCTCTATTGAACTTGTTACTTCATGTAAAGCCGTAGCTGCAATAATAAGAAAAAAATCACATCTAATTTCCTGGAAAAGTGGGAAGTGGAGAGAATATATTTTAATAGCAGTCATATTATTAACTCTTTGAGATTCCAGTATATTTCAGTGATCTTTAAACACAGCTGTACAGTACAAGTGCCAGTGCTGGCACGAGGAGCATCTGAGAAAGTTCCCCGTTGTGCCAAGACTGTGACATTGCGTTCTGCTGGAGATCTCTTTGGCTCCGTTTCATGCATACCTAGCAGATTTAGCAGATTGTGAAAATGAATGTTTTCCATTCTCATGGCTGATTTTTGCATGCATCTGTTCACTCATCTAAACCTTAGTTACATGCTGCTATGAGAATGAAAGGCTATAATTTTTTCCTTGGAAATTGGGATTGTTTCGTGCACCACAATTTCTGCTTAAGGATCCTGCACAGAAATTGTGAAACACTTGTCTTACTAATGTCTTAGAAAAAATCGTAGCTACAGGGATGTATTTTTCTCTCCTTCTGCACGCATATCTGGGCTTCATGTTGTAGGAATTAGGTGCATAAATCAAGAGCAAAGTACTCCCCCTAGAATGGAAAATACCTGTTGGCAGGTACCAAAAGATAAATATTTAAACATGGCACTTGCATATGACATTAATAAACCCACACTGATTATGTCACAAATTCTGTATTGTAATTCATGGTCCTTACTTCATATACCAGGTTGCAAGTTACTGTGAGTGCACAGAGTTTGCCAAATTGTTTGAATATTGTAGCTGTGCTATATTACAGGGCTTACACAGGCATTTATATGCTGAATATTCCTCTCTTTATTTTTTGGAAAAAAAATGGCTTGGCAATTAGCTTGATACAATGATCTTGAATAGGGTCATGAAAGAAAACTGATGTATGTGACACTTCAGAATTAACAATGTTTACACTCTCACTTTTTAAAAATTGCATTTCTGGCATGTTAGCTTTTTATGCTGTAATTTCACTGTAAGTGTTTACCATTCTAAATATCCTTTAATATTAATTTTTTCCACGAAGGAGGGGTTTAAATGGCTTAACCACATTCTCATAAGAGATCTAGGCGAAGACAAAGGCTGAGATTCAAATGACTCTCAGCCCACCCAACCCCTGCAATGTTTCCAGGAAATAGCACAAGTCTGTTGTTTTTTTTCAAAATTATTTGTGCTCTGCAGATTTGTATTCCCTTTGTTGCAGTGATGTGCTTTTCTGAGCCTTGTCCCTGTGCCACCAAAATTAACATGCACCATCTAAAAGGTAAAGACAAGGATACAAAGGCAAAAAAGCCATCAGCAGAAGCATTGTGCCCCACAGTACTCTTAAAACACTTGCTTCTTGTGCATCCAAAGCACCCATTAAACCTTTATATCACTCTTCAGAGACTGTCATTTCTTTTTCCACAGCATAAAGTTTACTGGTTCTTCTCTTTTCTAAGGCACCCTCTTTGCTGAGTAGTCACACAAAAGGAACAGAGCTAAAAAGTGAGTCACATTAGTCATGCTGCGTAAGGTCCAGTGAAGTGGATTTCCAATTATTGCTAATTTATTCAAGGGTAAATTGTTGCACTGTGAGGGGGCTAGCAGTAGGGGTGGGTGCAGAGCCACGCCGGCCCAGCGGGCGCCCGGCAGGGCACATCATGCAAAGGCTGTCATGGTTGCTGCATCTCCTGGGGGCTGGCTTCAAAATGCACTCACGCACGTGCAGGGTTCACTCCACCGTCTCGCAGAAGGAAGAAAGAAAGGTTAGGGTTCATTGCCCCCCTGCTCCTCCGCGCGCTCTCTGGGGACCCCAGTTGCACGCGGGAGCTGAGCTAGACCTGAGCGTTCCCAGTCAGAGGAATGTCGGGTCTGCCCTTGTGGCTGGGTCCTACTGGGGGCTGGAGCCTGATGCTTCCCGTATGAGGACAGGGCAGTCCCCGCTCATCTGTTTCACCTGAACTGCATTTCCCTTCTGGTTTGGGGGTATTTTGTGGAGGGGAAAGAGAGCACCGTGACCCAAGGCTACCACGTAGCAATGCTGCAGGCAGCCTCCAGGGCCCCGAAAGGTCTCAGGGGGAGCCTCCACTGACACACATGTTTGGCTGTGCCCAGCCACAGAGACAACCGAGAAGGCTTGGCTGTCTGCAGCTGGGTGCTCTAACTGGCACTCTGTAGTCCAGGGAGCTCGTAGTCGAGCCCTTCCCTCCTGCCCTGTGCCCATACACAGTGTTGCTCCTTTAGCTTTATCGGCAGCATGACTTTCAAACTATTGTGCATCTGGCACTGCTCAGCTCTCCGTTATCTTCTCTCCAACATCCATGGCTTCAGTAAGGACATGTAGAAGAATTTGTATTTCATTTTCAAGACCCTGACCTCTGCAAGCTGGTACATATGCTAGCCGTGTTCTGGCAAGCCAGGGTAGGAAATGTCCCCACTCACCTCATGGAGCAACTAATCAACGCTTTTTTAATGCAACTGGAAAGCTTACATGTGTGGTCTTCTTAACTAGCATGACCAGAGCATTGGATAAAGACACTTTTGCAATTGATAGGTATATAACCTTGTGGCTGAGAACAGCTGGTTTGGTTTTAGTGGCAAGCAGTGTGTTTCTGGCTGGGCGATGTGGCTGACCATGGGAGCCAAGTCCATCTGGGCCCTTCCCCAAGGGCCAGTCTCCCTGCTATGACTAAAGGATATTTCCCCGTTGAGCTTGCCAGCCTTTCCCTGCAAAGGAGCTAGCTACTTACTTTTACATGCTGTGTCTTAGTGACACAGGTCCCTTTGGGGACCTTCTAAAAAGCTGAGGATATTTTTAACGGAGTTTAGACGCACTGCTTTAAAAGTCTCATTTAGCCCATCCAAACCTCTAAGTCAGAGACACTTAAAGTATTGTTTCGTAGCAATTTCCTCTGCTCAGTGATCAGGGTGGTACTCGCAGAGCCAGAAAGGCTGTATTTTCCTTCTGGGATAGGAAGAAATACAGTAGAACAGGTGGGGCTTGGTGCTTTACAGGTTGGAACTAATCCTGCTGTCTCTTGCACTACTAATTTAAAATTTGCATTCTGTTGAATTCAAAGGAAAATCAGAATACAACGTGTTTCTTCAAGGAAATGAAGTGTCCTTAGATTTTTAAGACCCCGCACTCTAGGTAATAAATATCTCCAGTAAGAATAACCAGTCTTATTTTTACCAATTCCTATTTAACTTACGATGCTTTGCAAAACTTTCCTGCACATTTCTAATATGTGTGTGCAAAACTGTTGTGGAATCACAGGTGCTGGGTTTGGGCAGAAGGTTGTAAAGTGTCTATATTTCTGAAGATTTTGTTAAACTGGAATGCTACTGTATTCTCCACTTATCTAATATTTTACATAATGGAGATGTAAGTTTGCTTGCCTTCCTCTTTTTTTGCCATTATATAATGTAAGAGCTGAGAAGCAATTAGAAATTGTGATTTTCTTTTGGCAACTAAAAACTGTTAAGAGTTGGAAAGTTATGTTTGTGGCATAGACTGCTAATAAAATTCGCCTCTTCCTGCCAAAATCAGAGAGTCCAATTTTCGACATCTCCCCGGTCTCTCTCTCTGCACGAGCCATTCGCACCGAACTGGCTGCACTTCTGGCTGTTTTGCTYGTGCACTCTGTCAAAAAATATTTTCTGCATCTCTAATTTCATCAAGATATGCTTGACTGCGAGCGTCAGCATCGCCGAGTGCTGGTGTTTAATTCAAAATTCGCTGCGTCTGTTCAGCAGCCGAACAACTGAAATATCAGTGAGGAACCAGACCACCGAGGTGCTGCGGTTTGTTGGCGTGTTTGTGCGATTAGATGGGAAGCATCACTCTTGTGTGACTGCCCGTGCTCAAGCAGTGCTCCATTGACAATATAGCATCCATTTCTAATATTCACATCAGCAAAGGGCTATATGTAAAAACTGCATTTAATTGTTGTGTTGCAGAGTTGTGTGCCATATTTTGAGAAGTAAAAAATACCCTTTTTGCTTCCCCCATTAGTCATAGTAACACGTTTTTAAATAGCAGTCTGCAGTGATAATTATCTCATATGTGCAATTTCTAAAGTATTTCTTACACTGAGATGCAGTCAGCAGCGTTAAGGCTTTAGTAGTCCTAAAGTCAGACGTGGGTAGGATGGCAAAGGTTGTAAAGAGCTAAGACTTGAAGAAAATAGATGGAAAAAATTTGGGGTGTTTGTCTGCCTCTTAAATATGGATTATTTTTAGGAACATCAGTCATTTTTGAAATGAAGCTGTATCATACCTGTTTGATGTGCTCTTGCTTTCACTGTTGATCGTGATCTACCTTGGACGTAATTATGGTACTGTGATTATCTCCTGCCCTGGCTATTTTATTGTCCTGCACAGATAGTTTTTCTTGAGCACTGGTATATCGGGAGAGGTAGATGCCCAGGATATTGATTAAGGCACTGTGCTTCTAACCGGGATTGCCTGTGGACATGGCTGTTGTACAGTGAGGGGACACGGGTTGGGAGCGGGCAGCTGCCTGGACCCTCGGAACCTTGGGGTACAGCTGGGCTGATGTGGCCCAGCGTAGAAAACAGGCCACTGAACTYGATTCACATTGTGTGTAAATCCAACCATTGCCGATCTTCCCTTGAATATATTTAGTGAGGGAATTGGGTTTAGTGGGTGATTGTTTTGAATGATGAGCTGTTCATTACATCTGTTTTCCTTGACTGATGATGTGAAATAATTGACAGATGAAATGTGAGAGGATAATTTCATGTTTCACACCAGTGACTCCATTTTATTTGGTACCGTTCTCACATGATTGGGAAAGACTAGCGTCATATGAATCCATTGCCCAACTGAATGGTGAATCAGCAGGTCAATGATGAGGTCATACCAAGACCTCCCGAAAAGCCCTTTGTTGTTGTTTTGGTTGGGTTGAGTTTTGTGTAGGCTTCTGAATAGGTTTCATGATGCAGCATGCAGTTTCAGTAYGTGTCCTTCGGTTCAGATTTATTCCTGGTTGGCACTGTCAAAGATTTTAACTCTCTGACAGCAACAATACTCGGTGGCAGACCCTTTTCTGGCAGGTTTAGCAGAGTTGCCAGTGGTTGATCAGACACGGACACTGGCCTGTGCTTTCAGCCCAGGGATAATATCTTTGTCTTGGGGCTGAACCGTGCTTGCATGAGCTTGTGTGATACCTTGTTAGGGAAAACAGGGCACCTGGGGTCTGCCTGCATCAGGCAAACCTAATAAATCATGAGATTTAATCAGAAAGGTAGGGCCAGACGCAGGCAAAACAAGACCTGTGGTAGGTTTTATCCTGGTAGACAGGCCTGAGATGTCCTTAACTACTTGCTTTGCTTCTCCAGTAGCTTCAGATGCCACTGGCTCATAGCAGAGGGCAGTCCTGTGTGCTATGAAATCAAATGACTGATCCAAACCACAGCAGGCACTCACGGTGGAAATGAGACCTTMGTTGCCGGGAGCGGCTCCCCGGTGCGGTCACCAGTGCTCATGCACTGGGGCCAAGGAGAGGAGTTTGCAGAGCAAAGCGAAGGTGCAGAAATCCTTCCCCTTTCTCCATTACAGATTGGAAATTAATGTTTGTGTTGTAATCCTAAAGTTGTGCGGAGGTCTATAAAATAGAGTCTGTCCCACGTTTGTCTGGTTACACTTGACACTGAAAAGATAGCAGCATTTCCTCCTGCTGCCCCCACAATGGGAGAGGGTAGGGGGCTTGCAGCACGACTGCTAACATGAGCATAACATTGGCGACAGCATCCTGGCATTCGGAGGGCTAATCCTTTCCGTATTTCTGAGGTGCCTGTCAGTAGGGTTTTCTGATGGACCGATGCTCTGGGAATAGAGCCGATTTCTAACTTACAGAGGGCTCCGCACGATACCCCCCTCGCAAACTCCTAGCACAAGATAAATAATTGTTTTGCACTTCTGCTTCCTATCAATGGTACTATTCTTGTGACCATTCCTAGCTCCGGTGCTCGGTCTCCCAGCCAGCAGGTGCGGGAAGCTCAGCGAGGGTGGTCCAGGCTCGGCACGCTCTGCGAGAGCGTACCCTGTGTTTCTCAATAACAGCCTCTCCAACCGGCGGATGAGCCCCAGAGGGAGTCCTAGACAGTCCTGCGCTGGGCAGAAGAAGTTGGCAGTGACACAGGGCCTCAAAGATGGAGTTTACAAAGCCGGGAAAAAGTCCCCTCCTGTGGCGCAATGCTCCGTGCCAAGGCCATCATCCTTCCAGCCAAGGCGGGCTGGATGGGTCTCCTGTAAGACCCTGTCAGCCCCTTTCATTAGGCAGCCGGAGGGGCTGCCACCAACTGATGCACGGCACCTCCGTCCACCCCACGCTCACTCCCCGCCAGCCGGGGGAACAAGAGGCTGGGCTTAGAAATGAAACCCCAGGTTTTCTGCATGACTGTGCAGGGCGTATTAGCATTAACCCCCCCCCCCTTTTTTTTTTTTTAAATAAATATTTTCTATTTGGTTTTTCCCAGCATCGGTGGTTTTGTTCTCTCCCCCCCGTCCCCGTCTCTCCCCCCCCCACCAGAGGCGTGGGTATGCGGGGGATTGTTCTGCGCAGAGCAGAGGCCTGGTTGTGGGTTTGGGGGTTTTGTCCGTCTCATTACAGCGAATGCATCACCTGCGTGACTCAGTCATTCTTCAGCTGCCTGGGGAGAGAGGCCTTCAAGAGCAGTTGCAACAATAATCCTGTCTCATTACGGCACATGGCACTGCCGCTGTGAAAGTAGGCAAGCTAGCAGATCTCCTTCTTAGAAAATACCAGTCTAGCCGTGCGGAAAAACTACCTTCTATTACTGGGTAGTCAATGCTATATTGTGGACTTTTGTAGATGGGGTAATTTAAATCACAGTAATTAAAATGAAAAAGTGATGCCAGGACAGTGCAATACCATTTTCCTTCATCTAGTACCTATAATGGAARAAGAAATTACAAAAACCTCTGTTGATAAAAAAAAATAAAATCAAAACAGATTCTGCAGCCCAGGGCAAGATTAAATATTTGTGAAAAGCAGATGTGCAAACCCCTCATATTTCTCTGCATTTGTCCGATGATTTTTTCCCCTGCATTTGGGGAAAGATGCTCAAACTGGATGCATTCAGTGGGCCCTACTTTAAGTCACTAGCTTGGTTTGCCACTGTCACAGTCTGCCATGCTCTTCCAAACCACAGCCTGTTCTTTGGAGTTTCATTCATGCCTACGCTTCTTCTGGTGAACATCCACCCTTCAAGTACAAGGGCTGGAATAGGTTTAGGTAAAGGTTTAGTAAGTCCCCTCTGTAAAGAAGAGCTGTGAACTGTCATTGGAGGCTCTTCCTATAAATCCATCTCTCCCTATAAATCCCTCTATAAATCCATCTAGGACCACTGAGAGCCATACCACCCTATTATAGCCTTTGTCCTGCTACAGCCACCATCATGGGGCAGTGTAAAGCTGCTCCCCTCTGCCCACCCTGCGGCCTCGGCTTCCCCGGCGGCTTTCCCCTTTGCCCGCTGCCAGGCAAGGAGGAGCTCCCTGGGGCTGTGCGGGGTCCTCCATATGGGGTCCTCCCCGAGCCAGAGTTCAGCTCACTCCCGCTCCCGAGCCGGGGCCAGAACGGCACTGTCGTATTTTAGAGGATTCGCTGCGGGAACCTCCTCCCGAACAGCAGATGTCCTTGCCAAAGAAGGGTAGTCAAGCTTATGTTTTCTGTAAGAAAGATGTTTCCTGAATGATTAGATTTTTTTCTCTGACTCTCTGTATTAAAATATTTTTAAAAAGGAGAAAGTATTACTTTGCGCATGTGGCTGTGTAGTTTAAATATAATTAAAGGGAAACTAGTCTTTTTTTCTTCCGCTAAAGAGTTGCATTTATACATTTTAATACGAAGATATGCTCAGTAGGGAGCAGGAGCCTATCATTGGCTCCTACTGCAGGCAACACAAACTGCAAATCTAAAAGAAAGGGCTACAGCACAGAAAGGAGGAAGTGAATTTTAGATGCAGAGGGAGAATACAAGTATTTAGACCATATCTGTAGCTATAAAGCTAGAGATAAAAGGCTTTTTCCTTTATATATTCTTTTTATTGTTTTTTATAGTGCAGTACAATACAAACATTACAACCTGGCTGACTCCTGTAGAGATGCCAGGCACTAGCATCGTGTCCAAAAATTAGCTTTATACATATGCTAAATTAAAGATTGGCAGCCGCAGCAGCACAAATCCCATATTGGCAGCAGTTTGCAAATCCCACATTGGCAGTCTTCTCCACATGAAAGAAGAGAGGAAATACAAAGGGCAAAAAGCCCAAGAGACTTTCTCTAGCGAATAGCAGCGAGTGGAACATAGAAACTATCTGCAGGGAAAAAAACCCTCCAAATTACTGAAGATAAAAGAATAAAGCTGAATCTGTGACAAGCTCAAACAAGGGCCCATTTACACCTTTTGGAGAAAGAGCCATTAGTAAGCAAACATTATTTTGGTGGGAGGGGTGGGAGTCCAGTGCTGGGCAGAGGACAGCACTAGCCCCCGTGGGCTAGTGTATTTTTTGTATATTTTCATCTATCTGCAGAAGAAAAAATTTTTAATTGTATTTTTTATGAACCAATCAAAATTGTCATTGCTTTTAATTCATTAATCTGAACGTCCGCATTTTCATGTTACTTCTGTTTATAACTGCATTCAGGGTGCGTTTTACAACAACTAGTTTCTCTTACATGTGTGGTTGGCAGCAGTTCCTTCTCGGTCTGCCCAGTCGGGATGGATTACTTAGCTCCTTCAACCTCCCCAGCTATGTTATTTTGGCTGGCGTTGCTTCCTTCTTGAGAAGTTACTGCATCTGGTAATTTACCATGAGCATTAAATCCTTCCAATGCTTTGACTTGCCTGGATTTTAGAAGTCACGCATCCTGTTTTCAGGATAGGTACCTGGTCTTGAACCAAGATGTGCAGTGATAAGTGGCTGTGTGAAGATAAAAGAAAAGGAAGAGCCATAAGTTAAGAGAGATCACCTAATAGTTCTAATGCTTGGCTGTATGAAAAGGTGGGTCCCAAGATGGATGTGCAGAGAAGTAGAATTTGAATTTTTCCAGAGCTTTTGGTTTTGTTTAGTCTTTAAGTCCCGATAAGCACTGAAGTATTTCATGATCTTCCAAACCCAAATCTTTGGTCTAGAACAAGACATGATTTTTTTTTCCTTCCCCAGAAAGGAATTTGCAGTGAATCAAAGAGCAGCAAACGATAGAGGTTTAATTCCTTTCCATCTGCGTGCCACCTGCCAGGCCTCACCATTCCTGTAGCTAACTCCTTCCCAAGCCAACCCGTCCCAGGCCAGCACTGCAGGATCTAATGCACTGCTCAGTCAGTGGATATGGCTCTGGATCAGGCACCTCCGCTGAGCAGGGCAGGGCACGTGGGACCGTGTTTTTGCCAGCGTGGGACATGGGTCTGGTGCACGGCATCCCCTGCCCCGTTGCATTTGGCTTGCCCACCCCCTGCAGCGTGGGGCACTGGCCACCACTTCAGATAACCTGCCAAAGAAATTCTGTGCCATTTTCAGGATGCCATTTGCTTTTCACAAGCCACAGAAGCACGTGATGGGGGACAGCAAAGACCCTACAAGTGGGAGCAGGGCTGTGCTCGGAGTCCCCAGCCTCAAGTACCATCTCCTATGCCGTCCATACCATGCACAGGGAGAGGCTGCAGGTGGAGCTGGGCTTACAGAGCACTCCGGTGTCTGTCCTGCAGAAGGTGACAAGGACAGGAGGTCCAGCAGCAGCACAGTGAGGGCTCAGCAGCAGAGCAAGAGCTGCAGGATGGGAAGGACTACGTTCATAGCTGATGAACCCCCTTGCAAAGGGGGAACAAAAACACTGCCATGGCCACCTGGAAGCTGGTGATTGGTCAGCTTTCTCTGCTACGCTACCAAACATTCAGGGCTGCAAAGTGAAACCCAGCAAAGCTCTTGGCCCTCACTTGCTGCAGGTGATGGACACATGGGTTGTCAAAGCAGTCTTTGCTTGCATTGGGCTTTCCAGCTGCATCAAGAGGTGGGATCTAAAGGCTGGACATGGGATTTTGAGGAGGAGAAAGTGTTGTTCCTGTATTATTCATTAGCTGACCTCTGCTAATCATGTCCTGGACAAAGGCCCTTACGTTTTCCACTGAGGCACCCACTGAAGCCTGGCTGTGCTCCATGCTCATGGTGGCTTTCTCTGCCAAGTCTGATTTTGCACATTCACTCTGTTGAGTCTTCTCTCACCACTGCAGCCCTGGTTTTGTTCCCAGGCTTTCTCTAGAGCCTGTAGGACCAGCTGTGTCCTTGAGTTGTCTGGCTTTGGCTGCAGATGCCAAGATGCTTCAAACAAGAAAAATTATCAAGTGGCACGTTCCAAGCAAATCAAAAAGCAGCTCTGTTTCACACAATGCATAGTTAGGCTCTTTTCCCTCTCAATAGTGTGGAAATGAACATCAGTCCAAAAAGCAACAGAGCATATTCGTGAAAGAATCCAGTCAAGGACTATTAAACACAAAGACACTGCCTCTCGTTCCAGGGATCCCTGATCCAGTCTAGGTAGAAGGGGAAAGTTTCTTTCTTCATACTCCTGGGAACAGAGAATTTTTGACAGCTTCAGTGGAGGACGAATGGGTCAAGACCAGCTTCCAAAATATAAGAGAGTGAGGAGGGGGATCTTAGATTGACTTTTTGGTGATCACTCTGACCATTTGAAGGCAGCACACAGATCAGAGGATGTGACTTGGATCCATGCTCTTCTAGGCTGACAACTGCGCGTCTTCGCTTATGCCAAGCATACCCTTACTCTGTGATTGTATACTGTGCCTGTAGTGCATTATACCATAAGAGCAGAGATCTGTGCAGGTTTCTCTGGAAAAGCTTGCTGTGCTGGGAATCCCTTTTGTTATCTCAAGTTTAGGTTTGATTTTTATAAATCCTGATGCATTAGATGAAGTTCAGAGGATGATCTGTAATTATGTATGGGCTTTGCTGTATGAAATTCTTGGCTCTCACAAAATCAATACCATGCAATTCATGACCATCAATCCTAGGGAGGGCAAGCCCATAAGGAGAAAGGCCTTAGACCCTGGAAAATTTAGACCCTGTGCCAGGGCCAGGGCTGTTTGGGAGTATGCAAGGCTGAGACAGCTATGCAGGTGTGTGTATATGTGTGTGTGAGAGAACGGAGCTGCAAAAAGTTACCTTTTTGCCCAGTACTTCTCAGCATGCCCAGAAAAAACGTGAAACAAAGGGCCTCCAAATATTGCTTTCACATTGAGGGACATGGAAGTCAAGCCGATTTCTGGATATCTTGGGAAACCAATGCTTCAGAGAGGCTCCCTCCAGTCATCTCTTCTCCATCTAGGTGTGGTCATTAACCTCTTCTGGAAAGAACTGAGTTGTCCTCAGTCAAAGGATGACTGCTTCTTCAGGGAGCCTCCTGTTGCATTTGCAGTTGTGTCTGTGTCCTTGTTTGGATGCAGGCAAGCTCCTTGTAGTGCTGACCTTGAATTTCTGTCATTGCCCTTGAGCATTTCATAGGCTTAGCTCAGAGCTTTCGCTTGACTGTCTACTGCTCCAGTGTCCTAAAGTATCCACATGGCATGTGTATGGCAATGTCCTGAGCTCCCCCTGGTTGCCCCTGCATGGCTGCTGCCTTCACAACCCAAGCACATTCAGTGCCCTGACCAAATGCCGGTGTTCCCCGGGAATAGCACTATCAGCACGCAGTCGCCATTGTGTTTGGCCGGGGCCACCAGATCAGCCCCGACACTGTGCTACTGTTTGGTGTGGTTGACTTGGGCTGTGGTGTCTTGGGAGCAATCAAGTCACCTCAGGTGTTTTGCAGTGGGCAAAAAAAAGGTCAAAGTTAAGCCAACTTCCTCACGAATCACCATGGCTCTGCACATACGGGAGGGCAACCACATCCAAGGGACAACCAGGTAGCTTTGGAGGACTGGGAGTGGAAAGGGGATAAGAAGGGACCCATGAAAAGTCCATGGTTAGCTGAGGGAAGTCCAGTCATTTTTATGCAGGTCCACAGCCTCTGATCTGGGCTAAAGTTACCCTTCTGGAAAGTATGAACAGCCTTCACCTGGCAGAGGGACTGTGTCAGTGCTTTGCATCGTGTGGTCAAAATGATTTTAAAATCTTGGATTAGGTGCTTTAACCATGAGACACAGTTTCCCAATGACAAGGGCTTTATTTTTTGTAACTTCTTCATGGTACTTATCCCAAATGCTAGTGATACTTCTCTTTTACTGCGTTCAAGAACTTACCACTTTCAGTGGAGTGTTAACATGCATAAATTATTTGTACATGCCTTGCGTCTTAATCACAGTTAAGCCAAACAATACCTATTTCTCTCTTTTCATCTCTCTTTTTTACCTTGCTCCTTCTTGTTTCCATACAAACATATTTCTATTTATTATGGTTTTCTGATGACAAAGTGCCCAGAATTAAAAATAACTAAAGCCTGGCAGTACTGTTGTTGCAGAGCTGCACAGAGATGGAGGTGACACGATACAGCTCCATTGGCTGGTTTTTTACTACTGCACTGTCACACAGCACATCCCTTTCTCATTTGCCATCCCTGGTTAGCCACACTGCCGCTTCGGCTTTGTCTTTCTCACTGATGGTCCGTGGCTTTGAATTTTGTTTTTATCCTTAGCTCTTTTGTATTTAGGTCTCATCCTCTTGCACTGCTGTTGATTTTTTTCATGTTAGGGTCGCTAGAAAATTTTTATTGGGGTGATGTTCACATTTTCTTCAAGACCATCAGCATAGATGCAAATTAGAACAAAAAAGAAATTCCAAAATTAGAACAAAAAAGAAATTCCAACAGGAGTACCCTGGACACTTTTCTTAGCTCAATCTGATTATTTTACTGTTTATTTCAGCTTATGATCTGCTTAACAATCTTTTCCAGCAATGCACCTTTTTCCCCTTGAACATAAATTTTGAGCCCTCAGGTCTTAGAGGTAAAATATATAAATTGCACTGAAATGATGAGAAAGTCTCGAACAGTAAAATGCTGCTGTAATACGTAATTGTTTGAACTGTCCACCTAACTCCACTGCATTATTTTCCTTCTATTATATCACAACGGCATGAGCGCATATATCAAAAAGCTGAAACGAGTCAGAATCGTGACCGTCTACTCCTCCCCCATGTCCTGTCAGTTTCTTCATCCCAGATTAGTGTCTGTTGGCTTGGGAAGCAAAGAGGGAGCAGATGGACCACAAAATGAGATTCTGTAACCTTCTTACCCAATAGATCTGCTTTCTGCGTGTATTCAGACATATTTACTTACTGTAGTGACAATTATCAGTTTTATTTCTTTTAAGAAAACCAAACAACTTCAGCTCAGTATGAAAGAGAGCAAACTAAATTGTCTTCTGGCACTGTTACCATCCATATAATTTTAAATCAATTAGGAGTGATGTGGCCAGATTCCGATCTGCGTTATACCTGAATATGGCCATTAAATCCATAGATATGCTTAGGTATAAGGGGACAGACACAATATGTGCAGTCTGTGGACTCTAGATAACTTTTTTTTGTTTGTAACACAGGTCAGAAGAGCACAGTTGTTTATTTCCTGGGATATTTTGTTTGAATATACTATTTGGATGGCCAGATGAAGCATCTTTTTACTTGCAAATGAAGGGAGTTGGATACAAAAGTAACCAAATAATAATAACCACAAAGCTTCAAAAAGCATTAAATAAATAATTCAGTTTACTCAGAAACTTCCACGTTTCCTATGCCTCATTTGAGATGCACCCATTCACGGCACTGAGTGTATTTTAAATGAGGAGATAAATGTAGTTGGCTAGCGTTTGGTTAAGGTATAGCTGTGAATGAAAGCATCTCCCTGCTTTCAGCCATGCAACATGTCGGTATAGCCATACATTGAGCTCGTCCTGAAGATCCACTGTTGGTGTGATACTCTTATAGCAGCAAAGGTCTATAGTTAGACCTTTCATATTAGCAAAACATTGTGTGTCTCATCTGGGATAGGAGCCACCAGCCCCAAAAACACTGAGGTGAGACTGATCTTGCCTGTTGTAGCTCTCTAGGAGGAAGGTGCTTCGTCTCAACTAGCTGCCGAGGCTCCCTGCGTATTCCGCTGAGGGAGCTGGGTGCCTCCAAAGAACAAATCATCTCTATGCCTTACGCAGCTAGTCTAGGAGAAGATAAATCTCCTTCCAGATATACCGACATCTCACTATTGACTGTAAAAAGATCCTAGAAAAAAAAGCAGACATCTAACTTTTAGATGACTCAGGCTGGATGCAAGGAATCCAAATACGTTGTGGCAATATATTTGGCCAAATATATTGTGACAAGCTCCTGTACTAAAAAAAGTGCCTTCCCTCTCCTGCTGAGCAAATGGGACTTGTCCAACAAGTATACGGCACACATATGGCCACGCACTGGAAACACTGGGTATCTTCCTTAGGAGGAGAAAGGAATGTGTCAAACCTAGCGATTAGGACCTGGAGTTTTAAGAGTTTTAGGTAATGGGGAAAATAAAACCGAGAGGTAGAGACTTTGTGTACAAGAATTGCCTGGCTGCCTTATATGTGCGAGTGCATTGCCAAGAGCTGCAGGTGTTCAATCAGACTGCTTTTATTTGAGGTGCCTAACGTGGATTTCAAAACCACCACGTAGGCAACCCGGCTTGAAAATTGACCTTAATTTCTTCTAATTGCATGTCTTATTCTTCATTATTTTTCTTGTTAGAGACAGAATTTTGAAAGGTGATTCACTAGTGCAGCTATTTTTGACTCATCGCTGACTTTGTCTTACTTCTTGTTATTTAATGGGTTCCAGTGGCCATATGCTGCGGAGAATCCTGGAACAAAGTGAGTAAACTGGGAGGCATTGCTCGGAAGGATAAATTTCACAGTTGGAAACACACTTAATACTAAGCCCTCTAACCAGTTTTTCCAGAAATCGCAAGCTTGATTGCCATGATATCTGAACATGGCATTAGCTACTCTAATGAGGAAAATAATTGATATGCTATGGAAATTAGGTCTAATTAGATCTTGTTAAGATAAATATCTCAGTTCAGCTGAAAACTTGAAGAGATACATTTTGCAGCTTTTCAGATTATAAATATGACCCTTGTTCTTCACCCCCCCTCCACGTCTTGGGTTACTACTGGTAGAAGTGAATGTGAAAAGCCTCCTTATCAGAATTGCTGCAGTCTGTACCCACTTGACACAGAATAAGTGACAACGATGCTAGATGGTTTAAATCTTACATAGCTTAAAACCCATTTATTTTTTACATCAGCTTTAGACAGAGATCCTAATTTCAGAACCATGTAACAAAATATCTCCTGCCTATTCATTTTCTTCAGTTAAAGAAATACATTAATGTTTATATATTTTCAGATCCACAGCAAATAATGCTCTTTGATGCTCTTTAATGCTGTTTTCATTGACTTTAGAACAACATGTAYGCTGTATTATATCAATAACATTTCGATGGAGGGCAAATATTGAATGCAAGCTATAACAAAATCAAAGTTCCTTTGAAATTTTAAAGGAAAAAGAAGAAAAAAAGCCAAAAATATTTAAGGTGGGCCAGTATTTAGATCGGGAAGACGACTTATACCCAGATGTATACCTTGCAAGGTGCTGCCAAGCAATGGGCCAAACTCGCCTTCCCCCTTCACTAGTGGAGTTGCCATGGGACTCAAAGCAGGATGAAACCTTATTGGCAGTTGCCTCGTTTTCTTCCAGCTTGTACAAAACACAGATCCAAAATCTTTACTCTCTTGATGGGCTTGAGTTTCCAGCTTGTACACTGACACTTCTTCCGCAGTGCAAGAGAGAGGGGAATCAACGTTCTCGAATAATTTTAGTTTGATATTTTCTCTTTTTCACAGAATAAGCTATTTAAAGTGAACCCTTTAAAAGTCTGCCTTCAGAAATTAATTTTTCAGAGCCCCTGAGCTAATGACCTACAAGCCCTGAAACCACTGTATGCATCCTGGAACATCACAGGCCGTTTTAAAAACGTAACATGTTAAGGAGCCAATTTCCATTATTTGCTGCAATTCCTCTGCCGTCAGCCTGGCAGAGCTGGCAGCTTTGGCCAGCTGCTCCTGTTCCCTGCAGCCACCAGCTTGCCTTCTGGGGAGTGGGGTGTACTGGGGGGTGACTCTGCAGAGCAGTGGGGACAACTCCTTGGTGCGTCAGTGCTGCTGGGAGCCCAAAGGCATGAGGATAGCGCAGGGGACCAGCCTGGGCCGGGGGGATTTGTCCATGAGGACCACTGCTCCAGGAGGCAGGTTCACCAAGTGGTCCCTGCAAGGATGAGGGTCTGATGGCGGAAGGCACAAAAGCTTCTTCTAGGCAAAGCCAGTCCCTCTGGAAAAAAAAAAAATCCGTCTGTATGTCCTATTCTTGGCAAGTCTTGAACGAGGGGAAAGGTGAATGATCTGATGTTTGCAGTCATGGTTCCTGACAGCTTTTCAATGTCTCTGTGTCTTGATATATCTCTTGATACTTCTGTCCACTGACATTTTTCCTTACAAAAGGAGTGCGGGGGAAACYGTGGCAAGCTAGTGTATAATTTTCCTGGATGAAGGTGAATAATAAGTGAGTAAAACAAGATGACTCTTCCTATGACCTTTAAATATTAATAAATTAAATATCCATTTGCATTACTCATTTTCTATTATTAATGTATTTCTCTTCTTTTATTCTTGGTCTGTCTGGTCATTACCACTATTTTGCATCTTCCGTTTCAGAAAATACTTACAAGCATTGTAAAGATTCCCAGACCCTCCATGTATAGATGTACATAGACAGTCACTGGACGAGATACCATGCAGACCAGCAGCAGATGTATGTAGATTTCTTCAGTGGGAGTCTATTGCAGTGATTTCACTATTTAAGTCACACAGCACCAAGGCAGCAGTTGTTTTTTTTTTTTAAAAATCTATTTACTCTCTTTGTGACAAACCTAATGATTGCAGAAATGAGAAATCAGCCTGCAAACAGTCCAAATTTAAATAAAATCACCCCCACACTAGACTATAACAGTGGCAGATGGACAGAGGAAGAAAGTGTATATAGTCATATTTTTTGCCATTATAGTATAGACCCTTTCAGATTGCAGCAAGCAACTTGCCATCTGCAAATCTGAGTCTTTCCTTTTCTGCTGAGGCACTGATTCAAGAATCATGATTYCTGAAGTTTGAGTTAAAGTATTAAGTGGTTTATCTCTCATTTTAAAGGCATACTGATCTCATGATTTTACTTCAAACACATGGGAAAGGCATCCTGAAAATTTCCTCGGATTTCTCCTTAAGACAAAACCCAAAGCCGCTGGCTCACACTTAGGTATGTGGTGAGGTAATGGGTTGCACACATGAATAGCTTTTTGTCAAATAGTCTCTTATTGCTATTGTTCTCCCGGCTTTTGTTTGGTTTACTCTATGGGCAAATTATTTGCTCTATGCCTGTATGATATGTAGATCACACTGAGCACCTTCTTTACTGCAGTACACATACTCAACAGCAGCAATGGGTGTTTGGTTTCAACATTGCCCCTTTGAAGAGATAAGAATCTGATCACGACATAAATGTCATTGATTTTTAAGGGCCAGGTCTTCATGTGAACAGCCGCTGATTTAGTGGGAGTGTCAGTTTAATACAGATTTGCAAACAAAATCTGGGCACATTTTAAAAACCCCTCAGTGTGTCAACCCACTGTTGTTTTCCAGTTTTATCTGACCGTAAGTTTGCAAAGTGATGCTGAGGATGTGACTATCACAGAGCTCAGGCAAACATATGCAAGTCGCAGCCTACCAGGGTTTCACATTATGGGCAGGGAGTTACTTAATCTAAGGGTCAGGACTCCCAAACAGGTTTAACCTTTTTTTTCCCTCTGTGTAGCCAGCAGTAACCAAAAAATGTCCTCTAGGGATGAAAGCCTATTTTGAACTTGTCCAAGAAGAAGACGATGCAATTCAGTTCTGGCAATTCCCTTCCAAGAGGCGCTGCAGTATGCATTGCATCGCAGTATTTCTGATTTTCACCAAATCAGGGTTGCTCTCTGCGAGGCAAAAAGAGAAAAGGTTTCTTTTGTTAATCGTACATGCAAGAGCCATGTACAAAATAAAGTATTAAATACAGTAATTACAGTAATTTTTGTTAAAATATTTCTACACAATAAACCTGTGGCTTTGAAAACTCTACCAGAAGCAAAAGAAAAACAATCTGTAATGAAAAAATTGAAATCAGAAGCCACTAATAACACTAAAGGGAGCCCAGAAGCCAAATTAGTGTTTCTACAAAGAAATACTTTCCTATACCAGGCGAATTCCTAGTATAGGAATTAGACTCTTACCTGGGTCTTTATAGATAGGATTCAGATTTCATTTTGAAGCATGCTTTTTACAAACTGTTTAGTGTTCATATGTCATTACCACTGTTGGGCCAGATTGCACCTGGCATCGATATAAACAAAGCTTTGGCAAGAATTCTTTCCTTTGGGATGGAGACATCTGATTTTCAAGCTGAAAACATGTCAGTGTTGCAAGACACTCCAAATAGCCTGTTTTACCAGTGCAGTAAATTAACCCGCCTGGTGTAGTGTTAAATGCTTTACAAACATCGACTGAAGGCGAGGGAGGGAAACAGCAAAAAACAAACAAAAACATTTCAATAACTTGTTTGACTAGGAGCAGTGAAAAAAGTACGAGCAAAGCTCGAAGGGAGGAGGTAATCCTTGGGAGATAGGACAGCAGAAGAACAAATTTTCTGAATTTTGTCCTGTATTCAGCCTGGAGAGCATGCCATGGTGTGGGAAGACACAGAGAGAAGGAGCAGGACAATTTATATAGATGATAGAAAAGGCATCTTCATTTGAAAAACCGATTAGGATAAGAGCAAACAGTGACTGTAACTCATCATCGCCGTGTCTACAGGAGGAAGGCTTTTTGAAAGCTATTACATGCAAGAGGTTTGCCTTTCATGCCGCAAACTGCTGGTGGACAAAGACTACGTAGGCAAAACAGAGGATAAAATATTAGGCTATCCCCCTTGCTTCCCCATTGTTCAGGATGAAAAAGCTGAGCTGAACTTCTGGGCACACAGAACTGGCTGAGTGAAAGCTCTCGTCGCTAGATCGTGCATTTGTGCTAAGCCTRAATGGTCTAGAGGACAATGGGGTTCAACCTGCCTGTGGCTCTACAGCAATTCTGCAATATAGATGTGAAACTAGAATAGCCRGAAAGTAGGTCCACACACGTATGGAGTCGAACCGCGACCTGTCCTGAGAAACAGGCAGAAGCAGTGTTCTTAAATGTATATATTTATATAGCTGTTAGACTGAAGCCATTTTGCTACTCTTGTCTTGCTATTTTAGTTATCCTGATAGCTGTCTATTTACAAACATGCATGTAAGTGGGCTAGAATAATTAATTAATATTCATAAGCATTCATAAAATGTGACAAAGTTTATGTTAGGGTGGATGATAATTCCYAAGAGGATTACATTTGTGTTAAGTGTAGATTTATATTAGTAAGATTCAGCATGATTGATTCTTGCTTGGCCAGCAATAGAGGACATAGCTTCCATACTGGCAGAGATTATATCTGGTCAACAGGAAAGGAAAACTGGCCAAGAAACTGCCAACACAGAATCTGAAGCTGTGAAACCTGGTCAAGAAGAAATAAAGCCAAATAAGCAACAGATGAAAAATTATCTTAAAGCAAAGATCAAATTACTCAGTTGGAAACGAGAATTGTATTGGAAAAGGTGATGCCGAGAGCATGAAGGGACATACAAATTTTAAAAAAAATAAGTAATAAGTTAATAAGTAAACTGGAGTGCTGAATACCAGTAATTTTTTTAAAAATGGACCTTAACATTTTTCAAAAATAAAAAAAGAATTAGACAGTTTTAATATGCTCAAAGACTTCTGACAAATAGCAGAGAGGACTTCTAAACCTTGCGAATCTTTTGGAAAAGAATGCCAGAGGTCTCAGTACACRAGAGCCATGGACATACTGGAGAGAGTCCAGCAAGGGGCTGCAAAGATGATGAAGGGATTGGGGCATCTCTCCTATGAGGAAAGGCTGCCAGAGCTGGGACTGTTCCTCCTGGAGAAGAGAAGGCTCGGGGCAGGGGAGGGGGGCGGTGGGAGCTCATCAATGTATATAAATACCTGAAGRGAGSGTRYAAAGARGRYRGAGCCAGGCTCTGCTCAGTGGTGCCCAGTGACAGGACCAGAGGCAATGGGCACAAACTGAAACACAGGAGGTGCTGTCTGAACATCAGGRAACACTTTTTTATTGTGAGGGTGACCGAGCACTGGCACAGGTTGCCCAGAGGTTGTGGAATCTCCATCCTTGGAGATATTCAAAAGCTGCCTGGACACAGCCCTGGCAACCAGCTCTGGGTGGCCCTGCTTGAGCAAGGGGTTTGGCCCAGCTGACCTCCAGAGGTCCCTTCCAACCTCAGCCATTCTGGGATTCTGTGACTCTGTCTGAAGCCCACTGGGAAAGGTGATAGATCAAATGAGGAACCACAAAAGAAGGAGACTTTGGTAAGATACACACTTTACAACAGTTTTCTGGTACTGTTGTACCTGGTACAGCACCCTCAGACATGGGAGTAGTCCAGTGGGCTCAAGAGGGACAACAGACTTGTTTCTGCACCTGTGCTGCAGAAACCTACTGCCTCTAAAGAGGAGACTTCCTAGGAAGTTTATGGACAATTGCATGCCAAATGAAAGAGGGGGGAGAGAAATGGGCAGGGAACTCGCCAACAGATAAAGCCGAACAGCACTGATGTCACTGTGTATTTTGCCCTCAGTAAATAAGTGAAGTTCTCTAGATGTAGACCAAACCCTTGACAAGTGGTGTGAGGACCACCTTGGACTGCACTGGCCACAGCCCCATCCCAAGCGAAAGCAAAGACACCTTAACCAGGAAAGGACCTGAACGACCTGCTGTATCCAGCAGCATAACCACACACCAGCGCAAACGCCGCAAACAYGCTGATGGGGATGGTGCCTCGGTGCCCAGCTGGAATGAGAAAATGGAGCCAGGGATCTTCCAGACATTGCAGGGGCAGCTGCCAGACCATCACGATGCTCGGTGGCAGGCTGGCAGCGGAGGGAGCAGCCACTGCCAAGGAAAGGGAAGGGAGCACCACCCRAGTCCCACCAGGGTTAACCTGCACCTGATGCAGGTGATGGGACTGGGGATTCTGGCTAGAGAAGATGTCTCTGAGCACTTTGGGGGAAAAACTACCTTCTGGTCTCAATACGGAACACATTATTACTGGGGCAATCAAAAAGTGTAAACAGGTTTAGCGAGTAAGCAAAGCAGAACTGTTTCCCTTAAAAAGCATTTGTTAGGTAAGTAGGACACGTTTTCATGAATTTCTTTTGGCAGTCCTTCATTCAGATCAAGAAGGAGATTCATATCAAGTCAAAGRGAAAAAAAAATTGCTAAATACATATTTAGTCCAGACAGTTACACAACAATAAAGCAAGTTGGGCAAAAATGTGAGAAAAAAAAAAAATGTGAGCAAAAATGGCAATTTAATGGGTGTCAAACTTGTAAATACTGAATTCCATTTTATCGCTGATGTTTTAAAATTAATATAATAAAAACAAAGCAGCAGTACTGTATGAATGCAATTATACTGCTGTAAAATCCTGACTGTTTGTGAAGTTCATTCACACGGGAAAATAAATTATACTGCTAGCAGCATTTTGGCRAACAGATGCATGTCAAAGCTTCGCATCAACTTAATGTTACTGGTGTCAACTAAATTCAAAGTAGTTAAATCAGTGCAAAGGCAGGGTCCAAGCTGGCCCCAGCATTTATTCTATGTGTTAAGAAGTGGTCCAAAGCTTAACCCGTCTTATTAGTCTTTTATTGACATTGCATTTGGCAGAGTCATTGTCCAAAAAGTGAGAGTAAATACCTGATAAGCCAGACATAAAGAATTTGAGCTCAAAGCCTGACAGGCTGCTTGAAGTGGATGAAATCTATGTCGGACTTGGACTTGGACAGATCCAAGAGTAGGTAACGGAAACACAGGTGAAGGAGTCCACATGTTCAGGCCTGGAAAAATGTTATGAAGGGAGCAACCTATGTGAGGGCAAAAGTTGTGTTAGTTAAGTAATCGATGATTTAACAAGGTGCCCTGCTTCCAGATACCCCGGTCGGTTATGCTGAGGTAACGTTATGGGTAAATACGTATGGATGCTCATAGTGACGGTTATTATGGGATGCAGGCATTTGCTTGAATCCTACCTGCTACTCTCCTCATTAGCACAAAACAAGTGAAATGATGGGTGCTTAGCTGGTTGGCTCTGGTGGAAAAAACAAAAGCAGCTCAAGAAGTTCCTCTTTCCACGTGGCCCTTCCTAGCTGCTTATTGTCATCCTTTGCAACTCCCTTGCTTGCAGTGATGCAATTGTTTGTATGGCCATGCTGTAAACGGGACTGCTGAAATGGTCTGGGGTAAAAAAAAAATCCTACTCTCCCACCCAGAAATAAAATAAACCTGAGTTTTTCTAATGTGATTGCTTCAGTGATCCAGTTTGCATCTTGGCTCGAGAAACAGTTGCATTGGAAATGCTTGCATGGGGAAAAAAGTGGGGCATGGAGTGGGAATAAGCAGAAGAGGGTAGGAACTGCTTAGATCTTGCAGAAATAAACATACGTTGATTYATCTTATCCTTTTATTGGGGAATATACACCAACCTTACTTTAAACTTTGCAGATATTCCAGAAACCCCACTAAGGAGCACCTTCTCAGTCAGCCTAGCATTTAAAAATGATTGACTTCATCAGAAAAAAAATACAATTGAAGAAAAGCTTAGGGAAAGAAATGTCACAAGTTCCAGTAATTTGTTCCACTGCAATCAGGAATATCTAAATGAGGAACTTAAAAAGGTTTTGAAGAACACCAATAAACAGTTAAGATTTCTTCTCTGCATGTCTATAAAGATGTGTATTATATTGTACCAGTACAATACATCTACCAGGGATGTACAAATACCATACTATAACCATAGGATTGACACAGGGGAGATTTGACCTAGAAAGTAACCACCTCCTCAGGTCCCACTTTCAAACCGGAGAAAAATCTCAGTTCCTTTAACACCAATCGTAGGTCTAGGCAGGGAAAAATTCACATCGTCAGATTTGGTTTAGACCACAGAAAACAAGTGAAGTCATTTCTAAAAGGTCCTTACTCCTTGCCATGAATACATGAGTCATGGAGTTAATCTTATTTTATATGAGGGCTCAGTCTCTGCCTCAGCTAGTCACTGCCAATGCGGGGACAAGCAGGACACGGCATTCTGGTGCTGTTTCCCCTCTCCCACTTCAGGGGTGTGGGGGTGGAAAGAAGGGGGTGCAGTTGCTTTTGTACTGCTGCCCATCCTTCAAGGACTCTGCCAAGAGGGAACAGCTAGCTGTAACGGGCTTCATCACATCATTAGCAGCATCTGAGAAAATGTTGCCTACAGGAGGTGCTAAAACCTGTATTTGAGGTGGAGTGGGATGTTTGGGTTCCTTGACTCACCCCAGGCACCCATCCAAGTGGGATGTCTATCAGAAGGAAGCCCTTCTGGTAGAGAAAGAAGGATTTCTGGCAAAATCCAGCATAGTGAGGTGGGTCTTTGTTAAGGTAAGCACTGGCTGAGAAATACATGTATAAAACAAGTTTGCTTTGCAGGAAGGCAAGAGTTGTGTCAATTTAGTGCGAAGCTTGTTAGATCAAAGTTTCCTGTGTTGAACATCCCCATGGAGAGCTCTCTATTCAGTGCTCCTGGCATCTACTTCTTTCAAGCTTCTAAACTTAAAAACATCTAAAATTACGTTCATGCTCTCCTAACATCATTCTCCCATGGAAGTAATTACTGCAATTATAGGCTACTTCTACAATGCTAAACACATCTGATCCAAGGAGAGATCACTGGTGCTCTTGCCTAGTGGGGCAGAGGGGCTCATGTCTGCATTGCGTAGGGGCAAACCTCTAGAGCAGACTGACTGCGTTGATGGATACATGGCACGTGGGTCTGGATCTCCCCATGACACAGAGTGGGGCTCTGATGGACCTACAGTGCAATTGTTTTTCTGGGTGGTTTTTCTTCAGTTCCAGCAGCTGAAATAATATGAGCAGTGTGCCATATCAACACGGGGGGTTTTAACCTTTAGCTGAGGATATGTGTTGCATGCCCTGGGGCATGGCAAGATGGTACGCGTGAGTGTTTGAAGGTAAACAGGCCTTGCTGGAGCAGGGTCACAGGACTGAGCAGGGTGGAGGCAGCTGAACTTGGAGCAGTCCTGCCCATGCTGCTCTTTGGGCGTGATGCCTGCAGAGACCCATTTCTAAAACCACACCTTTGGTTTGGTTTGGAGGAAATAGATGATTCGCTACCCCAAAGGAGAGTCTGGATGTAAATGAGCAGTTGTGCCTTGTGGGCAGTTGGGGCCCAAGATCTTCAGGTGAAGTTGGGAGCCAAGTTATCTGGTGGTATAGATTTTCTCAGAGGGTCCATAAACAGAAACTGAGACAAATGACATGATCTCACAAGGGAGCGCAGGACTGCATGAGATAACCTCTGCTTTACAAAGCTGCCCATGAGGTGAGAAGGTTTAAGTCCTCTCTAGACGGCGCAAGAACCCACCTGGTGGGAGGACTTCCTGGGGGTGCCTCGCTCAGCGTATGACACCTGAGCGACCAGCTGGTGTCATAAATCCCGTGCTAAACCCGTTGCATGGAAACACGTGCATCTACGAGGTGACACCACTTAACTTTAAAATGTAAGTTGAAAAGGATGAGATGAGAGATTTTTGCACAAGTACGATTTTACTGCGGGCATGACCTGTAAACACTTGGACTTGGGGAATTCTGTGGGATTTTGATCACATTACAGCATATTAATTTGCTAATTTCCCAATGCAGATAAAGCACTTTATGAAAACTGAGATAAGAGCTGTTAATCAGTATTTGCACAATACTGAAAAAACATGCAGAGTTGTTCCAAGTTTTCTCTTTGAAACACCTAGTTTTCTTGAGAGTGTGGGTAGACTGGGAAAAGTTTCTTCCAGTAAAGAGGAAGGATGAAGGAAGCCATGGCATAGCTGACCTGATTTTTCTTAATGCCTTCTTCCTTCCTAGGGGCTTCTGAGCAGCTTGGGGCAGACACTGGCTCCTTCAGTACAAGCAGGCGTAAGCCTCTGGCCAGTTGTTTTCTTTCTGATAAACTTTAATTTGCCTTTAGCTTGCCTTTAACTTTCCACACTGTTTAATGTTTACCTTGTTTGACTTTAATTATTTTTTTTCATATAATTTATTAAATAATTGAGGCAGTAATTAAACAGCGCTTCTGATGGTACCCATTTGCCGATCTTCAAAACGTTTGATCCATCTCACTTAGAATCACCACACCTGAAATCAGCTCCTGAACAGGGGTTGATAATTTGTTAAAGCAGATGTACTTTTGACAGACAGCAATGTATTTCATTATCAGCATTAACAAAAAGTTACATATATAAAAATAAAAAATGGATGCCTAAATGTACACATTTTCCATAATAATTTATTACATCATGCCAAGAAAATACATCTTAAACTAGAATATTTTTAAATAAAAAATAACCATAACATACAGTTATGTCCATTGCCAGATGAAAGAAATGTATAGCCTTTTTTTTTTTTAATTGATACATCAGATTGAATATTTTGCAGTCTCGTTTTATCATGCAGCAGCTCATTCGGACTGTCCAGGAAGACTAATTAACACTAATGCTTCTAAAGAATTTTCATTTGTGATGCTAATCTGTCACAAAACCAAAAGCATCCTCAGAAAGCCAGGGAAAAAAGTAGGGACTACATCTTGCAGCCAGCTTAAATTAGTGTTAGCTTGATTTGTCTTAATTGAAAGGTTGTTTACATCTTTTTGTAAGTGTTTATAAAAGTTGGCAGACAGAAGAATAGCTGCCTACGTACATGAACAAAATTTTCTTTTATTGAAGCTGTTGCATATAGTACTGTCATTAGAAAACCTTTTGAAATATTTCTGTACACATAGTCTTAAGGTATAAGCTTGTCTCTGTGTTTATGTATACACACACACACACCCCCCATGCTGTATTATTTTTGCTACAGAAATATTTATGCTAAGTCCTCATATTACATGAATATTTCTATATGCCAATTCATTCTAGCAGCCTACTGGCCTCTATTTAAATTTCTATGAGATACATGCAAGTCAGAAAAATATCTTAAACACAACTTGTGAAAATGTCCTGCGCTTGTACTAATATACACATCCTCAGATACCCCGGCTCAGCAGAAACATAGTGCTTACATAGCTGAGCACCCATAAAGCTTTATGGGGATGCATGGGCCCTGAGTCCTGGACTGCCCGCTGGGTGGACCTCAGGTTCTTGTCCTCTGGTTCCCCACGTTCACAGCATCTCAAGCCAGGCCATCACCAATCGTCATATATGGAAATTGTCCAACTCTCATGATGTTGGATAGACCCCACCTAATATCTTCAGGATCCACATTGTCCACGCTGGTAGAGGGAGGGAGAGGCTTGCTAAGCTTACGTGGCAGCAAGCAGCTCCCAGCTATTCATAAACAGCTTCAAGAGATCTTGTCCTTTAAAAATACAGGATAAATATTGTCGATAGGCGCGCTGATGCATTCCTAGACCTTAAATGAAACTTCTAGGAAAATGGGCAAAGAAATCAAGATTCCTCAGCAGAGCATAATTAAATTGCAGCTTAGTTCATAATGCTGGCCACCGAAGTTTGCTTCATTTTAGTGTTGCTAGACCACGTACTGCATGTAAAGACAATTAGCAGAGCAGAGAGAAAAGCAGCAGATGCTAGAGATGCACGGAGTTAGATGACTCATTATGTCACGAAGAATCTCTCTTTCAGAAAAGTGAAAAGGTTGGTATAAAAAAAGAAAAGCCTTGAATAGACCAAATAATTATTAAAGAAAGAATTTGAAGATTTCAGGAAAGAGTAGCGAAAAATCAGAATCTTGCAGTGCTCTCAAACGTGCGTTTGCCTGAACTGCAGAGGGGAAACACCGACATACGTGACGGAGGCCTTATTCTCCCTCCTCCTCCCCACTCCTGCCCCTTCTTTCCTTTAGGATTACATGGTGGGCTTGGCGTGTTCCCTGTTGAACCAAAAGAAAATGCAATTTAAAACTTCACAAGTCTTTAAAAACTCCTCAACTGATTATTTGCGCAAAGGTAACTGAAAGAAATTATTAATAACAGCTTCCTGAAGGCTTTGCAATGTATACATATTTTACAGCAGTTTTTCAGTCTAACAAGGCTAACTAGAAATAAGTATTTGCCATTTCAGTGATCTATTCTCACAAGTACCTGATGCATGTAAGGTAGAAGGCAGGTCTCGTGAACCAGGCGCCTCCTGTTCTCAGAAACACTCCGCTCCGCGGTTACAGTTCTCTTTGTTTCCTTAAAAACAAATGTAATTTGTCTTTTCTCTTGCCAGTCTCATCTGTGAATCTGAAACTAAATGAAGTATCATTCTGTATGACATCCCTTCACTGACGGAGAATTAAGCATGTAAAAAATGTCAGGCGTTCCCTCTGCAGAAACTCAGTTTTGCCCAAAAAATGCTGTGGGTATATAAGATATGTGCGCTTCTGCAAAATCTTATTTGAGAGACGCATTCATAGGGTATGCACTAATATAAGTGACAAAAGATTCCACAATGTCAAGTCCTGTAAACAAACCACTCCAGGGAAGTAACATTAACACATAATTGTATGTTTTTACCGTGTCAGACCTGTCACAAAAAATAACTTGGATCGTGATTATAGTAATTAATTTTTCCTCTGCCATTTGAAACATGCAAACTTATTATGGCAATGAGGATGATAGACTCTGGCCTGCCATTTTAGCGCATCATATATTTACATTTCCATATGAAGAATTATTACCAAAAGATGTTAACAGGATGGGATCTACACATAAACATATCTTTAAGTATACCCACTACCTTTACGTGAAGACCTGAAGGTCTTGAGAAAAAAAAAGGGGGTAAGACTAGGCAAGAAAGATAGAGCAAAACAGAGATTTTGTCCCCAGAATCAGGCAGGTCTAGAAATCACAGTGCTGGAAAACTGGTTTGTGGGGTATCGTACCAGTTTGAAAAGAAAAAAGAAAATGTCGTTTTTCTGTCTCCTGTTGCAGTCCCCAAAATTCTGTTCATCTGACTGTCTTTGTTTTGTTATTGCTGTATTAACACTGTGTCCAGGGTGAGTGGGTGGCTGAGCTTCCAGCTCTGTGGCATTCCTTCTGTTTCGAAGCGGAAATTTCTATGTCTTGACATATAACTTAAAGAAAAAAAGGGAAAAGAAAAAGAAAAGAAGGAAAGAAGGAAAGGTACTGATTCAGCTGGTAGGAGACTATGATAATACTGCACTATTTAGGTGCGCTTATACTGTGTGGTTTTATAAATAAGCCCGAGGGGCTCCTTCGCAGCCACCCCCTTCCCCGAGTCTCGCGCTCTGCCTGCCTGATCCCATCCGACAGTAGAGCTGATACCGCACTAATCCCCGCAAGTTTGGGACTAATGAACTAACTGCTGGGCTGCCGCCACGGAGCTTGGTCCCAAACTATACTGTACTTCACACTCGATTTATTCTCCAGATGGCGAGACTGCGCAGCCCCGCCGCGAGGGACCACCTCTTCCACTGGAGTGTAAAAGTGGACGGATGTTGTTTTCTTTGCAGATTTGATAATTCAGAGCTAGGAACTCGTGAGGATGGTTAGTTATTAGGTTTAATGGGTGCCAATTGAGCCGGCAACACGCATATTCCCGTCCTTAATTTCAGTGTCTGTGTGTCTGGGTGGCGGTGGATTTGTCGGCGATGCTGCGTCACTGAAACCTTTATCTTCTCCAGTTGGCGTAGCTGCACGTGGTAATGAACATCTTCCCATGTCCTCCTCCAAGTCAAACAGAAGGGATGCTACAGTAGCCACCCTGACCAACGTTTTTTTTTACAGTGGGTTTTCCAGCACAAGTTGCAAATTTAGCATATTTTAATAATATCACTGTTTACCATGGAAGCTCTGTGTTGTCTTTCTTGTTCAGTTTGATAAACAGAACGTGGGACCACGTGGGACCCAATGGGGATACCACCATCCCAAGCTACCTGGGGATGGAATCGTTTACTTAACAAGCAGATTTCTTTCTTTATCAGCTGTTCAGTCATGACAGAGTATCTGATGTTGCAGTTCTTGTGTGAAGAACAGGGTAAATCGTTTTTTTCACCTTTCCTTAAAAATTCTAGTTTGACCATTCTTGGCAGGACTTCACATACAGTTTGGAAAATGTGTTTATTCTTTCATCTACTGCTATAAAGACCTTATTCTATCAAGGACTACTTTTGTCTCTACTATTACAATGTTGAAGTAGTTTACCTAGCTTAAAATTTTAGCTTTTCGCATGGATCCTACAATAAGAATAGCATCTACATTTCACTGCATAATGAGGCAGAAAGGGCTCTCCCTTTCCTCCATGTTTTTAGTACATTTAGTCAGAGGTTTTAGTACATTTTTTTATTTACCCATGAAATGTTTTATTGGAAGCCTGGGTGGGGACCTGATATACCCCACTAACACTGTTGGGATTTTCTCCGTTGTAGGAAGGGTAGGCCCCTCACGAGCTCTGACTTTGACAACCAGGTCCTCTCAGTTTGTCCCACAATTAAAAACATAAATTAAATCCTGATGTGGAAACTATAGTGACTAGAAGTATTTTGTCATGGAAGGGAAACGTTTCCATTCCTGGGGTATCTAGGCAGACAGATCTAAAACATAGTGGTTCTAAGAAAATGCATCAGTTCTCAACCCAACAGATGGCATGGGTGTGTTAACTAACATAGCAACATATTTTCTATTAAAATATGGGAAAAAACAACAACCCCCTCCCCATGTTTGTTGGTTGGTATAAATTCAGTGAAGTTGTTGGTTATTTTTGGGATACGTACCAGAGGGCTGCACATTTAGTTTATGTAAATTGATAACAGCAACAGCCTGTTAATAAGTGTTTTGTATGGAAATATACCTAGAAAGACACGATCTGTCTTTTTTGGGAAGGGAGTTTGCAGCCTGAGGAGGAAAATAGCTAATGAGACTGTCTACTGCTCATTATTATAATCTGAAAAAAATCTTAATGAATTAGGCTGTAAGTTTGCTAGAGATGTGCCTTCAGTTGGAATTGGATGCTGCCTTAGTGGGTAATTTGGGGAGATCTTTCTTTTGCAAATTGGATCAGTGTGTGCTGAAACGGCGATAATCTGACTTTAATTAAAAGCATAAATTGGTTTGGAGCGTGTTTTTAAGCTACCCTTCTGCATCATATCCAGAAACTTTTGGCCCAGCCCTAGAAACCTGTTACCCCTGGTCGGACAAGGAAAATGTAGGGGATTTGTATTACCCAGTAATGGCATCATATGGTTCAGTTTACCTAATTCAGAAGAACCATTTCAGACGGCTCTGCGCCGGAGCTGTCTTCCAGCTGGACGTGTTTGTAGTAAACTGCATGCATCTTTGTGTGGCTTTCCTAATGGCCCCAGTCAGAGTCCATTCACAGCAGTTCGAACGTTTCGGGTTGTATTTTCCAGAGATTACCTCTGAACGTGCCCCTTGATCGCAGCACAGGGATGCGTACATGTGCGCCTTGTTCCCGTCTGTCCGATTAACAGGCATATGCTCCCAACCTTTGGAGAAGCACAACTAGTAGCCCCAAGCTGAAGGCTGCTTGCTTCAGATTTCATTAACTTTCTGCTTCATTATTCCTTCCTTTTAACCAGTTAGAGCCATCACTTGCTTTTCTCTAAACTTACCCTAATTATCGGGGGTCCCAGCCCTGTAAATCAGTACACTGCAGAGCTGTCTTAAACTGGCCTGGGAGACCCTGTTCTGATCGGACCTGACAACTGTAAGCTACTGTTCCCTCACATGGTTTAACTCAGACCACATTGGGAAACGCCTCTGCCCCTCTTGCCGGCAGAGATTTGCATCCGTCTGGTTTAAATCTACTGTCATGTGCTGTCTTGCTGATTGGTATTAGCCTGGATATTAACTTTGATGAATTTTTTTTATTTTTTCCCCTTGAGTTTGCCTGTTTTCTTGAAAAGCATCTCTATTCAGCGACTGCATATTGTTAAAGTCGTTCTTGAACCTCCGTGAGTCAGGAGCTTTAAAGTTTTATTAGCCCCATAAAAACTCTTCACAAATGAAATTACTTTTGATAAGTGTGCATTTTGACAATGCGAATTTGTTAGGGGCTGTTGGCGACTGGAAGGAATTTGGGGGTGAAACTGCAGTTGGCAGGAAGCAGGGAGCCCAGCACCCTCCGTCTCCCTCCCCTCTTCTTCTCCAAACCAAGAAACACGTTTCATTTCAGAAAAGCATGCAAGTATTCTTCATGCAAGTCAAATATTAAACAGATTTGTAAATCTACATTCACAAAAATAGCGAACGGCCACGGGAAGCGTGTGTCTTTGGAGATTTTATTTTGTGCCAGCAGGAGAATAGCTTTTTATGTGGTTCCAGAAAAATCTACAAGTTATTTTGGTGTTGTTTTCACATGCGAGTTGTGAACTCTACTATGGGCTTTAATATGCTTTGGATACGTGGAGAAAAGGAAGATTTATATAGCAAAACCAAAGAAGTATATGTACATGAGTGCTTTCTGACGCCCATGCTATTTTAGCACAGGCAATATAGAGATTTATTACAAAAATGAATTGTTTTATGCAAATTTATTAACATGCCATTTTTGTGAGTGCAGACGGTTAGTGCAACACGTTGTGGTTAGTATAAAGATTTGTGTTTGTTAGACATGTTCAGCAATAGTGGACACAAAAGTCATGTTTTCTACAAGTGACGGTGTAGAAATACTTTGACATAAAACCCAAGCATTTTATTTACCAGTTATAAAGAAACAAGGAAGGTAAAATTGCGAGGTGCTGGTGATGACTGCCTCAATAAAAGTCCAGGAGTGACAGACATTTTGGGGACACCAATATACTGGCTGTCTAGCTTTTTCCCCACATCGTTTCAACAAGTTTTCTGCTCAGTGCACTTTTCTGCCAATGGAAAATAAGCTTTCTTTTTCTTTTCTTGTGCCTTTAAATACATATATATTGTAGAGAGAAGCAAGACTGACAGTTGTGAAAGCCCTTGAAGAGTTTGACTTTGGCCATGCTGAAAAGTGTGTTAGGATAAACTCCGTGTCCAGCGGTCTTGCAGAAGAAGATCTAGAGGTGCTTTTGCAGTCCAAGACCCTTCCTTCAAGCATGATGCTGCCAAAGGTTGAAGATGTTGAAGAAATAAGATGGGTGAGTAGCTACCTGTTTACCAACAACACAGTAGCTTTTGACTGAAGCTGTTGGGCCAAGTTCACACAGGCATGGAGATGAATGGCTCTGAGTTATGAGGAAGGCTGCAAATACCATATAATGTCATTGCTTGGCTAAGGTATTTGGGAAATGCATCCGTTTAAACGTGTGTAAGATGTGCTATACAAAAAGCATACGTGAAACACCTTGCGTTTATAAAGAAAACCAGATTTATTTCTCCTGCGGTCAATGAAGAACCAATATTGATGTCAGAGTATCTTATCAAAAATAGAGGCATAAATACCTGTCTCTTTTCTAAATACCCTAACATGCAAAATGACTGTCTACGTCCGTGTGCCTTAGTTACATGCATTGTAAGCAGGAGATGGGGAAACCATGTTAGCGACATATGAAAAAATGGGTTGGGGGGAAGGTCACTCCTTGGGGCAACTGGAGGAACAAACAGGAAGCTTTTAACTAGTGTTTTTAATTAGCACAGATATTATTTCCTGAACAGTTCTCTATTTCTTCCTTTTTAATTGCTGACAGGTGTGTTTGTGTTTCACGACTGACTTTTCAGCCAATAAAAACCTGAAATGTAAATGGTTGGCATGTCAAATTACTTAAGAAAACTTTGAAATAGGCCTAATTATGCTATAATTGTTTTAATTGTCAAGAAAAGGGGGACGTTTGTTTAGATATACCATTATTTCTGTAACATGCCAGTAAAGGAATAATGCTTAATTATTCACTTCTGTATTTTTGCAAACCGCTAGCCGAGCGACTAGCACGCGTGCAAGCTGTGATGAAAGGCAGGCAGTCGTATTAGGATCTATTTTAATCTCAGCACCTAATCTCGATCAAACCGTTAAGATCAGGCGTGAGCGTACAACTGAGCAAATACGTTGGGTATGTGATGAGCCCCATCCGCTCCGTGGCACTGCCCCTTCGGCCTCCGCCGCTCATGATAGAAAGTACACCGTCCCCTTCCACCAGCATTTAATTAAATTAACCGGAGTATACCTCTCAGGGTTTACAGCCATGTAAGTGTTAGACGTAACTTGTCAGTAATGAATATTCATGCTTCCAAAATGGCAGGGCCCTTGCTGCCACCAAGTAGGTTTTGCAGGGAGGTGGGTTGCAGGGGCTCTTTGTCCCCTCATCCCCTTCCACCTTCCCTCTCGCTAACTTTGATTTCTGTCATGGAAAACAAGCCAGCCCCAACAACTTCTGCCTCATTGTCCGCCTTTTGCTTCCCTCTCACTTTGCCCAACCTTTGCACACAAAGAGCGCGCTCCGCTCAACGTTGCTGCCTTCTTTTCCCGATCCTCCCAAAATTCACTCCGGCGTGATTTTTCAGCCTCCCAGAAGCTGTTTATTTCCCCCCCACATCCCCCCTCCCCTTCATTTTTATTTATGTGCAGCAGAAAACCTGGAGGCTGATGCACAACTAAAAGATGGGCTTACTTGTTTTCTTTTGTGTGAGAATCTCTTGCTTTCCTTTTGTCCCTAGTGTGGGTACTTGTTTGACTGGCATGGCTTATTGGACTATAACAAGCGTAACTCTCCCTCCTTTGTGGCGGGACAATTCTCCCACAAATCCTGACCAGTGTGCATTCTTCCCGACACACTATTGGGTGTGCACTGGAATTGAAAGAATTGCTGAGGCCTTGCTACTTCATCCCCTCCCCAAGCTTTGTGGGTTTTTTTTCCCTCCGCCTTCTTTTTTTTTTTTCCCCTTTCTCCCTGAAATGAACACTTTACCGGGCCGGAAACATTTAATCGTCTCCTTTTGGGGGGRAAAAAAAATTAATTGAAACTTCTCTACTCGTTACCTTTTGTATTGGTGCTTATTGCAAATTTTTTAAAAGGGAGAGGAAGGGAGACAATGTTTAATTAAATGTGCTTTTTTTTTCGTTTACCTTCAAAAAAAAAGGTAGCAAAAATCCCGGGARGGTGACTTTTAAAATATTTTAAAATGAAAGAAGAGCTCTGCTGCTTTAACTTGCACCTAAAATATAAACACGGTAGCACTTTTTACTTTTTTTTTCATTTGAAAAATAAAAATCAGATAGGAGTCTTAAGAATATATGCTGATGCCATTATATTACCTCATTTTCTGCATTTGCTTGGATGAAGTTTACTGTTTTCTGTCACTATAGTACCTGCCATACTGTACACTCGCACGTGTGAATTGCATTGATTTCTTTTTTTTTTTCTCCTTGCACATTTTTGGGTGGAATTCTCTTCTCCAAAGAAAAGTTACCAAGAGGGCCACGGTGACGATGCAAAGCAGGGATGGGAAGGGCAGAATGCTTCATCGAAGAAAGCTGTGGTTTATTTTGGCCTAATTGTAAAGTTACTGCAAATTGCTGGAAAGCTTTTTTTCAAGATCTGGTTGATTAGATTTTCCTTCTTTTGGGGAGGGGCGGTGGGGGGAAGCTAAAAGGGGAAATAACACCTCTAATCCAGCTTCTGGTAAATAGGCTGCCAGCTTTTAAAATGAGTTTCCTTTCTATTAGTCAGAATATTATGCTAAGCCTTAAGCATTAGTTTTTTATGTTGCCATAGCAGCCTTATTCCTGCAGGGTTGTGACCTGCGATGATTACAGTACAAAGCTTATAGGGTCTTGAAACCCCCTTTGAAGATGAAAAGTCTTTGATGGTTTATATTTATGCAAATCTCTTAGATATGATTTACCCAACTGAGACTGAATGGAGAGATGATTAAAATTCCCTTTCCTTTGATATGCATTAATAGTCGAATATTCCTTAAATTTAAAATATATGCAGATGTTATTTTTGTCTTTATTTACTAACATATTTTCACCATACCTGCGATATGTTTATCTCTGCGCAAATTACTCGATCTGGACAGACATAATAGATTTACAATATAGGGCTCAGGGTTTTTTCCTCTCTCTTTTTTTTTTTTTTCCCCCCTTTTGAAAGGGGAAAAATCTGTGCAAGAGCTTTTGTATGTTTCCAGATGATAGATTTTGGAATTTGGGCTACCCCACTGGCAGCTCAGAGCTAGCTGTGAACTGGTCTCATGGAAAAAATTGGCAAGCTTTGGTCTTCAAAGAATTAAACTTCCTTTTTAAGGCCTTCCTAGGTAAGCTAAAAAATTATGAAGAAAAGCCTATTGAACAAAAGGGTAACGGTGCCGTAATGAATAATACGGATGCCACTTAGAAGGCTGGGGAGCACTTCCAGTGATGGCAGTGCTGGACCTGAAACAAAACCGGACCTCAGGTACAGCAGCACTTCATTGTTTTCCAGGGCCCGCGGATTTGCATTTCAGTAAGCCAGGGTGAGAGGTGCTAAGCCTAGATTTTTTTTTGCAAACCAGCCTGGAAACTTAGAAATGTATGGGAATGCTGCAGTTTCRAATCGCAGGCCTTGTTAAAAGCTGGTTTAATTTTTTTAATTATAAGCTTTTGGGGTGGGGAGGGGTGTTGTTACAGCCAGGTGAAAATTTAACGTGTTATATATACATGCAGACTGTTCTTTTTGTGTTCTCTCTGATAGCTCATACTGTCTAGTTTTAGTTTTCAGACAAATTCTTACATCACCTAAAAGGCCGAACACTTGTAGAACCAATGAATTTTATCCCTTTTGTGGAAACTGCAGTGGGCTTGCTCAATTTTCAGGTAAGCAGGTCTTGAAGTGTTCATATTTTGCCATCTCAGCAAACTAGGATGAGCAGAATAGTCCCCAGTCTCCCCCTAATTTCATCAAGGAAGAGAGGTTAAAAAATACTAAACATATCGTTCAATCCCCCAAAACATTTGTATGTTTAACTCTCATGTTTGTATTGTAAAGGCCTTCATAAATTCAAAATATTTCAGTGACAGAACAGTTCCAGATAGCCCATGGCAAATAAGAAAACCTCTCTGCATTACTGTTATCATTTTTAACACACTCGGAGTGGAAACGGGCTTCTCCAAAGATTTGAAATACTCACAGTGTTGCAATAYGCTTGGCTATTTAGTAGCTATCGAACTGGACTTTTGTGTAACATTTAATCAGAAAAAAGAATTACCATCATTTCGCTATTGCTAAGCTGGTATCTTTACAATGGTTTCTCCTGATAACATTACAACCAAATTTCATGTTACAGTTTGTTTGTGCGTCTGATGGGGTGTTTAATGCTAAGGTTAGAAGTACAATTAACTTTGAAAATAGGACATATCTGAAGAACATGCTCCTTTTTTAGGGTAATTTTAGAACAAATCTTATTTTTAAAGTGCATTTTAATAGAAATTACTCCTCAGCCCTTACTGTCAAGTCCAGGTTTTTCAGAAAGGCAAGGCAGCGTGGTAATGAAACGGAAGGTCTCGTGCGTGCACCAGGAATTCGGCGTTCCCCTCCCAAGCTCTAAGGGAAAAGTTTCAGACCAGCTGAGGACACACACATCAGAAGTACCTCCAGAAGTACCGGCAGGCCTCAGAGGCAGCCCGCTCGTTTGATAYAGCCATTTATCTTACAACACACGCTAACATACCTGGGAACATAATAAAGCAGTAACCAAACAGACACGCTCCTGTCCGGTGTGCATACACAGAATTAAATCGTATTTTAAACCGGCTGAGGTTTTTCTTCGCATACAGTATTTTATAGTGGAATTTTTAATATTGCGGTGCCTGATGTTGGCAGGAGAATTGCCTTTTAAAGCACTCTGGTTAAGAATAAGCTGCCATAGAAGAACACCCACTAGTAGAGCTTGTAATTACATCTGTCTCTCTCTGCGTACCTTAGCCTCAAAAGATATTAATATTATCCAACCATCGATATAAACCAGTAATATTTTGGAAATGCACTCCTTCATAGAATAGCTACAGCAACAAAATTTTTCTTGCTTTTTTTTAACAATTTTCTGCAGCACTTGTTGCATTTTTAACTTCCTTAGCTACTTTTTAGTTATATGTAGCAGAAGACTTTAAATTGATGATCCTATAAGGAATCCTTATATCCCATAAGGAATCCACAACCGTTTTAAACCGTCCGCATTATTTATTTAATAAAAGAGATTCTGATCTTTATTTCTGTTTCTCATGCAGATATCTTACGTGTCAAACTAATCAAATGTAATACTTCTAGTTTGCTTTTAAGCAGTATTTGACAAATGTTTTGTTTCATATTGTTTTTTGTTTTCATATTTGTTTCATACTCAGATACTTATTTCACATAAATATCTGAAGCACCGATCACAGTAATACCCAGGGCATTATGTTGACCAAAAGGTAGGGAATCTGCTACGATGTCCTGTATTTACAGAGTCTAGGCATATAGGGTTTTAGGGAAAGAATGTTTTCTCTTTTGCTGAGTCATTTTAAAGCACCRTGCATAGTTGAGCACCTATAATGGCTTTGCTTAATAGGAGCAATTTTAGCTGAAGGATTTTGGTAACACTGAGTTGCTGTAATATTCTCTTAGCCCTTCTGCGCTCTGCGTTTCTGTAGAAATTAATACTCTGTTCTCATTTGAAGGCTGTCTGTGAAGAAGCACTGAGAACAGGATCCCAGGTTGGCTTTCATTTGGACGCAGTTGTCTTTGGAGGAGAGGATTTCCGTGCCAGCATAGGTTGTACCTGTCTGTTTACTATAAATGTTAACGTATGGCATTTGCACTGGAGAAGCCCGATGTGACTTATGACCATTGCTTTTCCGACAGCAATAATTAAAGTAATCACAACACTTGATTCTGGGTTTTACATTTTCACTTTTCTCCTTGATTTTTTTCAATGCAGAAGGCATCTCTGGGGCATTAAAACGTGGTCCCTGTGTGTTACAGGGCACTGACACTTTCTTGTGCTTCTTGCCATGCAGTACCAAAAATTAATATAAAAAAAAAACCTGTTGAGTGACTGAAATTATTTAAAAATATGATATCCATAAGACACATGCACATGCTTCTAAGAACTACATTTAAAGTCCTAAAATTCTGGTGTCTGCTTCATCACTGTTTTACAGACAATTATCAGTCAAGCTTTTGACATCATGCACACTCTCCTGTTACATTTTGCTTTCATAAATTTACTTTAAATATGTCCCATATCAATACAGCCATGTATTCATGTGAAAGCACTATTAGTCTTCCTCAAAAATAAAAAGTATTTCAAAATTTCTTTTATGAGAAGGCGACTTAGCTTCTTATTAATCTGATTCAGTTTAAAGATAATAGTTCAGAGCTATCAATACTTATATTAAAAATAAGTCTGTTAATGAAAAATTAGCATTACTTTACTAAATTATTCCTTACAAACTGGAAATCTGTGTCTCAATAGTGACCCTAAGGAAAGGGAACATATTATTATTATTTTTTCCACACCAGCCTTCACATGAGCACGTTGATTAGCTGGTGCCCTGTGAGCACATGAAGTCTCGAATACTTTTGCTTCTTCTCAGAAGTCATCTACCATCGTTTTTCATCCAAATACTAAAGCTTAAATATTCAGCTTAGGACATCAGTTGTGACAAGAGTCAAAACCAAGGAAAGTGCAATTCTATTCTCAGTGTGAATTTTTTAACCATTTAGCTGTACCCAATACATCAATTTGTGTAAAGCTTCTCTTGCTGTAATGCTTCTCACTGTACATACAGTAAATAATATAATCAAATAACCACTTCATGTTAGTCCCAACTCCACAGTCCTTACCAGCCAAAACTTCCACTGAYTTCAGGTTTACCACTTCTGATTTGAACTGAATCAAAATCTGAATTTTATAAGCTAGTGTTTAAAGAGAGATTTATTTATTTTTTGCTAAAGCAGCTTTTTTTTTCCTCATAAGAATATTATTTTGACAATTTAGCCTTGCACCCCTCTTTTGTTTTCTAAATTGGTTAAATGAAATCTCGAACTTTCTTTTCAAATTTACATAGGAAATATTTAAAATAGAAAGGTTTAAAACACTCCTGTCAGCTTTTCTTTGTTTTCATTATTTTCATAGGTGCAACAAGCAGTAAGGAAACTCACGATATTCTATATGCCAGGCAAAAAATAATAGTCACAGCAAAGGCATTTGGCCTTCAAGCAATAGACCTTGTTTACATTGATTTCCGAGATGAAGATGGGCTCCGCAGGCAATCAAGAGAAGGTGCCTCAATGGGATTCACTGGTATGGCTTTCTGCCGATGTCTCAAAATAATGCATAGCTTCTTCAGTTTAAATATATTGCTACATTTACTGTCACTTAGACAAATAACTTGGTTTTTATTTCAGGTCATTTATCAAAAAACTCAGTAATACCAAGCTCTTCTATGTTTATTAGCACCTTTAAAATCGGGGCTGGAAATTTTGCCTGAAAAGTCACAGGCTGCTTTTTAAAACCAGATCCCATGAAGCGTGTGACTGTTTTTGAAGAGAAGTTGGGGTAGAGGCTGTGCAGTGATTCCTCCCATCACAGAGCACGGGAAAGGCGATACTGTATTCTGCGATGACGACTCTACAATTGCTTCTTAAAAGACGTGGTTCCCTTTCTCCTATTTTTTTTGAACGGCAGTTGTTAAAAAATACTTTTTAGGTGAAGGAATTGAGAAGCAAATCTCGTGTGCTAATTGCTAGGGGAAAGTTATTTTCTTATCATTTTCTTTGATTTGTTTTTCATCTCCTGGCTCCCCTCCCAGTAAGTGCTGGTGACACCTACGGGTATTGGCAGACCGCAAGAGCAGCAGGCTCCTTGCCCCAGAGTCCTGTAAGGCAGCCTGTTACCCTGTGATTGGTGTACCAGATCACTCGGACACCCTGGTGGGACAGCGCAGCCACCAAAGATTGGGGGTTTGCAATAGAAATCAGCCATTTGCCACATGCATTAGAGAATTCTAGCATATAGGAAGAACATTTTACGTTATTTGTCTCTGACCATCGTTCAGGATATGCATACGGTAATAGTACATCTCTTAGGTTTTTCTTACCAAAGGCATGGGTCCTGGTGATGCCATCTAGCAAACTATATTTTTACAGTTAGCGGTATATGATATCTTAAAGCACCGAGCAAAAAAACAAGCATTCTTTTAAGTGATCTCAACATGCCAGTGAAAGAACAGCAATCGATGCTCTTCAGCGCAAACTCTGCCTTACTGTCTGTTGAGCTTCAACATTTGCAAAACCAGATCTTGTTTCAGAGGCAAAACGGTTAGCTCCTCACAGCTACATTATCCACGTCCATGTGGACTTCCACCCTTCATTCATCTGCACTTGAAGTTGGGAAAATAAAAGAGCTCCTGAATGGTAGCACCTGCTGATGGCTACCTAATCTCAACCAGTATTTCCTAGCTTAAGGAAAGGCTTGATTTTTGAAAAAACTTAAGCATCTGAACCTCCTGTTGACAGAAGATGGAGTTGCAGATGCCTAGCACCTTTGAGAGCACTCTTTTTGAACACTTAATGTGTATTTAAATACTTAACTCGGGCTGCCAATTTAGGAAATTTAGAAATGCTCAGCATAAACAATGTTAATGGTGGTTTGGACTCTACTGACTTTACAGTGGAAGTTGTCTGACATCAGGATAGGGTCCAGATAGGAGACAAATAAAAAGGTCACATGTGGCAATTTAGGGCGTAAAGTGAATTTCTAACTTGGTCATAGAGGTGTCTTGCCTTTCCRTACGAGGAGTAAAGATCTGTAAAAGGTACAGACTTCATTAAGGTGAACTCACAGCTCCTGCTCTTTGCCTCCTGCCTTTCCGCAACTATCATCAACACATTTCCAAAATCCAGCAAACGGCCTGACAACCAGTCCAACCATAATTAGAGACAGGGCCATACTGACTTTTGTGATTTGGTGGCCAAAAAAGAAAAAAAAAAAATTTAAAAATCTGTTTAAGTCAAAACAAACCAGCGTTTTTCATATTTTTGGTAAAAAAGAAAAAAATATTTGAGGTCGATCCAAAATGTTTCACTTGTTCTTTTGTTTCTTTTGCTTTCAGTTTATCTAATGTTTTCATAATCTTGCTTGCTTGTTTTGATTAAAATAAAATGTCATTTCAAAACTGAAAGCAAAAACATTTCATTCCAAAACTATATAAATGAAACATTTTAACATTTCCAATTTAATATTCATCACAGAAAATTACAAATGGGTCTTAGCTTAATCCATGACCTTGTATAAAGCAGAAGTCTGCAGATTTTATTTGCCACTGACAGTCCTCTGATAACGTGAGAGTAAAATACTGAAATATCACCTTAATAACAAGTTCAAAACACGCAATTCTTGTTCTTTTTAAATATTTAAGATCCCTTCCCGCTACTTTTTCACAAAGAATCAAAATCATTGAAATCAACAGGACTAAAACGAGCTGAGGCTTCCAAATTGCTCTCTTAGCTGGAGAACGCACACTTATTTGCACGCATAGGGCCAAATTCACCACCCTCAAAACTAATGCAAATCCAAAATATTCAGGAAAGTTATACGTCCTTAGATTTTCCCATATTCAGATTTAGACCAGTAGAATTAGCCTTAATGTAATCAAATATGTTCACTCAAGATTAAACAAGCGAAATAATATAACGAAGAATTTACCAGCTATTTAGTTACTATTGTGACCCTCATTGCTTATGGTAGCCAAGTTTTCTTTTCCAGTTATCTTAAAAGCAGCCTGTTTTTCCTTCAGTGAGTGTGTTTACATAAAATCAAATGTTTTCAAATGTAATTTAGCCAAATTAATAAATCTTTTATATGTATATTTATAATTTTTACATATATATATATATATAAAAAAATGGGGGGGGGCGGGGGGGTGTATATGTATACCCACACACACACTCATACACACCCGGCAAGATGTTTTACAATACCAGAACCCATGGACTTAAAGTCAGTGTGTTGCCTATATAAATGGTCATCCATTTTAGGACTGTTTATGTAAAAAATTAAGTAAACCCTGCCATAAGCTTTAACAGCTGACTTTTAGTCATTATAGAAAGTCCTGTGCTACATGCTGAGAAGCCAGATATAAATACGAAACACTATAGGTTTCCTCTCTTTTTGCAGTCTTTTGTAGAAGACTAAAATGACACCATCATACAGTTACCTAAAAGACTTGACAGGTATTGATTTAAAGCACGATATATCAAGTGGTACTGTAAAAAGGATTTCATGGTCATAAATTTTAATGTCTTCCAATTTTGCACTCTCTCAGTAACTTGTCAATAACAACAATTCTGTTTAAAATATTTGCTTCGTTCCTGCATGGCATTACGTCTATTATACAGTTATTTGGATACATAATCTGTGACAAAAATCAACTGAGTGCTATAAATCGAAAGTTAGATTATATGCTCTGTAAATTGTTCAGTAGTGTTCTAATGCTAAAAAGTATAGCTTACTGCTACAGATATCTTTAGCAAAAGCAAATCTTTTTACAGARATGTTTTACACTTCAAAAAATCATATATGAATATTTTTATTTGTATTACAACTGTAGACTGACTTTAAATATAATTTTAAATATATTCTACATTTTTCCCAGAAAGTTAAGCTCCTTAGGATTTTGCAGGAATTATTTGTACACCCTTCAATTTTAGAATTAGTAGTTTAGCTAGGGAGAATTTGTTGTATTACAAATAAGAAACATCATAATCTTATTAATGGTGGCATTTGATTAAATTGACTAAAAAACCTTTGATTAGACCTAATGTAAAACACATTAGTTAAGAAAATTTGTCTCCATGTAATTTCTTTCAAAAATATAGTTCTTACTGAGTTTTAAGCCTTTACCTATTTCTAAGCTATTTTCTAAATAGTTACAACATTGAAATTTCAGACTGAATATTTGGATGCCCGTAAGATCATAAACTAAAGGTTGTTTAATAGGAAATAAAATAAAATTGAGCTACGGATGGCTTTTTAGCAAAGAAACGTAGCAACGCTGAAAAATCCCTATTTCTTTGCTCATTAAATGGAGTAGATTGTGCTGCTGCATCCCCAGATTTTGTCTGTGCTCCAGGTTATCACTCAGACCCACTGCAGTCTGATAAAAGTAAGCCCAGGTTTTTTGCAGTGGTAATTTCATTTAAAATAGGTGTATCTCTGCGGTCACGCATGAGACTTCTTATACCGAGCGATGGGCTGATTTCTAAGGTACGGCTGGCTTAACGTCAGCGAGAACATGGGAGCAGACCCCGTTGTGCGCAGGAAGCCTCCTTAGGTCCTGACGCTTCCAATTTTCCTTGCGTGCAAAAATCTCGCTCCCGCGAGAGGCTGCAGCGTGCGGCGGGACAGCGCGGCTGTGGGACCCTCTGTGTGCAGGAGACTGCTCGCTTGGTGGCAGGTTTGCAGGATCAGGCTCGTCCCTCTAACTAGGTTTGTTATCTGGCGCGGAGGAGAGTCATTTATTCCGCGGGAAGCTGGGAATTACGGTAGCCTCTCTTTATTAAAAAGTGCAGAAATCACACCGGTCTGCGAAATTCCCTTAGAAATGAACTAATCATGTCAAAAGTTACACTTCTAAAACTGTCAGACAAATTAGATGTGTCTTTGTTTTAAGGTAGCTAAATACAGTAACAGATTAAAACGGATCATGTGGCTGCCTATTCATGTTTGAAAATCTCTAGTAAAAAAAGGCAACATCTCTTTTTATTTCTTAACATATGTTTATACAGGAAAGGATTAAAAGAAAGTGCTTCATAAAACCTCAGGGCACCGCAGGTAGTTGTTTAATACACCGGTGACTAAATAAATATTGCAACCTACCTGCAACTGCTATCTATTGCAACAGCAACAATTTAAACAGCATTGAGGATTTTATGATGCTAAGCCAATACTGAGAATTTAGGGCATGATCCTTAGGTGACTGGTAACTTTTCAGTCCTACGAATCTCTTGCCATCTTCTTCAGATCTCATTTTCTGAACGCATTTTAATACAACTTATCTAAGAGTGGCTGGAGCTGTTATTTATACAGTTAAATTCAGAGATGCGTTATACTTAAGTGTTATTGACTGCCCCGGTCAAACAATTGCACCTGAAGCGACTGAGAGAAGATGTATGGATTGAAATGGGGAGGGAGGAGAAAGAATCCTGGGTTCTTTCAGACTATACTGAATGCAAGCATAGCTCAAGATATTTTTATTCTTAAAAAAATCTGGCAAAAGGCTATCTGCCTATTGTCCAGTTTAAAAAATAAAAGAAACCAAGTAAAATAATTAGTTAAAGAGCAAGAAAGTCTGCGAGGCATATGAGAGCCTCAAGTGGTTGGAACATTTTGCTTGAACATCTGTTTGTCGATGCATGATTCTGGTGTTATTAATCTTCTTTGTAGGTAAGCAGGTGATTCACCCCAACCAAATTGCTGTTGTCCAGGAACAGTTCTCTCCGAGCCCTGAAAAAATAAAGTGGGCACAAGAACTGATTTCTGCTTTTGAAGAACATCAGCGATTAGGCAAGGTAAATATTTTGTTAATATGCCATAGTGGAAAGCAAACTTGAATAATATTTAAGATTTAGAAAGATTGGTGATGGCTCTTTGCATTTATCTTATGAAGTGTGCTGTAACTGAGAGTAGTGCTTGTGAAATCTGTGTCTGAATAGACTATAGAGTGTATATTTATTATAAATGTGTCACTTCCCAATATATTTACAAATAGACCGGCTATCTTTCCCCCCCCCCCCCCTTTAACTTTAATTCTTTGATTACACAGCCTTTTGAGTACCTGCATATATCTACAGCATCGGTGAATTAAAACCGCTTCTCCATTATGCTGCAGAATCACAGTGCTATTGTCATAGGAAAATATTTGCAATCAAAAGGCAGGTAGCCTGGCAGACGACAGACTGCTTGCGCAGACATCCTTTATGGAAAGAAATAAACAGATTAGGAAGTCTTGGTTTTCTAAAAAATCTCTATGTTGGTAAACATGTTTCACTTTTGGGGGTTTGATCCTGCAAACATCCCTAGTAGTGAGTGAATTTACTTTTGAGCAGAACTGCTTGCAGATTGTGGTTCTTAATCATTAAAAATGGGAATGTTTTATGTGCATTTGTACCAATTGCTGGACCTGAAATTTGGATAGAGGAGAAAGCAAATTAACACTAGAATATGATTGTTCCTAATTTAGTGCATCATTGAGTCTCACGTTTCCTGCTCTGTGGGTTTCTGCTATGTAAATATTGCGGCGGTGATGCACAATCTGTCTCCACTTTGTGCCAGTAATACTTAAATTAGGGGTCGCCTGAAGGAAGATTTTATGCTAGTTGCGGCATTGTCAGTTAATTATCTTAAAGGTTATTTGCTATAATCCAGTTTGCCTCTTTTTGAGAGAAAAAAAGTTGCAGCTAAATATGTTTATCTTAGTTGCAGCCAAGCCCGGGCTAGTTAAAAAGCAAAGTCCCAATGTCAGAACGGGGAGTGCAGATGAGCGGGATCGGTTCGCGTGTGCTTGTGTGGCATTCAAGTGGGAGACAAATCTSTTCGGTAGTGAAGTTCATAATATAAGACTGTGCATAGGATCTCACTTTCTCCGGTGCCGTATAAAGGTTTTCTGTACATTTCTTCGCTTTCTGGTGGGTAGAAATAGATTGGGGTGTGTGCCTTCCCCCATTCCCCTGCATTTCTGATACTGCAGATGCTGTGCATTAGAAATGCTAAAAAGGTCAAAGCAGAAATGATGCTTTCATCTCAGGGAAAAAGTGTGACAAGGTATTTGCTATTGCTCTGCCATTCTCTTTGCTAGGCTATCGCATCCCCTCTGTGGTACCTGCGTGTTTCCAATATGTCCATGACTACGATATTTGGGTGCTGTCCTGAGCAGTTATTTCAGGGTCACTACTGGGATGCTGTATGCCTGTATCTCTTTGTTCTGTTCCCTCGATTTTGAAATGTAGCTGTCTTCATGCAAACGCTTTAGAAATAGAAAATGTATGACTGGTTTTGCCCATTATTCCAATTTACAAAGCTTGGCTCTCTTACAAAAGGCATCATTATAAACATACTGCTGGTGCAAATGTGTAGGCAGGTAGATGCAGAAAGAAAAAAGTCAAACAACATACTCAGCCAAATATTGTTTACGTTTATGATGTGTTATACTATTCATTCAGCTGAATTTAGTGTCAGAAACTCATCTAAGGAATACCCCCGTCATACCGTCATCAATCAATGAGGAGACTGGACTAAATTTAACTCTAGTCCCAGTATCACACAATCATGAAGCCAAACWTGTTTAATATTGAAGAATTCTGTATTAGGCAAGCATTAGTCTTTGGATTTGTTTTGAAGCTGTTATTTTACTGACATAATGCTGGTTTCTTGCTTATATCAGCCACTCGGGGGGGGGAGTGTTTGGGTTTGGGGGATTTTTTTTTTTAATAAATGCTTTTAAAATAGGTTATAAGCTTCTATAATCAGCTGCAAGAACAGATTTGCTGAGGGTTTGTGGTTTGGGCTATTTTTTTAACCAACCAGGTTGCATGCTTCATATATTTTTGCATGTAGCCGTCTATCAATAAAAAAGGACTGGCAGGTTAATATGTGAACTTCTGGAKCTTGTATCATTGCCGTATTGCCGGGCTTCAAAACAAAATTGCAAAAATAGTTTTCTGTGTAGTGCTGCAAACTTCTTAACTGAGTTCGCAATTTAGTATTATAAATGTGTCGGTAAGAAGAGCTTGGACAGTCTGATTTCTTAATTTTTTTTCCAAAGCAAACATATCTCACTGAGGGAGCCTCTTGCTCCGCATCCTAGCGACATGCTAAAATGTAAGTAATAACTCTTCCCCTACCACCTCCTGACAAATACTCCACACAGCGGTTTTAGTAATCCTCGTGTCCTAATGAAACACCTCTTCTGTTTTCCTTTTCCTTTTATTGTATTAAAGTGTTCATGTCAGTAAGACTAAAAATATAGCTGTGGTTAATATGGTTGAGACTTGCATGGTTTTGCCATGTTATTAATCAAAGTTGAAAGCCTGGAAAAAATAAATGTGAGGGATTTGTGCGGCTGTTTGTGTGGTAGATAAGTTGCTGGTCTGCAGTCTCTGGGATCATAGTTTGTTACTAATTGGGTTTAAAGTTTGATGCCCTTAGTCAACATTATTTTATATTAAAATACAGTAATAAGCTTTTAGAATCTATTCCAGTTTGAGAGCTACAATTGCTGTAATAATCTTTCTTTGAGAGAAGGCTGAACCAGGCTGCTTCATCCTGGAGGCTGAAATGCTTTGACATAGTAGCCCCCAAATGTGAGTACAGAGGTCAGGAAAAATTAGGATCTTGGATGAGCACTGTGGAATTGAGGATGCTGTGGCAGTGTCCAAACAGAAGGAAATTAGAGAGCTAACCAGCTAGCCAAAAGTATTTGGGCTTACCTTATGGAGATGGTCCTGTTTGAGGGCTTGTTTTGGTTTGGCTTCTAGGTTGTTTTGGTTGTGGGGTGTTTATTTTTTACATTTCTAATCTGACTGGAAAATAGCATATCTAGGAAATAAATGGTAACGTATTTTGGACAATTAGAAGACAAATGTTGAAAAAGTACATTCTGTATTTTGTACAACTATTTATTAAGTGCTTTCTTTTGTCTAGAACTTTGAGATCTAAAAATGAAAAGTGCTTAAAAAGAAAAGTATTATTTCCGTATCATTTCAATATTTTTCCAATAGAATTGCATTACTAGGGGAGATGATTTTCAAAATTAAAAGAATTCATCCTAAAGAAAGCAGGCGTAGCTGTTGGGAAAGTCTAAATATACGATGAATGTCRGAGTGTGTTCAAAAATTAAAAAGAAGGGTAATAAACATTGTTCTGGTAGTCTAAAGGACAGTTTCTGTTCTAAATTTCTGAAGTATTTGTGCCACATTAAACAGGGAAGTGATCTTATAAATTCAGATTAACTGAGTCCAAGGGGGGAGAGTTAGTGGGAGAAGTTACTAGCTTATTTCAAGAAAAAGATCAGACTTCTATCAATGAAGGTACAATAGTCTTTACTATGTAAGTAACAACTCCTGCATTTACATTACCAATACGCTGGATACAGGAATATAATCTCTTCTATATGTCATTAGTGTTTATATATGACAAGAAAGTAAGACATTGAAAATGCATTTTTGAGCCGTTCAACTTGTAAATACATCAGGCACAATATCATTATTGTAACGGGATCTTCCCAAATCATCTGGTTTTTAAATAAAATTCAGACAGAAAGAAAAGCAGAAGAGTAAAGCAAGAGGTTGCTTACACATTTATCTCATGTACTCATTTATAAATACTTTCAAAGCACCCGCACATTAAACCAGGGAATAGCTAAATGCTGCTGCCGAAGTCACCTGTCAGGTAAGGATTATTTAGAGTTAAGGTAAGTAATTCACAAACCCAAGCTGTAATACGGGTTGAATATTTTAGATCCCACGGGGCAAAACAGAAGAAATATCTGTACATGCCACATACAAATGCACAGAGTGCTTCTAAGAAGACCTTTAGCATACGTTTCTTGCATTATATTCAGTGCCATTGTATATCATGTTCCTGGCGGCTGAGGAATATATATGAACTCCAGTGATTTGACAAACTATACAGTTTCTTTTACAGACCTTTCCAGGATTATGAAAAATCTTAGGAATGCATTTATTTACACAGCATCTACCCAACAAAGGAATGGAAATTTCCAGCAGTGGCTCCTTTATAATGCTCTTTGTTTAGGAAAAGCTACCCCAAGCCACTGTATCTTGGAGACGACGTGCCCTCGTGCTTGGGCCAGATCCAGCTCCCACCACCKCCCGGGGAGGTCTCTCCCCACTGCCCTCCCTCTCCCGGCAGTGCCGCGGCCCCCGGGAGGGCTCTCCATGTAAGGCCCCAGCCACGAGGGATCCATCCCGTCCCAATCTAGCCCGTGGGTGCTGGGAGAGAAGGACCGTGCCCCAGGGGTGGCAGGTTCCTCCGGGCTGCCTCCTGGGAAGGACGTGCTGGAGCATCCCTCTGGCATAGGGCGATGTGGGACCCCATCAACCCGCAGGGATTATATCGCACTTTATAGGGCATTATATCTCKGGGCTTTACGTGGAGCTGGGGGTGAGGAAGCAGCCTGGCTCCCCACTCCCCTTGCCCAGGACAGACTGCAGGCAGAGCTTTGAGGTGCCACCAACTAAGCTGGATCCCATCCCGGGATGATGCCAGCAGCACAGGGTACCTCTGTGCACGCTGGGCTGCAGCGCTGTCAGCCCTCACTCTGAAGATGCAGGGCATTTGCTGTCGTTTATGTTAATTAGGCAATGTATATTCCTCACGCTGCAGAGTGAGGGATTCRGGGATTTGTGATAAATTGCCACCTTTTATGAGCTTCGGCCTTAAGAAGTATAGGCGCAGGTGCATCTCTATGCAAAGATGGAGAGCGCTGGTGGGATTTAAGCATGGGCCACTGTTGTGCTGTTTATCTTTTTAAAAAGTGGCCAAGTGAAATTTTAATGTGAAAACTGATGAATAAATAGAGATCAAGAGAGCTCATATTAGTACTTAAAGTTTCTCTATACAATTTTATTACTGAAAAAGATTTTAGAAATGTGTTTTGTGTCACAGTTGAAGGCTTTTCTCTTTGAAAGATCCATCTGGGGGCAAATTTCGAACCTTTACAATAGAGCAGAAGGGGCTATATTAGCTAATTGCTTGTGCTATACTGGTTCCTACACTGGCGCAATCAGTCCTGAGGGAGTTATGCCAGGTGGGGAGAGAAGGAGACAGATTTTACTACGCGGGGCTGCAAAAGCTCCTAAGCAGGGCAGAAACTAATACAAAACATTTTCTTGCCAACTCCCCCGCCTCACTCCCCAGCAGGCATTCGGTGGCTCTTAATCTGTTYTCCTCCACTCATTAAAGACCTGTGTCCAAAACGTGGGGAGAGAGGGACTCGGATGGCGCTTTGACATTTCCCGCAGGGAAAAGTTTCTCCGAGAGCCGGGAGCAGAAGGACGGATGCTGTGCCCCTCCATAGCCTTTCTACCCGGAGGTAGCTCCTGGAGGAGGCGGCCGCTGTCCCGGGGGGATGCGGGCCCTGCAGAGGGCACGGGATGGCACTCCTCTGGGCTCCTCCTCAGCAAGGCACGACCCCTCTGTCCTTGTCACCTCAAGGAGGTGCGTGCGGGGTCTCGGTGAGACAGGGTGAGTGCCCTTRCTTTTGGAGGGGTCGTGCCATACCAGCGCGCTCCCAAGGCAGGTGATGCTTTTTTGTGGGCATGGAGTGGGGAGACACCCATCGCTGCAGACACCTGCCCACTGCTGTACCAAAACCTGCTCTGCACCAAGCAACCCACCGAGGCAACTACCCACCTCCCAAATCCCTCTTTAAAAAGCATTAACAAGCGCTCACGAGCCTCRTTTCATTTTCCAAAGCAGGATCTAACCAGAGATGTAGTGTTCTGACCAGATGGCTCTTTTTAAGGCTTACTGAGGGAATTCAGAAGCCTGTACAGCCAAAATATTGTTTCAGTTAATTTCAGTAGCAGCGGTCTTGCTGCCTCTTCACTCCTCTCTGTGCTAGCTGGCGTTTTCAGAGACCTGGAGAAGCTCTCTGCAAAAGCTCTGTCAGCTGAAATAGAGAATGGCAGTAAAAAATGGCTGTTCAATCCTATTCAGAAAATGAATCTGAAATTAGAAAAAATACACGCTACAAAAATAAYGGTGATTCCATTCTTGTTGACAGAACGAGCTTCGCTGTTTTTACTTTTCTTGCCTGTGTTGTATTTTATAGCTACCTTCCCCTTCAGTATYACATGCCTTTTGTGTGTCCTGTAGTCATTTACTTCCAGATGAAATTTTCTAGTCTATATTTAATAAATTGCTTCCATGCCTATAAACCTCAAGTTAATTCTACATGACTTAATTAAGGGCATCTGAGGATACTGAAGTCTTAATATTAGTTACTTTTCATTTTTCCATAYAATAACCATGATGCTCACTAGGGGAAAAAAAATGCATGGTTGGATAGGATGTTTGTCCAGGAAGCTGCTTTTGTGCTGTAAAATAAAGATTTGCTTGGCAGCAGCAAGTGTGCTCTCTAGGATTCTTCCGTTCCCGATACATTACAAGACGGAGGATGGAAACCAGTGGAGAATATTCGTGATTTCTGGGACTTTCTTCTGTTTCTTTAATTTTATTCTTTCCTACTCTAGAGGAGCACACAGGAAGGCAACAACCACGATGAAAAGGAAACGAAAGAAAATGTAAGGACAGCAATAAAAACCCTCATGTCTGCCTTTCATTCAGGGATCTTAAACAGGCTGTTTGCTCAGTGAGAGGTAGAGACTTCGGTGGCTTGAAGGAGTTTCTGGAGCTGGACCAAGCAGGATCCCCTGGCCGATCCCAGCCTAAATGGCTGTCCCCAGTGGTTCAGGCAGCTTGGGGGGCTGTAAGAGGGAAAAACAGCCTGTCTGGCTCACACAGCAGGGCAAGACCCTTATCCATGGGCTGGGAATGATGATGTCAGGCAGAGGAGACGTAAAGGACATTGTAGGTCCCTGTTCTTCATCTTTCCTGCCCCACTGTGGACTTGAGGGATCACAAAGTCCTTCCTACCTGTTGAGCTTTAGAAAGGGCTTTTTCTGTCAGAGTTCTTGTACTGCTGCTAGGGAGTTATTTGAGGTAAAAATTAATCTCTACTTCATGTTGTTGTTGCTTTTTCTTTCTCGACCTTTTGTGTCCTTCCATCTGCTCCTAGAGGTAGATGCCTATCTAACACAAACAGGCCTGCTTCTGGCATTACAAACTGATTTATCCTCTGAACTAACTAACTGCTTCTGCTCTGGTGGAAGTTTACACTGGTGAAAAGAAATAAAAGGTTGTGATATTTAATGTTTTCTTCATATCAATAAAATGGCTACAGAAACTTGCTGGTGTTGATACTTTGCAGAATTCCCTCCCCATCCATCCCTTCCTTCAACAGATCACAGAGACCCACTGAGCGTCTCCTCTTGCCAAAAAGACATTTTCGACAAACCTTTTCAGGGATCATTTATTTTCCCCAAAGATTTTGTGTATAAGTGTCTTTCCTCCCATAACGTTGCTACAGAAGAGGGGCAAATGTCAAAGTGTTCAAAGGAGAGGATACAGAAATACACAACCCGAAAAGCTCTGTTTGTATAGCTTGCTGTGCGTGGAGTCTTCAGTTTGTCATATGTGACCACACTAGTTATTTGGGCATTTCGTACCTCCTGCAAAGATGCTAAAAGAAGGCCAAGAGTTGTGTGTCAACCTGATCTGGAGGCAGGACAGGCCTGAGCAGAGAGGAGTGCGAGACATTATCTTGTTATAGCCTGAAAAACGTGGGCAGTTGACCCAGATATCGTTGAAGAACTCCTAGCAGCTCACTAACCTTTGGAAGTTCATCACCAAAGGATGGAATCGTGACCCAGCTCTTTATGATGGCTCTTTGGCTACAGCTTGCAGAAGAAAAAATTAATTAAACCTGCATTCAGCGCCATCACAGCTGCTAGCTTTTTTCCTACTCTTGACTTCCCCCAAAATATGGTTTCAACCTTCTGTTTCAAGGGAAAGTCATTCCTTTGTAGTCAGCATAATCACTCCTCCCCCAGGCACAGACCCAACTCCATTTGCTGCGACCAGGACTCTCTTCTCTTTTGTTCATTACCTGTAAGCAAATCCAAGTGTTCTTTTTAAGCCCCAAAGCAAAGATTTCCAAATTTCCTCTGCAGGGGGTCACTTAAAGAATGTCTGTTTTCATTTAATCCCAGGGGAATTATCTTCCTGAATGCCGTGCTTTTTAGGGGGACCTTTTGCCATCCACCTGCTTCCTTCACTCCTCAGAAAAGCAAATCTGCCCTTCTACCAGAGCACAACACTCTTATTTCCTTGTAGCCGTTTAACGTTGTGCAGGATTAAAGATAATTTCTCAGACCCAAGCAGATTTTAGTGGGTTTATTCCATGTGTTTTTGTGGTCTCCAAAAAGTCGTAACTAGACCTTTGGGATTTAGAAGTGGCGAGCCACTGAATTACCATAGAAAGAATTAATGTTTCTCAGGTAACTGTGGATCAAAGATTCCTTGCATCTATGGACTTGAGGATGCTTGTCTATACATGTTCTCCATTTCCCCTTGTGGGAGGTATGCAAGGTTTGCACTGGCCAGCTGGCATCACCTGTTCTGCTCATTTCCATTTACCCTGGCATCTGCCCGCAAGTGCTGATACAGGTCACAGGGGTTGGAAGGGGACTTACATAATCACTTGTTTCGACAATGGCTGTATTCACACGCAGCCTCTGGTCCGCGTTACCAGAGTGGTGTGGGAGCTCTGTTTGATTCACAACATCTCCTAATGATGAAGGGGGTGGAGGAGAGGAGGGTGGCTGGCTCATTGGTCCCCCTACGCCCATTTCCCCTAGGTTTTAGTTGCATGTCCTCTCAGAAGGCAGCCAAGTAGGGCAAGGAGACAACTTGACTGCCACACACTCATTGCAGGGATTTGGTCTGCAAAGAAAGTATTGCTAGCTAAACCGTTAAGAAAAGTAAWTGAAGAAAAGGAATTCTTCATCAGCAGGGCAGTATTTCCAACCTTGTGACAGCAGAGTGCCGTCAAAGGACCTCCCCTCACTCATGAATTTGCTTGTCTTCTGAGCAACAGTCACCTAACTAGTGGCACAGATTTTTTTGGCAATTCCATAAGCATTAGATATATCTTAGACCTATACTTAATTCAAAATTCAGCAGCAGGTGCTTTCTTGTCCATATTGCAATTTCATGGAACATGACCTTGGCTTGCTTTTCCTTTCCTTCCACTGGCCCAGGTACCCAGAGTCCACCCCATGCCAAAGGCCTACCTACTCACCAGGATCCCCTAGCACCTCCAACCCTGCTATCTAAATTGCCTGACTAGATCCCCAAAGTAAACTGCTTTTGAAAAAGTTGGCTGTCTCTACATAGTGGCCCAGGGCAGCCCATACCTTGACACACACAACAAATGAATATAGCACTATTGGCTATATTCTTTCATGTGATGCAAGACAATTGAGGGTTTTTTCTACTATAGACAAGCCACAGGCTTAATGTAGTCTTTATAAATGTCTTTAAGAAAGGCCTGGCCACTGTCATGTGGGAGTTAAAGTTGTTGGCTACATGTATGATGAGATCTGGTAGAACAGGGCATCAAATCAAAAGCTTATTAGCAAAGGTTTACCAGTAGTCAAGGTAATTAATAACAACAGCAGTGGTTCCCAAAACAGAGCGCAGAGTTCTCACAACCAGTGCTCACGTTTGGAGTCCCATCTGCAATCGATGAGGAAGCCGGTAGAGCTTATAGGACTTATTTTGGTACTTTGAAATTTATATACTTGCTATGCATTAGGAAAGCCAATCCTCACATTCAGTACTGATGCAGGTTCTTAATAGTTTCCAGTGGTCTAAGAACCAAGGGTCTGCAATAACCCTCTTAGTGAGTTCATGGCAGTCATCGGGATGGATGTGGATAGAGGCACAGATAGCCACAGACAGAGCAAATGCTGAGGAAAAAGCCACAAGCATTCCCAGGTGCTGGAGTACCTCTAATTCTTCCGTCTTGTCAACCGAAGGGGACTAGCTCGTCTGATCACTGTCCCACATGTCCCAGAACAATTATTACTTTACTTTAATTAACTCATGTACTTTAATCCAAGCCACAGCTCAGAGAGAAGTGTGTCACATAACTAYGAGCTGCCTTAAGTGTTCTGTATCGTAATAGTTTTAGCCAGCTTGTTTCTCTTGTTAACCCAGTGGTACCTAAGGAAACAAAAGATGTTGGGAGTAAAACCCCATGTAACATTGCATATTATATAAAAAGGTTTCAGGAGAGATGAAGAAGTATGAAACTTTACTTTCCCTGATCTTCTGGGAAAACGTGAAAGGTACCTCACTTGTGATCCTGTCCATCCCCTGTTGTAGTCAAAGCCAACGCAATTCTACCACCCATGATAAACGCTAGCAAGAGAGTTGGTTGTATCATTTCTTCCCCATTCCTGGTTTCCCCAGAAAATATTGATCCCCAGCTGACACAGAAATCATTGACTCTGAATCCCCTCCATTTACCTCCTAGAAAGGTAAAATGCTTCTTGCTATAAAAAAAATGTGCTCTGTTTATGAGACAGTTGTATAAATTTACCAAGCTCTTAACTACTCCCAAAAGTTTCACAGAGCAAATGTTCCTAGATGCTGCCACATATAGACACACACAAAAAGAGGACGTCTTCATGCTCCAGGAACCACTGCATTAACGTGTTCATCTTCCAGCTATGGCAAATAACAGACCAATGCTGAAACTCTTTCTGCTACTTGATACATTTCTTATAGGTAAAGAAAATCTTTAAGGATGACATATAGATATGACAAGAGCCATGTCCAAGATCCATGGCAATGCATGGCCAGAGTTTTCTTCTAAGTTGTCAAAGAAGAGCCCTCAATTATATGTTGAACTTTGTTAGATCTGAGTTGGGTTTGGTAGTGGCTATGTTTGTCCAAAAGGAGGTTCATAAGGTACAAGCATAAGCTTTGCCAAACTGATGTCTTACAAAGTTTAGTTCTGAATCTCTTCGGTCTCTCCACAGTCACCTGGAAACTTACTGCATTAGATATTCCTAACACATAACTTGATTTGCCCCCTTTTTTCATAAGCCTGTATCTTCAGCTCCTGACCTGTGAAAATGACTGTTCTTTGTCAACTCTGCCTTCTCGCTTCCCTTATCTGTAGGCTGGATCTTTGTATCACTTGGGGCTGACCGTGCTTAGTTCTCTTTTTTCCAAGACTTATTTTTTGCTGTTTCCTTCTGAAAAAAAACCTAGTGGCTTTCTATAATTTTAATTCTCTGCCAGCTGTTTTCTGTATTTGCCAAAAGCCCTCTCCGTTCCATTCTCAAAGCCCTTTAGGCCATATTGAAATTCAAAGTAGAGCTGTTAAGGCCTTACTCAGCATGGCCTGCATCTTGCATAAATAGCTGTTACGTTTTTAAAGATGTTACTACTGTTTTAACAGAGCATTAAATGTCATTGTGAATTTATTGCATTCAAATACTGCTGGTTCCTGGGGGATGCAGCAAATTGCACAGTACTGGTCCTGCATCGTTCAGCCTGGAGAAGGTGTCCTGATACAAGAGATGGGAGATGGGGAAATGATGACTTGGTGGGCTTTGTGGGCAGCTTCAATGACCAGGTAGAGAGAAGAGGAGCTAGATGGGTCTGCCACCTTCTTGTTGCTCTGCTCTCAGAGAGCTATCCAGAAGGAAACACCTTTGAGTCTTTCCTCGCTTGTCAGTTGACTGGGAAGGACTCTTAGCTAGTCTGCTTGATGATCCAAATGGGAAACGTTGCCTGGTCACCTTTCTTCCTTGCTTTCTCCCTGGTAGTCTGCCCTGACAGAGGCACACCGCGATCAGGCTGAGGGAAGCCGAAGGTTGTGCAAATACAAACCCCTCTGCTGTGTTGTGCTGCCTTCACAGCTGTCCAACATAGGGCAGCTCCCATACCCTACGGGCTGGTGAGTGCCAAAGTCACCCTATTTCTCGCAGGGCTTCGCCCTTCGCACGTGCACTGTGTTGCTGCATGAAGGATGGCACTGGATAAGGACAGCAGAATACGTGTTGCATTGCTGAAAACAGGGGCAGTGTCTTTGGCCCTCAGAAGGGCTGCACTTCCAGCCAGCAGCATGGTGGGTGCCGCATTTGTCCTCCGTTCCCCCACTTCTCTTCCCGCCCAAGTTACTTGCACCCGTGCATCGTCACCCGAAGGCTGCACCCACCGGCTGCGGCTCTGCCTCCCGGCTGCTCCTTCTCCCAGCTCCTCCGTCAGCCTCTACCTGGAGGGCCTGTCTCTTCCCAGGGCAGGTCTGACATGTCTGACCCGCCTGACGGCAGGATCCTTTTGCAGCTTTCTGAAAAGGCTCCCACTGAATGATGTATATGGCCACGTGGCAAGCGAGAACCACAGCCACCGAACGCGATGGATGCAAACCCCAGCCTCGCACCGCACACCCGCCGTCGCTCCCATTCACGCCGCAAGCTTCCTTAAGAACAGATCCTTGGTCCCACAGTTGAACTACTGGAAGTCTAAGTACAGGCTGGAAGTGTGAGATTATTGAGAAAATTAGCCAAAAAGAAAATTTAGATCTATGACTAAATTAATCCCCAGATTAACGCTATCAAAGCAAATGGTGTTTATAGAAAGTCTTGTTTTCTTTATATTCACGCGAGAGAAAATCAAAAGAATACTAAAGGCAAATTTCATCTAGCAGAATTGGAAAAGAGAGCATGGGGACAAAGCTATAATTACTGGTATTTCCTATCTGTTGAAACCTGTGGGTGGAAAGAGAGGCAGTGAATAGAGTATATTCAATGGCATTAAAATTGGTTTCTTTTTCTGGACTTTAGCTCAACGCTGCAAATTAGCAGGGAGAAAATAAGCCTCAGAGTGAACAGGCAAAGAAGCCAACTTCTTCGTGTTCTCTTTGCTGTTAGAAAAAAAAAGCATTTTTTTCCCTCAAGAATTCAAATTCCTAGCAACCCAAACTACAGCTGCACGCTGACAAGAAGAGAACGTACGGCAGATCTCAAGTGGTTCAGTGTTCATGTGTCCACACACACACTATTATCCTGCTTTCCTTTCTAAACAGGTTATTTTAATGAAGAGAGGACGGGCATGCTGTTTAATTAACTCCTGCTTTCAAAAAAGACATTCTGATCCAGATTCTGCCAACTCAGGCACCTGCAGCGGTACCTGACTTCAGAGCATCCTGCGTACAGCCAGTGGAAGGGATAAGACCCTCCCGATCAAGATTCGGACCACCAGAGATCAGAATTGCCATTGCTAGGCGCCCATCTCTTTCTGCAAACTATTGCATGTCCTTAGGATAACTGTGCTCCTACGTCAGCCATTTCACAGAACTAGGAAGGATGATTCCCAGCCTTAACATATCTCTACTTATCACTGTCATCCCACATGCAAATTTCTCTTTTAAGTAGTAGCTATTATTTGACTGAATGCCTATAGAAAAATAGGCACAATTAAAACATGTTTTTCTCACAGTGAAAAAAATGTATCTTGCAGTTTGAGATCACTGCGTAGACCTGAATTATTCTGAAGTCGTCCTATGTCATAASATGTTTACTTAGTTCCCAATTTATTTTCACAACAGTTAATAATGGAATAGTTTGAGGCTGCATTTTCTGTAAAGGTTCAAAAGTGTAAGTGAAAATGGCTGAGATGTAGCTAAGATAAAAAGTGGTGTGCTATTATTAATAATAATAGTAATAATAATAGTATTAATGTTGTTGTTGGGGTAATGTAGGGTTGATTGGTTGCTCTGTAAACAAGAAATTCGATTTGAAGCATCTACCATTGAGTATCTGTCAGTCCCATTATTCTCCAAACCCACCTAAAATACTGCAAGCTATAGTAGGAAATCCTACTTAGAAGAAAATAATAGTTTTAACTATTAGGTTTTTAATGGCGTTAATACAGCCTGTTCTTACATGCAACAATATTGATTTGTATTAGATTACTGTTTAAGGTGGATTGGTGTCTTAAYTGTTCTAGTTAAGATTAAAATCTAGTGATTTAGTATTTAATTAATACTGCTTCAGTCAAGCTAGATATGTCACTGGAGCAACACATTTCCTAAACATTTTTGTAAATGGGTTATATTTTCACTTTACTTGTTAGAGTCCTCTATTTAATGATTATCAAGTCTTAAGTGAAAATCAGAAAACAACAAATGGCTTGCTCTCCTCTGCACTTCTCTCCCTATGCATGCACAGCCATACGTTCCGCTATCGCTCCTACCCTGTTCTTGGTTAGCTTTGCTCGCTGTCAAATCTAAGACCAGCCTGTGATCCCCTATCGATTGCAGCAGGGCATTAAAAGGGTGCGCAGGGCTTCACAGAGACGCCCTATGCAACGCTGGGGCCAGGCCTTCAATTCTGAATTCTTCAGGGAAGGGATTGCATCTTTGTATTTGTTTTTTTCAAGAATGTGTCAAAGTACTGTCAGAATTACAAATAAGATTTTTTTTTTTGTCTACTGAACTTTGGCATGTCTTGATGCACGGTGTTTTATCTTCAAAATCCTACCTCAGCAACACATGTGTGGATTAAAGCACCCAAAGGAACAAGTCAGGTTTGGCCCTATTTAAAACATCTGTCTTCTGTTTAACTACGATTCATAATTATTTTAAACTTGTCACCATGGTACCAACACAAAATCCCTAGAAATACAAAGTGACTTCTGAARCCTGCCCTGGCTCTCAGATCGCCACCGCTGAGGCACACTGGCTAGTTCTGCATCCGCTCGGGGAAATTCCCCATGTGCAGAGCTCAGGTGGGCTTTACCTTGGCTCCAGAGCAGATTTGGGCAATATTATCGTGCCAGCCACTTGTTTTTTCAGCTTTCATACCAGCCCCTGGCTCTAAGCACAGGCCCAGCCTATCTTTAGCACCGGAGACCTGATGGAGAGGTGCAGCAGCACAACCTCAACACACCCCCAAGTCAGGAAAACATCCCTCCACCCCCGCAAACGCCTACTGACAAAGAGAACGCTTCTGGCTTTGCCCTCCGTCCGCAGACGGTTTCGCGCCGGCCTCGTGGCGCAGTCCCGGCGCTGGCGGGTGACGCTGGACGTGGGGGGCAGAGCTGCCCCCCAGGCACGGTGTCTGCCAGCCCCCCCCAGCTGGCACGCATGGCCTCGCTGCTCTTGGCCCTCGATGTTTGCCAGCTAGAGAGGCTGAAACAGGCAGGCCTCACACTGGGTTTCTCTTTTCTCTCTCTTTTTGCCTCCTCTTTGGAGCACTCGGCGCCCACCGCATTTCTTTAAATGCATTTGCCCCGTCTCGGTTAGTTTGCCTCCTAAAACTCGTCCAGGATTCCTGTGGGAGCTAATGTTTCTTGCCGAACGGATGTGTTCTTAAAGAAAAAGACAAGCCAACTACGATTTCCAGAGGTCCTCTCAGGAAGTTTGTATTCTCTCTTTTCCAGGGAGCGTTTACTTTCCATGGCAGCATGATCGACATGCCATTACTGAAGCAGGCACAGAACATTGTTACGCTTGCCACAGCCATCAAGAAAAAATGAGCTGGTAAATGAAGCCCTCCCCATGGGGCCCCAGTAGCTGTTTTAAAAGATGACTATAATACTTGGGGGAAAAAAAATTAAAGACGTCAAGCTTAAGCAGAAATTCATTTCCATTTTGCAGATCTGTCATAATTTGCTTGCCAGAATTGCTAATTACTAAAACTATTCCCAACTCAAACCACTGCTTGCTCCTGCGCGGCCCATGTACTACTCATAGCCTGCAACGAAGTTACATCACTGACTGTGTGACATCACGATAATTACTACGAATGCGGGATTATGACTTCACCGAAGGAGAAAGGCAAAAGGTAAACTGTGAGCTCTGTTAAAAGAGCAGAGGAAAACCGGGTCAATCGCTTCTATTTGTATCTACGCGTCTTCCCGCTCCGGTGCAGAACACCCATCAGAAAGGGCAAAGCCTCGAATAATTACGCACCAGTTTAAATAATTGTGATGAAAATCATTACCCTGCACGGGCTTCGCATCCCCCCCTCCCCGTCCTTCTGTAAATGTGCAACAGCCATTAAAAATATTGCTCTGACAATGCGGAACTCTTGACTTTCTTCTCTTTTTTTTAAGCGGTGGCTATTCAGAGCATTTCCTCCTGGAAGCGTCCAGCCCGGGAAGGGTTGGACGGCAATAAACTTGTAGTTTTCGGAGACACAATGCAGCAGAACTTGTGCATATGGTCTCGAGTCAGATTTACATCACATTAGGGATACGGCTACAGGTCATGTGGGCCGTGTGGTTAACGGGCTTAGTAAAGCTGTTTTGAAGAGGTTAACCCAGCTTGTAGTAAGGGTAAATAAACATAACAACCAGGCATTGTCCTCTATTCAGCATGTACTCTTATATGGAGGGCTAAAGGGTATTGAAGCTGCAGAGGATCAACTTGTGGTTGCCAGAGGACTCCAATGAAGTTTGAAACACCAACAATCAGAGATTTTGTTTCTGTTCCTCATTAAATCATGAGCTTTTGTGCTCAGACTATGAACGACTGTTCTTTAAGAAATTAACAGAATGGGAAGTTTTAAACTATGCACCAACCTTTTCATGACCTACACAGCAGCAATGCTGCTGCACTTAGACAAACACCGCGGGGAAGGCTGTTCTGTTTATTTAAATTTGTAAATAGAAAACAGTTGTTTTTTAGTTTCATTTTTCACTGCCTCCATGGCCATTTTACGTATGGAGTCACAGTGGCTTATTCCTCCCATCTGCTCGCTTAGTATGTTTCCCCTCCACCTCCGAGCAGCGATTTTAAACATTTTGGGTTATTTTTGGTTTAATTAAGGGGAGAGGAAGGGAGGAGGAAAAGAAAAAAAAAACACACCACCCACGAACCCGCGTGGAAGCAGCGGGGAAAGGGAGCGCGGGGGCGGCGGGAGCGCCTCGCCGCGGCCCCCCCCCCCCCCGGGAACGGCGGGGACACGGCGGGGCTCGGCCCGGGGAGGAGCGGGACGGGGGCCGGCCCCTCCCCGGGAACGGCGGGGACACGGCGGGGCTCGGCCCGGGGAGCGGCGGGGGAGCGGGACGGGGGGCGCCCCCCCCACCCCCGCAGCGCTCCCGGGCCCGGCCGGGGTGGCAGCGCGGGCACGGAGCGGGCGGGGGCCGGCGGCCGAGCCCCCCCGCGGAGTTTGGGGATGGGCAGCGCGGGCCGACACCTCCCGTCCACCCGTGTCCCGTCCGAGGGCGCTGCGCCGGGTGATCCCTTACAGCGCGGGGACCTCCGGGCTAATCTGATTAATTAAAGACTACCTGTTTATATTACAGTCACACCACCTCCCCCCCCCCCCCCCCCCCCCCCCCCCCCCCCCCCCCCCCCCCCCCCCGCGTTTTAGGGCACCCTCCGTTATTAATTCTTGGATGGCTAAATTATGGGTAACGCTATTAAAACATTATCAGACCTAATGAGAAACAATTACTTAGAAGATGAGCGGGGACAAGCCGGAGCTGGGCACATGTGTAGTTATCCCCGCAGATTACCTTAATAAATCATCAGGTGCAAGGCAAGACGGCGGCGAGGCCTGGCGCAGGGAACGGAAAATGAGATTTATGAGATATGGGGGGGGGGGG